>JALPQD010000209.1:3200855-3771545 GCA_023101885.1 Typhlomys cinereus | reverse complement strand
AGGGAGGGAGGGAATTCGTCTACTTGATTGAAGTTGTCACGAGCTGAAATAATAATAAAAATATATAAAAAGTGCTGGTTCTTTGAAAAAAAATCAATGATTTATACACTACTAGCTAAATTAACCAAAACCAAGAGAGAGAAACCACAAATTCACAAAATCAGAACTGAAAATGGAGTTATCACTACTGATAGCCAGAAAATTCAGAGTATTATCGTATTTCAAAAACTTACACTCTGTTTAATTTGACAACACGAAAGAAATGGATGTATTCCTAAGTAAACACAAATTAACCTAAATTGAATCAAGAAGTTGTGAATTATTTAAATAGTTCTATAACATATGAGGTAATTGATGAAATAATCTCGAATCTCCACAACAAAAATGTCCTGGAACAGATGGATTCAGCACAAGAATTCTACCAGGAGCTAATAACACCAATACTCCTTAAACTGTTACATCAAATAGAAAAGGAAGGAACAATACCAAACTCTTTCTATGAAGCTAATATCGTCCTAATCCCCAAATCTAATAAAAATACACTTAAAAAAGAAAACTACAAGCCAAGCTCTTTTGATGAACACAGATGCAAAGATTTTCATCAAAGTCTTAACAAATCTGATTCAAAAACAAATCTAAAAGATCATTCATGGGGATCAAGTAGGCTTCATCCCAGGAACAAAAGGTTGGTTCAACATATGCAAATAAATAAATGTAATCCACCATATAAACTAGTCTAAAATCCAAGACCACATGATACTGTCAATAGATGCAGAAAAAGCTTTGGACAAGATCCAATAGCCTTTTGTGATAAAAACCCTAGAGACAATTGAAATGAAAGGAACCTTTGTCAATATAACAAAAGCCCTGAGAGAAACAATCCCATTTACTATAGCCCCTAACAAAACGAAATACCTTGGTACAAACCTAACCAAGGAAGTAAGAGACCTTTACAATGAAAACTTTAAAACCCTAAAGAAAGAAATTGCAGAATACACCAGAAGGCAGAAAGACTTCCCCATGTTCCTAGATCAGCAAATCATATCATAAAAAGACCAACCATCCACCAAAGGCAATATTAGATTCAATGCATACCAATTAAATCCCAAAGCATTCTTTAAAGAGGTTGAATCAATCAATCTCAAAATTCATACGGAGGCACAAAAACCCAGGATAGCAAAAACAATCCTTGAGTAACAAAACATGATGGAGGTATCACCATTAGTCTATACTACGAACCCTCCTCCTCCCCCCAAACCCCCGTTCCCCTTCTCCCTCCCTCCCCATCCCCCAGTGCCTCCTGCCCCAATTCCCAGAGAGTCCTTTCTTGTGCATGCCTGATTCTCCTCTGGGCCCTCCTCTCTGATGACGTACAAGGACCCAGAGGCCTTTCTCTGAACACTTTCCCGTGTTCCCCTTAAATACAGGAACACTGCTGTGACTGCCAATCCCTTGCTTCCAAGGATCCTGGTGCCTTTAGCAGATGCTAGACTTTCTGAGGTCAATAGTGTGTTGGACATTGCGCAGGGCATGCAAAGTCTAATTATGATTGCTTAGGCCCTAACTTGTGTGGAGTATCTTGCAAATCATTGCTCCTCCCATCCTTTTGCTCTTACACTCTTACCGCCCCCTCTTCCGCGAATGTCCCTGAGCTTCAGGATGGGGAGAGATTAGTCTGGCTTAGTTCTAGGTGGTTGATATAGAGTCTCTGAAGTTCTGGATTGTGGTTTGTTGATTTTCTTTTGCAGTTTTGCTGCTCCTGCAATGCCCTTCACTCCATCCTGATGGGCATTGTATGTCACACCCTGGCCAGAGACAAAAAGCTGTTAAACTAGAGTCTTGTTATAAGAGCACATTCAAAGGTAGATGTGATAAAAGTAGGAAACCACAGTGAGGGAGGGGTCTATCACCCATTTGCAAAATGGTTACTTTTTATCTGCCAGACTATATGTCCTCCTCTTCTGGTGAGATCATACCCCCTTAGTAGTAAATGATCAGGAATGTAAGTCTGTGAACTTAATCAGATGTCTCATTACTTATTTGAGTCCTTGATGGAGGCCTATTTTCTCTGCTGTAACATGGTCCCATCTCTCCTTGTTTCTGGTGTGGCCCTCCTACCCCATCCCTCCTGTTCATAATCCTTGCAATTACTGTAGGTATTACAGAGATTTTTCTTTGAGTGTCTCTAGGTGGGCTGAGTGGGTTTGGTACTAGGAGCCACCTATTAGGGAGTACATATGGTGCTTAATTTTCTGGGTCTGGGATACTTCACTTAATATAATTGTTTGTAATAACATCCATTTCCCAGCAAAATCCAGTAGTTCATCATTTTTGATGGCTGAGTAGTACTCCATTGTATACATGTGCCACAGTTTCCTTATCCACTAAACTGTTGGACATTTGGGTTGATTCCATGACTTTGCTATTGCAAACAGTGCTGTAATGAACATGGTCATGCTTGTGCTATCAAGGGGAACCTCTGCTGTATGGGGGGTTATTTCCAAAAGTGGAATAGCAGGATCATATGGCATTTCAATCTTTAATTTCTTTAAGAATCTGCAGATGGCTCGCCAGAGTGGCTGTATGAGCCTGCATTCCCACCAGCAATGTAGAAGAGTTCCCCTCTCTCCACATCCTCTCCAGCATTTGGTGTTGTTTGTATTGTGGTTTTTTGCCATCCTGACCGGGGTGAGATGATATCTCAGGGAAGTTTTGATTTGCATTTCCCTGATGGCTAAGGAAGTGGACCATTTTTTTAAGATTTTTGTTAGACATTTTAATTTCATCCCTGGTAAAGTTTCTTTTAAGTTCCAGGGCCCATTTTTTAATTGGGCCATTGGTTTCCTTGGTGTTTAGTTTTCTAAGTTCTTTGTGCACTCTGGACAGCAGAGCTCTATCAGATGTGTGGTTAGTGAAGATTTTCTCCCATTCTGTGGGTTGCCTTTGAGCTCGTGTGACAATCTCTTTATCTGAACAGAAGCTCTTTAATTTCACAAGATTCCAAATGCTGAGAGTTGGTAGCAATGACTGTGCCATTGGATGTCTATTTAGGAAATGTTGGCCTAGTCCAATCAGCTCGAGGGAGTTCCCTATCCTTTCACCTATGGTTTTTATAGTCTCTGGCCTTATATCAAGGTCCTTGATCCATTTGGAATTAAGTCTTGTACATGGTGACAAGTACGGGTCCAGCTTTAATCTTCTGCATGTGGAGATCCAGTTTTGCCAGCACCATTTGTTGAAGATACTGTTCTTTTTCCGTTGGATTCTTTGGGCCCCTTTGTCAAAGACCAAATGGCTGTAATTTTGTGGGCTTATATCTGGGTCTTCATCCTTATCCATTGATCTGTATGTCTATTTTGGAGCCAGTACCAGGCTGTCTTTATAAATATGCATTTGTAATATAGATTTAGGTTTGGTATGGTAATACCTCCAGCAGTGTTTTTGTTACTCAGGATTGTCTTTGCTATCCTTGGTCTTTTGTGCCTCCATATGAACTTTGAGATTGTTTGGTCAACTTCTTTGAAGAATTGCTTTGGGATTTTAATTGGTATAGCATTGAATTTGTATATTGCCTTTGGTAGGATGGTCATTTTTACGATGTTGATTCTGCCAATCCAGGAACAAGGGAGGTCTTTCCACCTTCTGGTGTCTTCTGCAATTTCTTTCTTTAGGGTTTTAAAGTTTTCATTATAGAGGTCTCTTACTTCCTTGGTTAGGTTTATCTCAAGGTATTTCATTTTGTTAGGGGCTATAGTAAATGGGATTGTTTCTCTCAAGGCTTTTTCACTTCTTTCATTCTGGGCATATAGGAAGGCCTCTGATTTTTGTACATTTATTTTGTATCCTGCCACCCTGCTGAGCTTCTCAATTAGTTCCAGGAGCTTCCTGGTGGAGTTTTTGGGATCCCTCAGGTATAAGATCATGTCATCTGCAAATAGGGATAGTTTGACTTCTTCCTTGCCGATTTGAATCCCTCTTATGTCCCTTTCTTGTCTTATGGCTTCAGCTAAGACTTCAAGTACAATATTGAATAGAAGTGGTGAGAGTGGACAGCCTTGTCTAGTTCCTGATCGAAGTGGGAATGCTTCCAATTGTTCCCCATTGAGCATAATCCTTGCTGTGGGCTTGTTTTATACAGCTTTTATTATATTGATAAATGTTCCTTTCATTCCTACCGTCTCTAGAATTTTGATCATAAAAGGCTGTTGGATCTTGTCAAAAGTTTTTTCTGCGTCTATCAAGAGTGTCATGTGGTCTTGGACTTTGGACTGGTTTACATGATGAATTACATTTATTGATTTGCGTATGTTGAACCAACCTTGTGTGCTGGGGATGAAGTCTACTTGGTCCTCGTGAATAATCTTTTTAATGTGTTTTTGAATCCAATTTGCTAAGACTTTGTTGAGAATCTTTGCGTCCATGTTCATCAGAGAGATGGCCTATAGATTTCTTTTTTAAGTGAGTCTTTATTAGGTTTTGGGATTAAGACGATATTAGCTTCATAGAAGGAATTTGGTAGTGTTCCTTCCTTTGTTAGTTGATGGAACAGTTTAAGGAGTACTGGTGTTATTAACTCCTTAAATGTCTGGTAGAACTCTGTGCTGAATACATCTGGTCCAGGACATTTTTTGGTGGGAAGATTTGAGATTACTTCTTCAATTTCCTTATATGTTATAGGACTATTTAAATAATTCACAACTTCCTGATTCAATTTAGGTAAGTTGTGTTTACTTAGGAATTCATCCATCTCTTTGTGTTGTCAAACTTCACAGAGTATAAGTTTTTGAAATATGATGTTATAATTCTCTGGATTTCTTGGGTATCAGTAGTGATAACTCCATGTTTGTCCGGGCCCAGGAACCAGCACGAACCCGAACCTACAAACGTGGGAATCAGAAGTGGGAGGGGAAGGAATTGAAAGTTTCAGGCTTGGGTCAGAGGGGGTCTTGGATGTCCACCATCATCTAAGCCAACTTTATTGTAAAAGTACAGGGTTTTTATAATCAAGAAGTAGGGACAAATTCTTTATAGAACTATGTAAAATGCATACATTTTGGTTAACAAAAGGAAGACAGGAGTGACACCCAATTGCCTTGGGGCACACATATTGCCAGGTATGCTAAACATGCATGCCACCTTGTTGCTAGAAGGGAATGGACAATGGTCCCTGTATTAACATCTCTTTTGATAGGCAGGAAAGAACTGATAGGGAGGGAGAACGCCCAGCCAGTTTCTTGGAGAAACAAAAGTGTTCCAAATGACCTGGGAGTTTTCTCAACTATCATTGTCTTGCAGACAAGAGGCAAACTCAACTGCCCAAGGGAGGAGTCACTCAATGGCCTGTTCAGTTGCTAATGTATCATCCAGAGCTCAGGCTTCTGGGCCTAGCAACCCCCACACATGTTCATTTCTAATTTTGTTAATTTGGGTTTTCTCTCTTGCTTTTGGTTAATTTAGCTAGGAGTGTATCAATCTTATTGATTTTTTCAAAGAACCAGCTTTTTGACTGGTTGATTTTTTCTATTGTTTTCTTAATCTCGATTTCAGATATTTCTCCCCTTATTTTGCTAATTTCCTCTCTTCTACTACTTTTGGGATCAGATTGCTCTAGTTTCTCTAAAGCTTGAAGCTGCATTGTTAAGTTGTTTATTTCTGACGTTTCCATTTTTTGATGTAGGCATTAAGAGCTATGAACTTACCTCTTAGAACAGCTTTCATTGTGTCCCAGACATTTTGGTAAGTTGTATTTTCGTTATCATTCACTTTCAGGAAATCTTGAATTTCCTTTTTAATTTCTTCCTGAATCCAGTTCTCATTCAGCATCATATTGTTAAGTTTCCAGGAGTTAGTGTATTTTCTCTTATTTGTTGTGTTGTGGATGTCAAGCTTTAGGCCATGGTGGTCTGACAGTGCACAGGTTAGAATTTCAACTTTTTTGTATATGTGCAGATTCGTTTTGTGGCCTAGTATGTGATCTATTTTGGAGAAAGTTCCGTGTGCTGCTGAGAAAAATGTGTATTCGTTGGTGCGTGGGTGAAAAGTTCGATAGAGATCTGTAAGTTCCATTTCTTTAAGGGTTTGATTAAGGTCCAAAGTGTCTCTGTTAAGCTTTTGACCTGTTGATCTATCCCATGTTGAGAGGGCGATGTTGAAGTCCCCAAGAATTATCGTTTGTGGGTTGATTTCTTGCTTTAGATGCTGTAGGGTTTTCTTAAAGAATGTGGAGTGGCCCGTATTGGGGGCATATATGTTCAGTATTGTGAAGTCTTCCTGGTGAATTGTACCCGTGACTAAAATGTAGTATCCATCCGTGTCTCTTATAATTTTCTTTGGTTTGAAGTCCACTTTGTCTGATAGCATAATGGCTACCCCTGCCTGTTTTCTGCTTCCATTAGCTTGTAGAATTGTTGACCAGCCTTTTATTTTTAGGGCTTGCCTATCTTTTGTGGTGAGATGGGTTTCCTGCAGTCAGCAAATTGATGGATTGTGATTTTTAATCCAAATTTGTAATCTGTGACTCTTAATCGGTAGTTAATTCCATTAACATTTAGTGTTATAATGGAGAAACTATTTTTAATTCCAGACATTTATTATGTTTAGTAGTTTTTATAAGTATATTGCTTCATTTTTAATGGTGTTATACTTGCCTTTGGTTCTCCTGGATATGCCTGTTTTTTTCCTTCAAGCTTGAGTATCATTTCTAGCATTTTTTGAAGGCCTGGTTTGGTGGACATGTATCCCTTCAAGTTGTCTTTGTGCTGGAAGATTTTTCTTTCTCCCTCGATCATGACTGATAGTTTTGCAGGGTAAATCAGCCTGGGTTGACATTTTTGCTCATTCAATACTTGAAGTATGTCTCTCCAAGCTCTTCTTGCTTTTACTGTTTTGACTGAGAAGACAATTTTTATTTTAATAGGTTTACCTTTAAAAGTGACTTGTTTTTTCTCCCTTGAAGCTCTCAGCACCAGTTCTTTGTCTTGAATGTGGAGTGTTTTGACTATTATTTGCTGTGGCGATTTTCTATTTCTATATCTGTTTGGGGTGTGGAATGCCTCTTGTATATGGATGGGCCTGTCTTTTTTTAGATTAGGAAAGTTTTCCTTGATGATCGTTTGAAAAATTTCCTCTGGGGTGGTATTTTGAGATTCTTGCTCTGGGATTCCATGAATATGCATGTTAGGTTTCTTCAGGGTGTCCCATATCTCCTGAATATTTCTCTCAAGTATCTTTTTGGCTTTAACAACCTCTTCCATTGAGCTGGTTAATACTCCCACTTTATCTTCAAGGTCTGAAATTCTGTTTTGTGCTTCATTAGTTCTGCTGATAAGACTCTCTGTGGAGTTCTGGGTTGAAGATAACTTGTCTTTTAGCTCAGTTTTAAACTCTGCCTGAGTCTGTTTTAACTGCTCTATGCCAGTTTTTGTTTCTTGCACTGTTTTTCTCAACTCCTCCAAGTGTCTGTTGTGTTCCTTTTCAAAGGGATTGATTTGAACCAGCTTTTTGACTGTATTGTTTTCCTAATCTCAGTTTCAGATATTTCTCCCTTTATTTTGCTAATCTCCTTTCTTCTACTGCATTTGGGATCAGATTGCTCTAGTGTCTCTAAAGTTTTAAGCTCCATTGTTATTTATTTGTGATATTTCCATTTTGTTATATAGGCATTAAGAGCTATGAACTTTCCTCTTAGGACAGCTTTGATTGTGTCCCAGAGATTTTGGTAAGTTCAATTCTAATTATCATTCACTTTCAGGAAATCTTGAATTTCCTTATCAATTTCTTCTTGAGTCCAATTCTCATTTAGCATTATAGTATTTAATTTCCAGGAATTAGTGTATTTTCTATTGTTTGTTGTGTTGTGTATGTCAAGCTTTAGATCATGGTGATCTGATAGGGTACAAGCGTGGATTTCAATTTTCCTGTGTATATGGAGATTCGTTTTATGGCCCAATATGTGATCTATTTTTGAGAAAGTTCCATGTGCTGCTGAGAAGAATGTTTATTCTATGGTGCATGGGTGAAAAGTTCGATAGAGATCTGTAATGTCCATGTCTTTAAGGGTTTGATTAAGTTCCAATGTGTCTCTCTTAAGCTTTTGACCTGTTGATATATCCCATGTTGGGAGGGCGGTGTTGAGAGCCCCAAGAATTATCGTTTGGGGGTTGATTTCTCGCTTTAGATGCTGTAGAGTTTTCTTAAAGAATGTGGAGTGGCCCGTTTTGGGTACATATATATTCAGTATTGTGAAGTCTTCGTGGCGAATTGTACCTGTGATTAAAATGTAGAATCTATCTGTGTCTGTTATGATTTTTTTTTGGTTTGAAGTCCACTTTGTCTGATAGCATAATGGCTACCCCTGCCTATTTCCTGGTTCCATTAGCTTGCAGAATTTTGGACCAGCCTTTTATATTTAGGATATGCCTATCTTTTTTGGTGAGACGAGTTACCTGCAGGCACCAGAGTGATGGATTGTGGTTTTTAATCAAAGTTTGTAATCTGTGTCTCTTGATCAGTGAGTTATTTCCATTGGCATTTGATGTTATAATGGAGAAATTGTTTTTATTTTCACACATTTTTTTGTTTAGTGGCTTTTGTAAGTATATTATTTGGCTTTCAGGTTTTGGTATTATTATGATTGTCTTCTGTCCTCCTGAATATGCTTGTTTTTTCTTCAGTCTTGAGTATCATTTCTAGCATTTTTTAAGGCCTGGTTTGGTAGACATGTATGCCTTCACATTGTCTTTGTACTGTAAAACTGTTCTTTCTCCCTCAATTGTGACAGATAGTTTTGGTGGGTATATCAGCCTGGGTTGACATTTTTTGCTCATTTAATACTTGAAGTACGTCTCTACAAGCTCTTCCTGCTTTTACGGTTCCCAATGAGAAGTCATTTGTTATTTTAATAGGTTTACCTTTAAAAGTGTCTTTTTTTTTTTCCTTGAATCTCTCAGCACCTTTTCTTTGTCATTGTCTTTGTCACCTTTTTGTCTCTGGCCAAGGGGTGACATCCAATACCCATCAGGATGGACACTGCAGGAGCAGCGAAACTACAAAAGAAAATCAACAAACCATAATCCAGAACTTCAGAGACTCTATATCAACCACCTAGAACTAAGCTAGCCTAATCTCTCTCCATCCTGAAGCTCAGGAAAATTTGCAGAACAGGGGGATGTAAGAGTGTAAAAGCACAAGGATGGCAGAAGCAATGATATGCAAGATATTCCACACAAGTTAGGGCCAAAGCAATCATAATTGGACTTTGCATGCCCTGTGCAATGTCCAACACACTATTGCCCCACAAAGTCTGGCATTTGCTAAAAGCACCAAGATCTCTGGAGGCAAGGGATTGACAGCCAAAATGGTGTTCCAATGCTTAAGGGGAACAAAGGAAAGGGTTCAGGGAAATGCTTCTTGGTCCTTGTACATCATTGTAGAGGAGGACCCAGAGGAGAGTCAGGCATGCACATTAAAGGATTCTCTGGGATTGGGGGAGGGGAGGGATTGAGGGGTGGGGAGAGAGGGGTAAGGGGAGGGTGAGCAGAGGGGTGGGGGGAGGAGGAGGGAGGGAGGGAACCGGTGTACCTATTAAGTTTGTATGAGCGGAGATAATAAATATGTTAAAAAAAAGAATGTGGAGTGTTTTGACTATTATTTGTTGTGGCAATTTTCTATTTTGGTCATATCTGTTTGGGTTGTGGAATGCCTCTTGTGTTTGGATGGGCCTCTCATTTTTTAGTTGTGGGAAGTTTTCATTTATGATAATTTGAAAAATTTTCTCAGGTGTGTTGTTTTGGGATTCTTGCTCTGGTATTCCATGATTGCGCATGTTAGGCTTCTTCAGGGTGTACCATAATTCTTGAATATTCTTCTCAATATCTTTTTGGCTTTAACAACCTCTTCCATTAAGATGGTTAAGTCTCCCACTTTGTCTTCAAGATCTGAAATTCTATTTTCTGCTTCATTAGTTCTGTTAATGAGACTCTCTGTTGACTTCTGAATTAAAGATAACTTATCTTTTAGTTGTTTTAAACTCTGCTTGAGACTGTTTTAACTGCTCTATGCTTATTTTTGTTTCTTGAACTCTTTTTCTCAATTTCTCTAAGTGTCTGTTGTCTTCCTCTTCAAAGTGTTTGATGCGTTTATTTAATTCTTTCCTCTTTCATAGTATTGATCATGGTAGTGATTATGCTTTGAATGTTGTTATCTTGGGTATGGTTTTCTTGGCTATTTTCTGTGAATTTTTTCTTGTTGGAATCCATCATTGTGGTGTTAATTCTTTTGGTGAGAGATTTGTCTTTTTGGGTGTTGTTTCTCATGGATCTGTGCTTTGACTTGGGCATTGTTATTTTGTTTCTTAAGACCTTTAATTTTCTGTGTGTTTCTGTTTGAACTGATTTAGTTGGCATTACTACTCTCGGGCAGTTATTACTAGTGCTTGCGTTGGAGTTGGGTACATTTGTCTGTTTTAGTATTATTTCCTAGATGAGGCTATTAGACTGTTAGTACATCAGTTAAATCAGGTAAAGTAGACAGGGGGTGAATATTAGTATAGTAGTGCACTTTTACCATTTAGTACCTTGGTGATATGTGATGATGAGTGGTATAATCCCTGAAGTTGTATACGTTTTTGGAGTGGCTGTATGGAAAAGTTAATCTATAGTGATATAATACTAGAAAGGAGCAGTATGGTTTAAAAAAGGAGTTTACTTCTCTTTTAGCTGGATGTGAGTCTCTCCCTTGTGATAGGATGATTTTAGAGGACTTCAGATGTATGTCCTTTGTACCCTAGAGCTTTGCTTGAGTTTCCTTTGGATTCTGTCCCAGGCAGATGGGTTGGAGGGACTGAGGGGCTGGGACCTGGGGCATGGCCCATGCAAGCCCAAGGCAGCCTGGGTATTGCTCAGGCTGGCTGGTGAGAGGAGCTGGGACTAGCGGTGACCTGGGTGCTGGGGGAACTTACCTGGGATGGAGAGCGAGTCCTGTCCCAAGCAGACAGGAGGGAGGGAAAGAGTGCATTTCTGAATTTTTCATCTCTATATGCAATTGTATGGAGTGGAGGAGACAATGTGACTACTCTGGTCTTTTGTTGCCTCTTTATTGTGGAGATTGGTATTGCATAACATGAGAATTGCAGGCCACCATTAAACCTAATTTTGTGGTCCACAAATACAGACAGACATAAAGACAGAAAATACAGGGAAAGACTGATGAAAGGAAGAGATAGGAAGAAAGGATGGGAATGGCAAAGGGACATGGATAGAAACCAATTTCTTCCTGAAAAGAAGAATAACTGTTAACAAGTTAAAATGTAAATCAAATTGTTGTCAACCAAAGAATTGGTTTTTCCTATGTGTTATTCATCCAAACACACTTATCACATATAATAATGTAGTTAAGACTCTTTCTCAAGTATATGCTATAAGGAGATGGAAACAAGGAATTAACTGAAGTTACCTAGTGAAAAGCTGTCGTAGTTTCCTTATTTTGGTGAAGATTAATCATCCATCA
Organism: Typhlomys cinereus; assembly: GCA_023101885.1. Classification (NCBI taxonomy): domain Eukaryota; kingdom Metazoa; phylum Chordata; class Mammalia; order Rodentia; family Platacanthomyidae; genus Typhlomys; species Typhlomys cinereus. The sequence continues at coordinate 3,760,040 of JALPQD010000209.1, read as the reverse complement.
GATATTAACTAGAACACAAATATTTGTGACCTACCAAGAAATCCCTGGGTCAAGAGAACATGTGCATGTTGTAGCACATGCTACATTCCAGTGGATGTAGGTATATGTCCAAAGATTCCAGTCTGCTGATTCCCAGGTATTTTGGGGGAATATATGCCCTGTCTTCATGATCTTTTATACTCAAATTAGACACTGTATGTATTCCCTAACAGGTGGATCCTAGCATCAAACCCACTTAATGACATATTCCAAGATAAATCTGTGTAATACCTACAGTAATCATAAAGATTATAAACAGGAGGGAAGGGGAAGGAGGGTTCCCCCAGAAAAAAAGGGGAGAGGGGATCATGCTTCAGTGGAGAAAGTAGGTCACTGTAAAGTATTGCATGTAAGTAGCAAGACATCTGGTTCAACTCACTCTCACTTCCTTTCCTAGTCACTTGCGACTGAGTAGATTTGATTTCACCAATCAGTGAGGGTATAGGGACTAGCAGGTAGATGGTAACCATCCTGCAAATGTGACATTGACTTCCCTCACTGCAGTGTCCTACTCCTATTCCATCTAACTTTGAGTCTCCTCCTATAGCAAGATCTTCATTTAAACAGCCTTTTTTCTTTGGTTATATCAACTTCAATACCAATCAGGAGGCAGCCAAGGGTGGTGCAGGAAAAGCAAAACTGAAATCAACAACAAACCATAATTCATAACACCAAAGACCCTACATTAATCACCTGGAAACAGGCCAGCTGAATCTCCCCATCATAAAGCTCAGGGAAACTTAAGGAAGAGGGGGTTGCAAGATTGTAAGAGCCTAAAGATGGAGAAGACCAATGATATGTAATATACTCCACACAAGTTAGGGCAGCAGTAGCCACAATCGGACTTTACATCACCTGCACAATGACTGACATATCAATCCCCCCCAAAGTCTAGCATGGATCACAGGAAGTAGGATCGATATAGGCAAGGGGTTAACAGTCATAATAATGTTCCCATACTAACAGGGCGCTCCAGAAAGAGTTATGGCCTATACCACTGAGTCCTTAGACCTCACTAGGATGGAGGACTCACAGGGAGGTATGGCATTCACAGACTAGGATGTTTCAGGGGATGTGAGGGGGAAGGGAGAGACACTTGGAGAAGGGGAGGAAGGGGGAGTGAAAAGAAGAGGAAAAGGGGGGAGAGTTCAAGGCAGGATTGGGGAGGGGTGGAGGGAGGAAGTGGACTGGGGCACTAATTGAGCTTGTATGATTGGGGAAAAATAATAAAAATAAAAAATAATTATAACCTATAACATCAAAAACATCTCTTTAGTAACATTCTAATCTATTTGCATGCAGGGATTTATGCATTAATGAAATTAATGAAAGCATATATTATATTTTCCCATTCTGTAAATTTTGAAAATTTGACAGCTTGGGTTGGAGACAAAATCTTTAAAATTTCTGTGAGTATGGATTCAAAATGTTTTGATCTATTTCAATGGAAAATTTTAATCTTGTTTTTCCTGGTGAGTTATATCTCTGAGGAGTTTGAAACACATCACTCACAAACTGGTTACTGTTAAAACTTACTTATTGTCAGTCTGTTGTTAAATGTATTCTGGACTGATCCTATTTCTTCAAGCTACTGAATAGTATAATGTTTTTGCTACAAAACATTGTGTGTAAGAAAATATAGAGAAAATAATCCTTTGATGGTATGTTTACCTTGTTAATTCTGAAAAGTAGCTCACATCATTCAGAGAGAGAGAGACAGAGAAAGATTCTATGAATCCTGTTAACCTTTTTGATGCCTTGTTAAGTATGAAAATCATGGCGTATGAAAATCATGGTTAGACATATGAAAGTAATATGTTTGGTTTCAAAACCATGAAGATTTGACACAAAAACTATACATCAAACAACAGAAAAGTGAGACCAACAGCTCTAATATAGGAATATAATTTCTTATAGGCAAGAACCTAAAAAAATAGAAATTTAATTTTTTTGAAAAAATGCCTTTTTCATTAAGGTTAAACTCTAACATTTGAATGCTTAACTGGAAAAGGGAAATGTTTGTCTTGGAAGTTATTATGCATGTATTTTCCAATCTGTTGGGTATTGCAAAATGCAATGTAGAAGTTAAATACTTGGATTGAAGCTAACATATACCTGTCTCATTGGAAATCTCTTTGTGTGGACAAGGAATGCATTCAAAACAGCAGACTGATTTCCCCTCTTGCTTTTTCCTGAACTCAGGACCACAACTCTCATTGCATGAGGACTTAGGAATCTGAGGAAAAGGAATAAATTTTAGCCAATGTTCAGGTTTGTAGCAAAGCTCCAAGATAAACACATATTACAATAATGAAACAATAATTTGCAAAGTCAAATACACATGTATGACGTTCGCAACTGTTTATGCGACACTAGTTTAAATAGGGTGTGCATTACATAGAACTAAAGTTCTGAAACTTGGAATTAATGTCATAACAATGTTGAAACTGTGTTACTTTAAAAGATAGGGCACGAAGGAGCAAGTTGAATCACTGAAGTCTGTCAGATATTGACATGATACAAATCCAATCTGAGACCGTGTCTTATAATCCCTGTCTTCTAAAGAACTTTCTTTTCCCATGATGATGAATCTTCATTTTCATGTGAGCATGGTTGTCATGACCATGCAAACAAATGTAGTTTTACTTTGGTAAACTGTTTCTAGATTGGGTCAAATAAAGCCAAAAAATAGCTACCAACAAGGTATTCACCCAATTACAACATGGGCCTTGGAACTTAACAGAAATTTTTATGGGATAAAATTTAAAAGTTTACAAAAATGTTCCATCTTCCTAACATTTTGGTAAATGCAAATAAAACTTGTTATGAGATATTATCTCATCGGAGTTACAGTGGCTAAAATCCAAAGCACAAAAACTGAAGGTTGAAGAGGATGTGAGAGAAGGGGACCTTCATACATTGCTGCTGGCAATGCTGACTTGTACAACCACCCTGATGATGACCCAGCTATACCACTCCTGGGGATATTCCCAAAGGATGCTTCATTTTATTGTTGAGACACATGTACATGCATGTTCATTGTAGCTCTATTTATAACACCCACATGGAATCAGTCAGAATGTCGAATAAGGGACAAATGCATAATGAAAATGTGATATATATAAACAATGGAATGCTAGGTGGCTATCAGGAAATATGAATTAATAAAATTTAATGGTGTGGGTGGAAATGGAAGAAACTATGTTGAGCAAATTATAACAGACACAGAAAGACAGACATTACATTTTCTTCCTAATTTTTGTAACCTCATACTGGACACTCCAAATAATACAGTCCGGGTGAAATTTCTGTAACAGTATAATCACAAAGGGACATTAGTTTGTAAGCAGTGGGAAGAATAATCTCAAGGGAGTGGAGAAAAAGGAAAATAAGTAAAAAAAAGCCCCTTATGCAAGAAAATTTCATAAGAAGTGAGGATTAAGGAGGAAAGTCCTAATAATGTGTAATGGAGAAAAGAGACAAGTGGCTCAGGAGAAAAAGAGGGATCAAAGACCTAAACCAGTAGTGAATGCTGCAAGTGACTACCTGTCTGGTAAGAAGATTCTATGGGAGCAACAGAGATGTAAAAGACACATGGATAAGCACCTTTGATCTAAATAGGTTCTAAACTCCTTGATGTTAGGGAAATCTTGCTTGATACTCTAATCCTATCCAACTAACAGTGGAAGGGAAGTAAAATAGGAACAGATATCCTAATATTTATTATAAAATATTGATAATAAAACATCAAACACTACCTTTTTCAACCCTTAACCAATAAAAGCTCTGAGTACAACCTAGATGTACATTATTACAGTGGAAGGCTAGTGAGGCATTTAAGTATATAAGGCAAGTGTACAGATTATAAGCCAACCTGGAATGCTCAGCTCTAATCAATCCATCAAAATCTTACCCTACACAAAGGCTCAGGGATCCTTGCTGAAGAGCAGGTAGAAAGATTGATAGACCCTAAAGGAGGGATGAAGGACTCCTGACCAACACACTGCAGTCATAACAGGGGTGCTGTACCAGATGGTCACTGTGAAGGGAACTCCTACCACCAGATCTTCACAATGGACAACACATCAACATTCCCTCAAGGATTAATTAGCACATTAAAAGAAACAGTCACTCTTAGAGTGTGTTTCTGGGGAGGTACTGGGCAAAGGAAAAGGACCTCCCCATTACTATTTTAAATACCACAGAAATCTGACTGACTTTCTTACCAAGTAAGACACTCCGAAAGGGATTCTGTGATACATTAAGCAGAGTGACTAGAGGATAGGTGTAATAAGGCAGGGTTGATGAAGGGAGAGGTGAGAAGGAGAAAAGAGTTTGGATGGGGAAGATAGGGGAAAAGGAAGATGGGTGTAGAAGGGACTGGTGTGAAGACAAAAACCCATTTTGTTTATAAATAAAACAGAAAAAGAATAAATTATAGTTGCAATGAATTGTAACAAATCAAATAAAAGGTCAATTAATGTTCTTTTTAATATGTTTGGGAGGTAGTAATTTCAACTGTTAAATGGATTTCAATTAAATGAATTAAAAACAAAATAATTTTATAAAAAAGAAGTCAAAAGCATGTATTTTTATTCATTTATAGGGGGAAGTATTATAATAATATGCAACTGACCTCTGTAAATCCTGTGGCCCATTGTATCAAGTGCTCATTTAAATACAGTTGCTGATCATGGGGAACACTTGGAGTAAATGTTCCCACTTGCATCTTTAGTTCAGTGCCTTGTGGGAAGTTCCAATAGTTGAGAATGTCATACTCTACATCAAATTTCTTTTGTGAATCCAAAACCACTTTTTCTCTGACATCATTTTTTATTATGGCATGCTTCAAGAAAGGGTGAAGATAAAAGACATGTGTGATATAATGATAAAAAGTCTCAAAGAAGGACAATGCATTCAATAATAGCAAAGAATGCCATTCAATGATTCCATAGTATGAAAAGAATGTAGAAAAGGAGGGGGCTGGGATGGGGTGTCAAGTGGTGAAAATATCATTTATTTGCAATATTCTTTAAAAAAATAGTTCCAATAAAAGGTACAAAGGTATTGCCTGAATGAAAACCTACAATAATATTACTTTTACTGTAATTCAAAAAGGTCAAAAATGGTACCCAAAGCAAAGAAGGAAGCTCCTGTCCCTCTCAAAGCTGAAGCCACAGCTAAGACTTCGAAGTCAAGAAAGAATTGCTGAAAGGCATCTACAGCTACAAAAAGAAAAAGATTCACACATCACCCTCTTTCTGGTGGCCTAAAATACTGAGGTTTAGGAGGCAGCCCAAACACCCTTGGAAAAGCCCTCAAGGAGATACAAGCTTGACCATTGTGCCATCATCAATTCCCCCTTGACTATGGAGTCAGCCATAAAGACAGAAGACAGCAACACACTTGAGATCATTGTGGATGTTAAGGTTAACAAACACCAGATCAAACAGGTTTTAAAGAAGCTTTATGACACTGATATAGCCAAACTCAATATGGTAATCTGGTGTGATGGAGAGAAGAAGGCCTAAGTTCCACTGGCTTCTGATTATGGTACTTTCGATGTTGGCAATAAAATTAGGGTCATCTAAACTTGAGTCAAGCTGCTAATTCAAGTACACATATTCTTCATAATAAAAAAGTGACATTCAACACAGAACACTGAAATAAGAGTAAAAATAGTTAGTGATTCCATAAATACTTTGAGATTGTTATATTAATTTCTCTGAATAATTGGCTTGGAAGTTTGATAGGTATTGTATTCAATATGTATATTGCTTTTGGTAATATGGTCTTTTCTTCACTTTTAAATCTACTGATCCAGGAACATGGGAGATCTTTACACCTTCTGGTGTCTTCTCTAATGATTTCTTAGTGTTTTAAAGATTTCATTGTACAGGTGTCTCACATCCTTGGTTAGATTTATTAAAAAATATTTCATTTTTTGGAGCTATGTTAAGTGGAATTAGTTCTCTCAGGTCTTTCTTACTTTATTCATCCTTGGTATAGGACAGACCCTGATATGTGACCAGTGATTCTGTAACCTGCCACTACAGTGAACTTATTTATTAGTTTCAGGAGTTTCCTGGTTGAACTTTTGCAGCTCTCAGATATAGAATCAAATCAAATCATTCTGTTGATAACCCTTTTACCTCTTCCTGTTGGCTTCTAGCTTTAGGTAAGACATTAAGTGCACTACTAAACAGGATTAGTGATAGTGGACAGCCTAGTCTAGTTTCTGTTCTATGTTGGCATCCTTGAAAATTTTGACATTTATGTTGGTCTTTGATACAAATTTATAGTATATGGCCCTTATTGATATATATTTCTTATACCTCTATTGCCTCTACTGCTTTGATAATGAGAGGGTGTTGAATGTGTCAAGGGATATTCACTGTGTATTGAGAAAAATCATGTGATTCTTATCCTTTTATTGGTTTATATGATGAATTATATTTATTGATTAACATGTATTGAAAAAACATTGTGTTTCTCAATAATTCCTACCTGGTTGCAGTGAATGATGATATTTTAGATAGTTTTTTTAAAATTTTTATTATTTATTATTTATTCAATTGTGCGTGTATGCGTGTGTGCATGTGTGTGTATGTGCATGTGTGTGTGTGTGTGTGTGTGTGTGTGTGTGTGTGTGTGTGTGTGTAGAACCATGGAGGAATTCGGGAACCACCATGACCTGCCTCCACCTGCTCCTTGTTTACTCTGCCCCAGGATTCACAGGCTCCACCCCACCAGGACCAGAAAGGCAGGCTGCTCCCGCTTCTGCCAGGCGTTTATACGTGGGGTCTAGTATCCGAACTCAGGACTTCTGCTTGCAAGGCAGAGGCTTAACCTCTGAGTCACCTCTCCAGCCCCTTTAGATAGGTTTTTAAATCTGATTTGCAAAAATTTTTTGAGGATCTTTGTTCATCAATGCAATTGTACTGTAAGTTTCTTTTATCGCCTTTATTTCATTTTGTGATCACTGCAGTATTAACTTGTTTGAAATACTTCGAAAAACTTTTCTATTTTGTACAATAACTTACAGATTATTCGTGTCAGCTGTCTTTTAAACGTCTTCTAAATCCACCAATTCTTAAGCCCAGTAAGATGAAAACAATCCTGAGTAAAAAGAGCTCTACAGGAAGTGTTATTATGCTAGATATTAATATATACCATAAATCCATAGTGATAAAAACACATTATAACGGCTTCAAAACAGAGGCATACATCAATGAATTAAAATTGAAGACCCAGATATAAGCTGATCCAGAAGACTAGAGTGAGCTGATTTTTGACATAAGTTCAAAAAAATTGAGAAAGTACAGTATCTTCAACAAATGGTGTTGGAAAAATTAAATTCTATATGCAAAAGAATTAAAAGGGACCCCTGATCTCTCACCTTGCCAAAAATAAATTTCAAATTGATCAGAGATCTCAATATTAGGCAACAAGTCATAAAAATCCAAGAAGAATGAGTAAAACATAGACAAGAAGTAAATGTCCAGTATCAGTATTTTCAGAATAAACCCCAAGTGCAAGGAAAAAGTAGGATTTCATGAAATTAAAACCAAAAAAGTTAATCTTATCAAAAGGCAAATTATGTAATAGGAAAATAATCTTTGCTATCTAAAGTAGGATAGTGCACTAATATCCAGAGCACATGAAAAGTTTTAAAAAATTTAAATACCCAGAAGGCAATCAATCCAATAAAAAATAATGCCAAGAAGCAAAAAATTAGTTTCTGAGGACAAAATTCAAATTCTAACAGGTATCTTTCTTATTTTTATTTTTTTCTCCTCATACAAACATGATAGGAACCCCTGTCCCCTCCCTCTCTCCATCCCTCCCTGGACCTCCCTGTTCCCTCCCCACTTTTTCCCTCCCTTTCTCCCCTCCCTCCCTTTCTCCCAGTGCCTCCTGCCCCCATTTCTGAAGCATCCTTTAATGAGTATATCAAACTTCCCTCTGGGTCCTCCTCTCTGATGAGGTGTAAAGACACAGTGGCATTTCCTAGAACTCTTTCTTGTGTTCCCCTTAAGTATAGGAACACTACTGTGACTGTTAATCCCTTGCTTCTAAGGATCCTAGTGCCTTTAGTCCATGCTAAAATTTGAGGGGTCAATGATATGTTGGTCATTGCGCAGATCATGCAGAGTCCTGTTATAAATGCGTCGGCCCTAACTTGTGTGGAGTATCTTGCATATTGTGACTCCTACCATCCTTGTGCTCTTACAATCTTACCACCCCCTATTCCGCAAATTTCCCTGAGCTTCAGGATAGGGAGAGATTAGGCAGGCCTGATTCCAAGTGGTTGTTATAGACTCTCTGATGTTCTGAATTATGGTTTGTTGATTATTTTTTCCAATTTTGCTGCTCCTGCAATGCCCTTGGTTCCATCTAGATGGGTATTGGATGTCACCCATTGGCCAGAGATAAAAACCTGTTAAATTAGAGTCTTGTTATAAGAGTCTATTCAAAGGTAGATGGAATAGAAGTAGGAGACCATGGTGAGAGAGGGGTAAATCACCCATTTGCAAAATGGTTACCTTATATCTGGCAGCCTATATGCCCTCCGCTTCTAGTAAGATTGTACCCCATCAGTTAGAAATGATGAGGAAGGAAAGTCTGTGAACTTAATCAGATGTCTCATTACTTACATGCAGTCCTTGATGGTGGCCTATTTTCTCTGCTGTAACATGGTCCCCTCTGTTTCTAGTGGGGCCCTCCTTCCCCATCCCTCCTGTTTATAATCTTTACAATTACTGTAGGTATTACAGAGATTTGTCTTTGTGTGCCTCTAAGTGGGTTTGGTACTAAGGTCCACCTATTAGGGAGTACATACAGCACTTAATTTTCAGTGTCTGCGATATTTCACTCAATATAATTGTTTCTACTTCCATCCATTTCCCAGCAAATTGCATTAAATCATCATTTTTGATGGCTGATTAGTATTGCATTGTACAAATGTAACACATTTTCTTTATCCATTCATCAACTATTGGACATTTATCAACTGTTGGACATTTGGGCTGATTCCATGACTTTGCTATTGTAAAAAGTGCTGCTATGAACATGGTAGTGCTTGTGCTATTGAGGTGAATTTTTGCTGTGTGGTATAGCAGGGTCATATGGCATTTCAATTGTTAACTTCTTTAAGAATCACCAGACAGCTCGAAAGAGTGGTTGTATGAGCCTGCACTCCCACCAGCAATGTAGGAGAGTTCTCCTCTCTCCACATCCAATCCAGCATTTGATGTTGTTTGTATTGTGGATTTTTCCAATCCTTACAGGGGTGAGATGATATCTCAGGGAAGTTTTGATTTGCATTTCCCTGATGGCTAAGAATGTGGAGAATTTTTTAAGATATTTGTTAGACATTATAATTTCATCCTTGGTAAAGTTTCTTTTAAGTTCCAAGGTCCATTTTTTAATTGGCCCCTTTTTTCCTTGGTGTTTAGTTTTCTAAGTTTTTTGTGCACTGTGGATATTAGAGCTCTATCAGATATGTGGTTAGTGAAGATTTTCTCCAATTCTGTGGGTTGCCTGTGTGCTTGAGTTGCAATCTCTTTATCTGAATAGAAGCCTTTTAAATTCACAAGATCCCATCTGTTGAGTGTTGGTTGTAGTGACTGTGCTATTGAATGTCTGTCCAGGAACTGTTGGCCTAGCCCAATCAGCTCGAGGGAGTTCCCTACCCTTTCCCCTATGGTTTTAATAGTCTCTGGCCTTATATTGAGGTCCTTGATCCATTTGTAGTTAATTATTGTACATGGTGGCAAGTACGGGTTCAGTTTTAATCTTCTGCATGTGGAGATCCAGTTTTGCCAGCACCATTTGTTGAAGATGCTGTTCTTTTTCCATTGGATTTTTTGGGCCCCTTTGTCAAAGATCAAATTGCTGTAAATGTGTGGGCTTATATCTGGGTCTTCAACCCTTATCTATTGATTTGTGGGTCTATTTTTGACCCAATACCAGGCTGTTTTTACAATTATGGATTTGTAGTATAGACTAAGGTTTGGAATGGTGATACCTCCAGCCGTGTTTTTGTTACTCAGGATTGTTTTTGCTATCCTGAGTCTTTTGTGCCTCCATATGAATTTTGAGATTGTTTGGTCAACTTCTTTAAAGAATTGCTTTGGGATTTTAATTGGTATAGCATTGAATATTGCCTTTGGTAGGATGGTCATGTTTACGATGTTGATTCTGCCAATCCAGAAACATGGGAGATCTTTCCACCTTCTGATGTCTTCTGCAATTTCTTTCTTTAGAGTTTTAAAGTTTTCATTATAGAGGTCTCTTACTTCCTTGGTTAGGTTTATCTCAAGGTATTTCATTTTTTTAGGGGCTATCGTAAATGGGATTGTTTCTCTCAAGGCTTTTTTGCTTCTTTCATTCTGGGCATATAGGAAGGCCACTGATTTTTGTACATTTATTTTGTATCCTGCCACCCTGCTGAACTTCTGTATTAGTTCCAGGAGCTTCCTGGTGGAGTTTTTGGGATCACTCAGGTATAAGATCATGTCATCTGCAAATAGAGGTAACTTGACTTCTTCCTTGCCGATTTCAATCCCTTTTATGTCCCTTTCTTGTCTTATGGCTTCAGCTAAGACTTCAAATACAATATTGAAAAGAAGTGGTGGGAGTGCACAGCCTTGTCTAGTTCCTGATCGAAGTGGGAATGCTTCAATTTTTTTCCCATTGAGTTTAATCCTTGCTGTTGGCTTGTTGTATCCTGCTTTTATTATATTGATAAAGGTTCCATCCATTCCAACCTTCTCTAGGGTTTTGATCATAAAGGGCTGTTGGGTCTTGTCAAAAGCTTTTTCTGCATCTATTGAGAGTATCATGTGGTCTTGAACTTTGGACTGGTTTATATGGTGAATTACCCTTATAGATTTGCGTATGCAAGCTAATGGAATCAGAAAACAAGCAGGGGTAGGCATTATGCTATCGGACAAAGTGGACTTCAAATCAAAAAAAAAATCATAAGAGACACATATGGATACTACATTTCAGTCACAGGTACAATTCACCAGGAAGACTTCACAATACTGAACATATATGCACCCAGTATGGGCCCCTCCACATTCATTAAGAAAACCCTACAACATCTAAAGCAATAAATCAATCCCAATACGATAATTCTGGGGGATTTCAACACTGCCCTCTCAACATGGGATAGATCCACAGGTAAAAAAACTTAACAGGGACACTTTGGAGCTTAATCAAACCCTTAGTGAAATGGATCTTACAGATCTCTATCAAACTTTTCATCCACGCACCAAAGAATACACATTTTTCTCAGCAGCACATGGAACTTTCTCCAAAATAGATCACATATTGGGACACAAAATTAATCTCCACATATACAGGGAAGTTGAAATTCTACCCTGTACCTTATCAGACCACCACGGCCTAAAGCTTGACATCCACAAAACAACAAGCAACAGAAAATACACTAACTCCTGGAAACTTAACACTATGATGCTTAATGAGAGCTGGATTTAGGAAGAAATTACAGAGGAAATTCAAGATTTCCTGAAAGTGAATGATAATGAAAATACAACTTACCAAAATCTCTGGTACACAATGAAAGCTGTCCTAAGAGGTAAGTTCATAGCTCTTAATGCCTACATCAAAAAATGGAGACATCAGAAATAAATAACTTAACAATGCAGCTATATAAAAGCTTTAGAGACATTAGAGCAATCTGATTCCAAAAGGAGTAGAAGGGAGGAGATTAGCAAAATCAGGGGACAAATATCTGAAATCGAGATTAGGAAAGTGATAGAGAAAATCAACCAGTCAAAAAGCTGGTTCTTTGAAAAAATCAATAAGATTCATACACCCCTAGCTAAATTAACCAAAAGGAAGAGAGAGAAAGCCCAAATTAACAAAATTAGAAATGAAAATGGAGTTATCACTACTGATACCCAAGAAATCCAGAGAATTATGACATCATATTTCAAAAACTTATACTATGTGAAATTTGACAACGCAAAAGAGATGATGAATTCCTAACTAAACACAACTTACCTAAATTGAATCAGGAAGTTGTGAATTATTTACATAGTCCTATAACATATGAGGAAATTGAGGAAGTAATCTCATATCTTCCCACCAAAAAATGTCCTAAACAGAGTTCCACCAGACATTTAAGGAGCTAATAACACCAATACTCCTTAAACTGTTCCATCAAATTGCCAAGGAAGGAACACTACCAAATTCCTTCTATGAAGCTAATATCATCTTAATCCCAAAACCTAATAAAGATACACTTAAAAAAGAAAGCTATAGGCCAATCTCTCTGATGAACACAGATGCAAAGATTCTCAATAAAGTCTTAACAAATCAGATTCAAAAACATATCAAAAAGATCATCCACGGGGATCAAGTAGGCTTTATCCCAGGTACACAAGGATGGTTCTTATAGATATCTTAAAAAAATATTCCAATTCTCTGTTTCTGCCCTGTGTCAAAATTGGCTCACTGCATCTCTTGTAAGATTGGTGGTGGTTGTTAGACCACGCACACCCCCTGGTATCCTCCACCAAGACACCTACACACCCTAGTGTTGTGTTCTTTCCTTCTTGTCCTTTTTCTCTTTCCCACTCATTCGCCACATAATCATTAAAGAATTTTAAGTCTTTAAAGAACTTAACAGATTCCAGACAAACTCCAAGCAATGGGCTAATGGACCAAAACCATACAACTGAGAACTTCAAAAATCATCCCATCAAACAGAACAGAATCTTTGCTAAAGTATCTAAACCCTTTGTACCTTCCTTTTATTCCCAATTGATAGTAACCATTGTTTAAGTTTTCCATATAATTTACCCAAAAGCCCATACTACCTCAGGGGCTTCACCATTCACCATCACACACTGTCAAGGAAAGAAAAGATAAAACTTGTACTATCATACTAATCTGTCTATTAATATCTGTCTATTAAACCTGCCCTAATTGATGTACTAACATTCCAATAGTGTCATCTTGGAAACAGTACCAAGGAACAAAAGACAGATGATCTCAACAAGGCAAACATTAGCAAATACTTCTCAAGTGTAATAGTATTGCATAACAAGGATACATCGAAAACACACATCAACAAAAAAATTAGAGATAAAACAATTCATCTGGTCTGTGACTTAGGCAAGTCACAATGCAAATCCATGAGAAACAACAAAAACTAAGACAACAAATCTCCTACAAAAAGCATCAAAACCATAATGACAGTATCCAACCAAAACAAATTCATGGAAAATAGCCAAGAAAGCCATTCCAGAAACAATGATTTTCAAAGCCTGATCTTTAGTACGATCAAAATAATGAAAGAAGAAATCCAGGAGGAGTTAAATAACCTCACCAATCAAGTTGAACAGAAACACAACAGGGACCTGGATGAGATGAGAAAAGTAGTTGATGTAAGAAAACTAGACTTAGAGTAGTTAAAACTATGACAAACAGAGATTGAATGCTAACTGAAAGAAAAGTTGTCTTCAACCCAGAACGAAAAAGAGAATATAATCAGCAGAAGTAACAAAGCAGAAAATAGAATATCAGATCTTGAAGACAAACTGTAAAAACCAACTAGTTCAATCAAAGATGTTGTAAAAGCCAAAAACATACTTGAGAGGAATATTCAAGAGTTAAGGGACACCATAAAGAAGCGTAACTTACACACTGCGCCCACCCAGAAGAATACCAAAATACCACACTCAGAGAAATTTCTCAAGTTATTATAAAGGAAAACTCTCCACTAAAAGAGGTATATCACACTTCAAACAGATGTAACCAAACTAGAAACTCACCAGGGCATACATAATACTACACTTACAAGACAAAGAGAATAGGCTAAGAGTTTCCAGAGAAGAAAATCAAGTCATTTTTACAGATAAACCTATTAAAATAACAACTGATTTTCCCACTGAAAAATGTCCTAGACCAGATAGATTCAGTGCAGAATTCTATCAGACATTTAAAGAACAATTAACAGCACTACTCTTGAAACTATTCCAAAAAATGACAAAAGAAGGAACACTTTCAAATTCTTTCTGCAAATATAGTATTATAGTAATCCAAAAAAACCTAATAAAGATACAATCACAAAGAAAACCATTGGCCAATCTCTTTGATGAACATGGATACAAAGATTCTGAACAAAATATTAGCAAATTGGATTAAGAAACAAATCAAAATGATTATTCACTATGATCAAGTAGGATTTATTCCAGACACACAAGATTGAGACTACATAGGCAAATCAATACATATAATCCATCACATAAATAAATCTAAAGTTCAAGACCACATTATGCTCTCAATAGATGCAGAAAAAGCTACTGACATGATTCAACATTCTTTCATCATCAAAACATTACAGACAGTTAGAATATAAGAATCTTATATCAACATCATGAAAACAATACACAACTAGCTGAAGGCAAGGATTATATTAAACAAAGAAAATCTTGAAGCATTCCCATTTTGATCAGGAACTAGACTAGGCTGTCCACTCCCATGACTCATATTCAATATTCTTAGGTAAATCCATAAGAAAAGAGAGAGAGATAAAAGATATTCAAAATGGAAAAGTAAAAGTCAAGATATCTTTATTTGCAGAAGAAATAATCTTATAACTGAGAGATCCAAAATAAACTCCACCAGCAAACTCCGGGATTATAAAATTAATGCACAGAAATCAGTGGCATTCCCATATATCAAGGATAAAAAAATTAATAAAGTCCTAAGAGATACGATCCTATTTAACATAGTCCCAATAAAGAAGAAATACCTGGATATAAATCTAACCAAAGAAGTGAGAGACCTTTATAATAAAAACTTTATAACCCTAAAAAAGAAATTGAAGAAAACACAAGAAGGTGGAAATAACTCCAATGCTCCTGGATCTGCAAAATCAACATTATAAAAATGACCATGGTATCAAAAGCAACATATTGATTCAATGATATACCAATCAAAATCCCAAACCAATTCCTTAAAGAAATTGAACAAACAATCTCAAAATTCATATGGAAGCATAAAAGACCCAGGAGAGCAAAAACAATACCGAGTAATGAAAACAATGCTGAAGGTATCACTGTAGCAAACTTTAATCTATACTACAAATACACAGTGAAAGAAACAGCCTGGTACTGGCTCCAAAATAGACACATCAATCAATGGATAAGGGTTGAAGACCTCATATTACTGCCATTTGATGTTAGATGAAGGGGCCCAAAAACTTAATGGAATAAAATCATCTTCAAAAAATGGTGCAAGAAAAATGGGATGTCCCCATACAGAAGATTGAAATGGGATCCATACTGGTCACCTTGTACAAAAATCAACTCCAAATGGATGAAGGTCATTAATATTAGGCCAGACTATAAAAACCTTACTTGTTTTTTAATATTTATTTATTTTTCTGCAATCATACAAGCTTAGTAGATACCCAGGTCCCCTCCCTCCCTCCACACCTCCCAGTCCCCCTTTCACCTTACTCCCTTTTTTCCTCTTCTTTTTTTTTTTATTTATTCAATTGTGCGCGGCAGAGGCTTAACCCCTGAGCCACCTCTCCAGCCCCTTTTTCCTCTTCTTTTCACTCTGCACCCTCCTAATTTCCCCCTCATTCCCTGGAGCATCCTTTTGTGTGAACACAAAGAATTAACTCCATAATGACAGACTCCATCCAGAACAAATCTAGAGAAAATAGCCACGAAAGCATGACCCAAGATAATGACTTTCAAAGCATGATCACTACCATGATCAATATTATGAAAGAGGAAATCTGGGAGGAGTTAAATAACGGCATCAACCACTTTGAAGAGGAACACAACAGACACTTGGAGGAGTTGAGAAAAACAGTTCAAGAAACAAAAATAAGCATAGACACAATAGTGTTCCTATACTAAAGGGGAACACAAAAAAGAGCTCTAGGCAAAGCTACTGAGTCCTTACACCTTATCAGAGAGGAGGACCCAGAGGGAAGTTTGACATGCATACTAAAGGATGCTCCAGGAATGGGGGGAAGGGGCACTGGGATAAAAGGAGAGAGGGAGGAAGGGAAGGAGAAAGAGGGGGAGAGAGTAAGGAGATCCAGGGAGGGGTGGAGGGAGGGAGTGGAATGGGGTACATATCAACTTTATATGAGTGGAAGAAATAAATAAAAAATTGGCATAGAGCAGTTAAAACAGACACAAGCAGAGTTTAAAACTGAACTAAAAGACGAGTTATTTTCAATACAGAACTCAACAGAGTCTTAGCAGAACAAATGAAGCAGAAAATAGAATTTCAGATCTTGAGGACAAAATGGGAGAATTAACCAGCTCAATGGAAGAGGTTGTTAAAGCCAAAAAGATACTTGAGAGAAATATTCAAGAGTTATGGGACACCCTGAAGAAGCTCTGGTATTCCAGAGCATAAATCCCAAAATATCACACCTGTGGAAAATTTTCAAACTATCATCAAGGAAAATTTTCTTCATCTAAAAAAAGAGAGGCCAATCCAAATACAAGAGGCATTCCACACCCCATACAGATATTTCCAAAATAGAAACTCGCCACGGGGGTGGGTGGGTGGGGGGGGAGGGGACTGGAGAGGTGGCTCAGGGGTTAAGCGTCTGCCTTGCAGGCGGAAAGTCCTGAGTTTGGATCCTAGACCCCAAGTATAGACGCCAGGCGGAAGCGGGGTCAGCCTGCGTTTCTGGTCCTGGTAGGACAGAACCTGTGAATCCCGGGGCAGAGCAAACAAGGAGGGGGTGGAGGCGTCCATGGTAGTTCCCGAATTCGCCTGTGGTTCTACACACACACACATGCATACACACGCATACATACACACGCATACATACACACATACATACACACTCATACATACACACATACATACACACACATGTGCACACGCGCAATTGAATAAAAAAAATTAAAAAAAAAAAGAAACTCACCACGGCAAACAATAGTTAAAACACTTCACATTCAATACAAAGAAATGGTGCTATGAGCTTCAAGGGAAAAAACAAAATACAAATCACTTTTAAAGATAAACCTACAAGGAGGACCCAGAGGACAGTCAGGCATTCACATTAAAGGATTCTCTGGGGATTGGGGGAGGGGAAGCACTGGGGGGGGGAGGGGTGAAGGGAGGGTGAGCAGAGGGGTGGGGGGAGAAGAAGGGAGGAAGGGAACTGGTGTACCTATTAAGTTTGTATGAGTGGAGATAATAAAAAATGTTAAAGTCTCAAAAAAAAGATAAACCTATTAAAATAACAATCGTCTTCCAAATGAAAACAGTAATTTGGGTTTTCTCTCTCTTGATTTTGGTTAATTTAGCTAGATGTGTATCAATCTTTTTGATTTTTTCAAAAAACAAATTTTTTGACTGGTTGATTCTTTGTATCGTTTTCCTTATCTCAATTTTGGATATTTCTCCCCTGATTTTTCTAACCTCCTCTCTTCTCCTGCTCTGGGATCAGATTGCTCTTGTGTCTCTAAAGCTTTAAACTACATTGTTAAGTTATTTATTTTTTATGTTTCTATGTTTTGATACAAGTATTAAGAACTATAAACTTACCTGTTAGGATGGCTTTCATTGTGTCCCAGAGATTTTGATAAGTTGTATTTTCATTATTGTTTGCTTTGAGGAAATCTTTAATTTCCTTATGATTTCTTCCTGAACCCACTTTTCATTTAGTATCATTGTGTTTAGTTTCTAGGAGTTCTGTATTTTCTGCTGTTTATTATTTTGCAGATGTCAAGCTTTAGGCCATTGTAGTCTAATAGGGAACAGGCTAGAATTTCAACTTTCCTATATATGGGGAGATTCATTTTGTTGCCCAATATGTGGGCTACTTTGGAGAAAGCTCTGTAGGCTACTGAAAAATATGTGTATTCTTTGTTGCGTGAATGGAAAGTTCATTAGAGATCTGTCAGGTCCATTTCAGTAAGGGTCTGATTAAGTTCCCATGTGTCTCTGTTAAGTTTTTGACATGTTGATCTATCCCACGTTGAGAAGGAAGTATTGAAATCCCTGAGAATTATGGTTTTGGCATTGATTTCTTGCTTTAGACATTGTAGCATTTGCTTAATGAATGTGGTGGAGGCCATATTAGTTGTTTGTGTTTTCAGTATTGTAAAGTTTTCCTGGTGAATTGTACTAGTGCCTAAAATATAGTATCCTTTTGTGTCAATTATGGTTTTTTTTAGTTTAAAGTCCACTTTGTCAGATAACATATTAGTGACTCCTGCCTGTTTTCTGGTTCCATTAGATTGAAGAATTTTTGACCAGCCTTTTACTTTTAGAATGTGCTTATCTTTTGTGGTAAGATGTGTTTCCTGATGGCAGCAGATGGATGGGTTGTGATTTGTAATCCAACTTTGTAATCTGTGTCTTTTTATTGGTGAGTTAATTCCATTGACATTTAGTATTATAATGAAGAAATTAAATTTAATTCCTGACACTTTTTGTGAAAAACCCTATTTGAAAGAGTAGAGAACTCCCTCAAAGTGATAGGAATAGGCCAACATTTCCTAAAAAGAAGCACAATAGCACAGCAACTGGAACCAACACTCAACAAAAAATGGGATCTTATGAAATTAAAAAGCTTTTGTTCAAACCATAATTCAGACAATCAGAGACTCTACATCAACCACCTGGAACCAGCCCAGCCTAATCTCTCCCTTTCCTAAAGCTCAGGGAAATTTGTGGAAGAGGGGGTGGTAAGATTGTAAGAGCCTAAAGATGGAGAGAAGCAATGATATGCAAGATACTCCATACTAGTTACAGCTGAAGTAATCATAATAGGACTTTGCATGACCTGTGCAATGAACAACATATCATTGAACCTCCAAAGCCTAGCATGGATCACAGGCACTACGATCCTTAGAGGCAAGAGATTAACAGCCACAACAGTGTTCCTATACTAAAGGGGAACACAAAAAAAGAGCTCTAGGCAATGCCACTGAGTCCATACACCTCATCAGAGGGAGGACCCAGAAGGAAGTTTGACATGCACACTATAAGATGCTACAGGAATGGGGTCGGGACGGGGCACTGGGAGAAAGGGAGGGAGGGGAGAAAGGAAAGGGAAAAGGTGGAGAGGGAGCAAGGGGATCCAGGGAAGGGTAGAGGGAGGGAGGGAAATGGGGTACTTATTAACTTTGTATGAGTGGAAGAAATAAAAAATAAAATTAAAAAAGCTTTTGTTCAGCTAAAATGATTGTATACTGCGCTAAAAGACAATCTATGGAATGGGAGAAAATCTTCCCTAACCACACATGTGATAGAGCTCTATTATCCAGAGCACACAAAGAACTTAAATAATTAAACACAAAGGAGATAAATAGCCCGGTTAGAAAATGGACCATGGAACTTAAAAGAAACTTTTCCAGGGAAAAAAATTCAAACATTCAACAAACATAAAAATTTTTTCCAAATCCTCATCCATCAGGAAAAAGCAAATCCAAACTTCCCTGGGATATCATCTCACCCTAATCAGGTTGGTGAAAATCCACAATAAAACACCAAATGCTGGAGAGGATGTAGAGAGAACTCTCATCCATTGCTGGTGGTAATGTAGGCTTATACAATGATTGTGGATATCAGTTTGGTGATTTTTTTAAAAAAGGTAAGAAATGAAATGCCATATGACCTTGCTATACCACTACTAGGAATAATCCCCCCAATGCATCAATTCTCTGCCATGACATAAGCACATTCACATTCATTGCAGCACTATTTATAATAACAAAGTGATGAAATCAACCCAAATGCCCAATGGTTGACAAATGGATAATGGAAATGTAGTACATTTATACAAATAGAATATGTCTCAGCCATCAAAATGAATTAATGAAATTTGCTGGTAAATGAATAGAATTAAAAGATATTATATTGATTGAAATATCCCAACAACAGAAAATTTGATGTCCCATGTTCTCCCTTATAAGTGGATCCAAGTTCCAATCCCACTTAATGACATACTCAAAGTTGAATCTTTATAACACACAATACAATTGAAAATAATTACAAATAGGAGGGAAGGTGAAAGAAGTCCTCAAAAGAATGAAGAAAAAAAGCACACACTACAACAAAGAAATTAGGCTACCATCATGACCTCCATGTAAGTAGCCAGACATCTGATGTAGCTCATTCTTTTTCCCTTCGTGTTCAATTAGGACTATATATGTCTGATCTCCCCAGTAATGGAGGGGATCGGGACTATCAGTTAGATGGTAATCAACCAGCGACTGGCAGACTGACTCTGCTCACTACTTTGACCTACAACTATTTTTCCATCTAACGTTAAGTCTCTTCTTATATTAAGATGTTCATTTATATAGTCCTTTACCTTTGGTTAATATATGACTTCTATACCCAGTCAAGATGCAGCCAAGGTCAGTACAAGAACAGCAAAACTGAAAAGAACAAGAAGCATAATTTAGAACACCAAAGAACCTACAATATACACCTGGAAAGAGACCAGCGAAATCTCCCCTTACTCATGGAACCTTGCAGAAGAGGGGCATCAAGATTGAAAAACACTATGGATTGGGAGGTCAAAGGAAATGCAAGATACTCTACACAGTCAGGGCTGCAGCAGCCAGGATACAGCCACAATGTATTTTGACCTTGACTGACCTGAACAATGGCTGACATGTCAACCGTCCCTCAAAGTTTAGCATGGATCTTAGGTGAGAAGGCTTCAGATAGTAGAATCCTTATAGGCCAGGGGTTAAAGAGATATTGCAATGTTTCAAAATTAGTTGGCAGCCCATGAAGGAGCTCCCCACGTATGCCACTGAATTCTGAGCCTTCACTAGTGTAAATGACACAGAGGGAAATTAAGTGCCCACATAAACATATGTTCTGTAGGATTGAAGGGAGTAGCCAGGAACCACCAAGGGAGGAAGAGGGAAGAAATAGTGGTGAGAGATAGGAAAGTGGCAGGAGAGTGGGATGGGAGAAAAATAGGGCAGAGAGAGGAGAAAAGGGAAAGGAGAGGGATACCTATTGAGCTTGTATAACTTGTAAAACAAGTTCCAACTTCCATCCATAAGGAAAATGGAAATTGGAAACCACCCTGACATACTATCTCTCTCAAGTAAGAATGGCTAAATCCAAAGCACACCAACACATGCTGGTGAGAATGTGGGAAGAAGGAAACCCTCATTCATTGCTTTTGGGAATGCAAACTTGTACAAACTCTCTATAGTTCTCTATGGAGGTTCCTGAAACATATAAAAATCAAAATACCAGAAGAACCAGCTACATAACTTGGGAATATTCATGTAGAACACAGAATCTCAGTGTAGAGGCACGTCCAATTATGTTCCTTGAAGTTGTATTCATAATCACAATGAAATGGAATCAGCTGCATGTCCAAGTGTGTATTAACACTAATCTAGGATACAGCTCATTGCAATGGAAGAACAGTAAGGTAGCATGCCACCACTCACTAAAGTGCACAATATCAGGGACCCTACAATGCAATCCAAATCTCTCCCCATCTCAACTTTCAGTAAATTTTGAAGAAGAGGGTGCAGTGAGATTTTAAAAACCTAAAGGAGAGAGATATATTGCTGATATTACATTCCACTCATGACAAGGTTGTGACATCCAGGAGCACACAGTCATCAACGATCACCAGATCTGAAACCACTAGATATATTCAATGACTGTCATAGTAAAATTCCCCCATAAAGCATGGTGGATATCTCAAAAGAAACTACTACACTTAAAGGGATGCCATCAAGGACATTTGAAGAGAAACAAATACAATTGCTGGAAATCACAGAGGCAGGTATAGAACAGTGAAAGGGATTTTTCCCACCTGTGGGTTTAACCAGAAAGGGATCATTTATACTACCACACAGGCTTGGTGCCTGGGTAGTAGAGGAGCTCCAAAGAGATCCGTGAGTTAAACACATGAAGAGGGACAGGCAGACTGAAGAGAATGGGCAGAAATTCGAATGGAAGAGAAGATGGCAGAAGAGAGGATGAGAGAATTAGGAAAGGAGGCATTAACAAAAATTAATTGTTTGTATATAAAATCACAAGTAAATCAATGATTGTGGAATCAGTCATATATTAAGATTGCTACATGCCCACATATTTTCTGGATGTGACTTTCTTCACTGGTTAAAATTATTACATTTTTGTTAAAACACCACTTGAAAGGGGTCATGTAGATAACAAAACTGGAGTGCTGCTGAGAATTTTGAAATATTTAGTCTAATTCTTCTGACCTTTTGAGGAAAATTGTGAAAATTATTTTCTTTTATATCTTTAATATTACTCTGAAAAGGTGATAAGATTATTTTTATTCCAAACTAGATGCTGTTCAAAATATATTCCCTCCTTTAAACTAGCCTTGCATTGTAAAGTGTGAATAAAATATGGTTAACATTGAGCTTTATGTAATTAATAGAATCTTCTCCACTTTTTCCAAAATGAACTGGGTTTCACATAGTTAAATTAATTTACCAACAAACCAAAACTCACATTGTTATTTATGAAATACAATGTTATTGGCATTACCTGCCAAGGTCTGATAATCTTGTTTTCATCAGAACCTGGCTGAATTTCCAGTTGTTTAAGAATCATGTCATGGAGACTGGGGGACACAGCATACGCAGCATTGTATATATTAAAACTTTGCTCTATCATATGCATGTGAAAAACCTTCCCATGCAGCTGTTCTAAGGAGGCATTGGGTAGGCAGTTATCCAAAAGTTCACAAGCAGTCCCAGAAAATGAGCAATTAAAGAACAAATGCCATATCCTCATAAGATACATATCACCTGGGTATTTGAAAAGAGTGACTGTCTGGATAAATGTTGTAAAGTCAGAAATATCCTGATGATGTTGTGAGAAGAACAGAGTTCCATGAAAGGAATCAAAAATGAAATAATCAATTGCATTGTTCACCTCCCATTGCAAGTTTGAGACAAAGACTTTTCCAGTCATTAAAATATTCCCTATATAGAATAGCCATCTTACTAGAGTATCAGCATCCTCATAAATAATGTCACATTTGCAGATGCTTTCTCAAAATCATTCCATGAGGTTTGTCCATATGAATTCCTTCTCACTGGGATCATCCCCGAGAATGCTATGTAGACGTGATTCCTGTAAAACTCTTCTTTCGAGTCACTGAGAATCTGACTACCTTTGTGATGATCTGAGGTCAGTAGCCCTACCCAGGTATAGCTAAAATGAAGTGTCAAAGAGATGATGCCATATGACAGAAATGTGTTCTTTGGGCCCACTTGGCACAGAGATGAAAACTTATCTCAGTCACTGAGGAGAGTGTCAAAGTTCCGAAAGTAAGCTGGGCAAGAAGAAGAGCAACACAATAGAACCAATTCCATCAGTTAGAAGTGAAAGTTGCTTACATTTGCTCATCTTTTCTTTAAAGTCATATTTAAGATCATGGACATTCTTCCAAAATTCACTGGCTGAACACAGAGTTTGAAAATTGCCCTTAATTTGACATTTCTGTCTTTTCTCCTCATTCTAAAGAAATATGAATGTATCAAAACATTTCAGTAATTACCATTTGGAGTTGATTATTCAGTGTCGCTCTCTTATG
This sequence comes from Typhlomys cinereus, assembly GCA_023101885.1. NCBI lineage: Eukaryota > Metazoa > Chordata > Mammalia > Rodentia > Platacanthomyidae > Typhlomys > Typhlomys cinereus. Next base: position 3,736,411 of record JALPQD010000209.1, on the reverse strand, counting down.
TCAGAAGCCTTCTGGAAATTACCCAAAATATGTGGATTCAAATCACTCATAGAACTCCCCTTTACCTGTGGAAATTTGTAGAATTCCAATAATGTTGCAATCTGGGTAGATGTTACCCATGAAGTTCCTGTAAGTATGCAACTGTCTTCATTTCCTCTCTACAGTTGTAATTAACAACAAACTTGGTCAGACCTGTAAGCCAATGAAAAACATCAACCACAACCAAAAATTCTGTGGAGAAGCTGTCATAGACAACACATCCTAAAGAAGTATTTTGTAGAAGATGAGGATTCTTGTTGATTTCCTCGGTGGCAAATTCTATGGCCAGAATTAGTTGGTAGTTCTGTATGGATTCCCTGTGGGAGAAGTAAAATAATGCTTAATAGGAAGTTTAATGCTACATGTGTGTACATATATAATTCACTACCTTCTGTGGTCAGAATGCTGGTTTTTTCCACAAACCCACATTTTCCTTCTTTCAATGAATTGGTGGAACAGGAAAGGAGTGTTAAATATTTTGCTTTGGTAAATTAATAAATGTACATCACTCATACATTGTTGTCCCATGGGGAGCTTGCTTTATCAGTCTGCACATTGTTGCTGCACAACCAGTAACAGTCAATGAATCACAAAAGAAGCTGTCGCAGTATAAAATAATTACTGGTTAATGAATCAATATCTTGCAGTATTTACTGTTATTAAAACAAACTTACCTTATTGTACTACACAATGTAATAAGATAATGACTTAAATAAGTGAGAGTGCTCAGTGACTTCCTCCTATGAATGACTCAAGTAGCAGTTAATATTTCTCTTATACAGATTTTCTCTTTGCTGTGTATCATATACTTATGTTTTTTGTATGCATGAGATTGTTTGAGAATCTGTGTGAGAGGGTCCAGGTGTGTCAAAGAATTTGTATGTTACCCAGCTCAGTGTCTCATGTGTCTGTATTAGTTTTTCATTTCATTTCAAACAGTGTCATTTTTTACTTGTTGCTACATATGTCAGTCCACTGCCTTCTGAGCATCTGGAGACATGTGTTTCACATCTCCCCATAGAACCACTGACATTTCACATGTGTCTTCTCATGTTTGCTTTCCTTTGGGTTCTGTGGACTCAATACCAGTCACTGTGTTACCTTTTCAAGCTTTATAAATGCTGGTTTATCTCTTCAACTCCATAGTAATATTTTATTCACTATTGTAATTGCATAACTCAGGTGCATCAAAATTGGGTAAACACAAAGCAAGAAATTTACAGAGATATTCACAAGTGTAAAGACAGACTTGTATCTTGCTGCTGATAATAAATTTCAGAGGAAGAGATGAAATACTAAAAGCATCATTTGTTATGAAGCAGAACACTCATCTTAAGCACCTAAGACTTTGAGTTCAGTTAGGCCATATTAGTCAAATTATTTATCATATATATGGAAGAAATGGTCTCTGAGGATTGTAACACCTTTAATTATATTTTAATATATATAAGAAATTTTGGGAATTCATGGTCATATTCTATATATTAATTCAGAGTAGATACATCAGATAACCTTCATATATGTTACCTTCCCACATTTGGACTTCTACTCTCTACTCCCTGCAATCTCTTTGATTATGATTTAACACTCCAACAACGTCTAATCTCAATCTTGGCAATATCACAATGACCAGACTCTACTCTGGTCTATATCTGTATCAGTAATTGTGTATCAATTGACTAGCAACAAACACATTCTGAAGTTAATGCAAAACTATATAGCTTTCTAAATATCAGCTTCATATTGCATTTACATCTTCAGTAGTATATGACAAAATGAAATCATATTTTACGTACAATAGAAAATACCTAAATATTTTCTCATTGATAGGATTAAGGCAATATATCCAATTGCTTCAGAAACTGTAAAATTAAGCATCTAGATTGAAGAGTATAAAATAGCCCTCAAGTTTCAGCATCAGAATATCATTTGGAAGTCAAAATAAGTTTGTATTCATTATTTTATAATTTTCTCCATTTGTACAATGAAATTTCATCCTTATCACCACACATGATCCCATTTTATCATCCTACCCATCCTACTGAGAGTATTCTAATGAATAATCATTTTCCCTTCTATGGTTTGCATTCATCTAAGCTGTAGGCATGAGGATGTGCCTGTGCAAAACTTAGAAACATAAATTGTATGCCAAAAACCTTAAACTGTAAATCTAGCTTTATCAGATTGCTGTGAAAATAAGTTTTTGGCTTACAGATGAAAGAGAAGTTGATACTGCTTTAATTGATGACATTTCTTTACAGAAACGCATAATCACACTGTCAAATTTCCACCAACACTGTATAAAACTTTACTGAATTATTTTTCTGCACAGTTAAAATTGACATTAATTAAAGCCAGAGAACTTAGAGACTTAAAGAATTAGGTGGAGATATTGCAACATTTAATGTTTAAAGGAGAATGAACAGTAAATATTATATTCCTAAAGTGAGGCAAATGAGTGAAGAGGACCTTTCAATGAATTTGGGAATAGATTTAAAGAAAGGCAATGATGTGACTTATATCAATAATAAGGGCTGAATAAGGGCTGAAGTTCTATGGTACAAACAGTCCTTACTTCTTCCAAGGAAAAAACACAACTTACTGAACTTGCCTGAATGTGAAATTTCTTCTCATTTGATAAACAGCTTTCTCATTGAATGCTATGACTATTCGAAGAGGAAAAACTCCTGCAATCAGTACATTTCCATCACAGCACAAATTCATTTTCTTTCTTTGTAAGCATTCATGTACCTGAATGGAACACACAGCAACAGGCATCTTCAGCAGCAAAGTGACAAATAGCAAAGTGAATTGCATATCAATAGACGTGTTTCCAAAGCCCAAGTTCTTGTGGAGTTTGACACAGAATGTCGGACAGGTACAGGAAAATCTAATGTGCTTTATTGACATTCGTGTTTATAATTGGTAATTGATTGCTGCTTCACACTTCTGTTGTAGGTTTCTTTCTGAGAAGCATGGTAAATTTCCCTGAAGAATTCTGAAACACATTCTTCTTCAGGCTTTGCATTTGAGGTTCAACATTCCAGATGAAAACAATCTCAAGAATATGATTATGTAGACCCTATATCCACAGGCAGCATGATTGCATTATAAATGGCAAGAAGCCAGATGCCAATATGATGTCCTCTAGAGTTGATTTTGCCAGAAGTATCCCCCAAGAGACTATTCAGGTCCACATCTTCTTGGATGAAGGAAAGGTCGTGCAATAGAGGATGACAATGTAGGCAACAGCTGAATGTGCCAGAACAGTCTCATGAGAAGCATTTAAGTACCAAGTACAAAGGGCTGTATGGTCTCTAAAAGAGAAAAACAAATGTTAGTTTTACTATGAAATTTTTAGAGTAAAAAACATTACTTGTATTATACATGCAGATCTGCACACAAACCTTATATTCATACTTCAGAGGGTTTCTATCTTATTTATGTTAATACCATTTGTCATGGTGAATACACACACAAAGCCTTAAGCTCAGGATAACTGAGCTCAGCATAACTGGAGGGAGATGTAGAAGGCCATGATAATACACATGCCAGGAAATTATGAAGGATGGAAATTTTGTTTTCCAATGTGGTTTGTACTGTATTCCAAATGGTCATGAACCTCTTTACAAGACAGCAGGGAAACAGGTTAGGCAGAAGGTGGAGAATGGCATTTGCAAACCCACAACTGTAATGGTATCTGACATGTCTATATGTGATATACATTGCCAAATTCCAATTGCCAACTGTTAAGAAAACCATGGGGCCTTATACATTTTAGAAAAATAGTATGACACCCAAGTTTGGGATGCTATACAAATGTATCTCTTATGGATGATTCCAAAAATGTCCAAAAGAAAATCAAAGTCCAAAATACCAATTCGGACCTAGCCTACCTAGGTCAACTTGGATACTGAAGACTGGAGATTCAAATTATTCATGTAGAATTAGGATTTGGGTTAAAACTTGACAAACACCACAGGAGATGGTATAATGAACTGATGGAGAAAAGCCCAACTTTAGTAGGCAGAACCACCTCCTAGGCAGGAGGATAAAAGGGAGAGATCAACTTAAGTAAGTTGCATTTTCAGGCACACATGGACGGGCATGCTGCCTGGCAAGCGAGTTTGCAACTCTCTCCACAGTTCTTTGCATATGGTGCATTCAGCTACTTTCATCTCAGGTGTTGGTGCAGACTCTCCTACCAAGGTCAACTAAGAACTGTTATTGGACAATGTTAGTCTAGAAAAGAAAAGTCTTGTCCCACATATGCTGAATTTGCCATGAATTTATTAGTAACATGCAGACTAACTGAAATACTATTTGAATTCAGTACATATGAAGGAAAATTAATGGACTTGAATGTGGAAAGAAGACTAGAAGTGGTGGTATTGAGTGAAGGATATAGATGGTGAAAATGAGAGAGAAAATGGAGTGTTATGTAAGCATACATGAAATCATCAAATAACATAATGATCAAGAAATATAGAACAAAATGGGGAGCATATTGCTGGCACATTGTCAGGGCAAACAAAGGTTACCAAAATTTGGCTATGTCACTAACAGACAGGCAGGCTGAGGGTAACCTCTTCACTTGGGCCCTGAAGAAAATGTTTCCCAAATCACTTGGACACAACCTGTCTAGCTATTAGGTTGTGACACTACCTGGACCAGATTTTAGAAAGGGCTCTTTATAAGCATGTCCTGGAAGAGGAGATTGGAACCCAGCAACTCCCACTTTCTCTCTCTTTGCTGCCAAATCAGCCATTGTCTCCACTACACTGCCACTGACATGACGATTTGACTCACAGCAGTCCTACAAGCTGTGGGAACGACCAACCATGGACTAATACCCTGAGACTGTGAGCCAAAGTACTGTTTTAGTCCTTTACAGTTATTGATCTACCATGTGTGTGTGTGTCTGCAATGTGTGTGCACATGTACATGTGCTCATGCCCTGGTGCATGTTTGAAGGTCAAAAGACAACTTGCAGGACTTTTGTTCTGTTCTTCCACCATGTGGAAATCAGGTTGACGGGTGCAGTGACAGGCACCTTTATATGCTTAACCTCCTCACTGGCCTTTTTTCTACATTGTAATTATTGTTCCCAGGTTTTTTGTCACAATGACCAAATATTTCTCAAAATCTAAAGTAAAGTATTATAGATGGCTGCTGAGTAAGATGCAAAAAAACTTTTGATGTTCTTTCAAGCACAAAGCAAGTTATAAAATAGCAATATGGATTGCATAAAAATCATAACTACTATGGTTTTCATAGAATATTCATATATTTGCATTTAAGTGTTTACAGTCATTCCTTATGATCTTTTTCAATTACTTCAGGTACAAAATCTTCTTTCACTTATGATTTTATTTGAGTATTCATCTTTTTCCATATTTTACTAAAGACTTATCAATTTTATTTCTTTTAACTTTTTTATTTTTAATTTGGCTATGTCACTAACAGACAGGCAGGCTGAGGGTAACTTCTTCACTTGGGCCCTGAAGAAAATGTTTCCCAAAGGCCGTGTACCAAATCACTTGGACACAACCATATTTTTCTGTTTTATCTCAATTCTGTTTTTTGTTTCCAGGGTTTGGGTTTTTATTTATTGTTTTATACATGAATATAGTGACTTCACAATATTTTCAACACTTAGTTTCAAATCCCACCCCACCTACTTTTCCCCTTGCAGCTGTTCAACTGTCCTACTAGACTCTCTCTTCTTTTCAAACCTTTACACTTTTGAAGCCCACTGTGCTTCATCTAGTCAGTTTTTGATACCTATTCCTGACCTGATTCATGCTCCAGAAAGCACACTAGGTCAGAGGAAATACCACTGAGGAAAGCAACCTCTTACCTCCCCATCAGTATTTGTCCTCATCAGTCTCTTCTAGCAGAGAGGTTTGGAGCTTCTTGAGATTTTTCTGATCTTATGATAAGATGTTGATGAAAGAGTTCCCTTGCACTTCTGGTGTAAGTGTACTTATCTGCCATGAAATCTTGTATGACAAGACTATGTCATGTCAAGGAGATATAATGACTGACTCACCACTTTCCTACTTCAGGTTCATACAATCTTGCCACTCTCTTCCTCCTATATTACCTGGGACATGTGGTAGGAATGAGTAAGGTTTGTGTGTCCTGTTAGGGAAAAGCCGTACTTATTTTCTCATTTTAGCAAGTGATACTTTTCAGTAAACACCTTCTTTTGTGGAAGAAGGGTGCTAGGTTGAATGCTGTCATTTCTCTTTTCAAAGAACAAATTCTTAGATTCCTGAATCCATCTTTACCATATTTTTCTATTTTATCTCAATTCTGTTTTTTTTTTTGTTTGTTTGTTTCCAGGGTTTGGGTTTGGCTTCTTATTCTGGTTCTTGGAAGCATAAAGTTTGGTTGTTTATTTGAAGTCTTTTTTGTTAAAGCTGTGTTCAATATTTTTTGTTTTTGTTTCACATACATGATGAGTGTTTGTCCCTGTGGCCCTCCTCTCACCTTCTCCACCCCTCATTTCTGCAATCCCATCCTTCCCTTTCCCTCTCCCTCTTATCCTCCTGCCTGTCTGTTTGTATGAGCACCAGGGTTCTCTTCAGGTTGTCTGCATTAGTATGAGCTCAGGCCACTGTGGCAGATAAGTGGCCCTTCATGGGTAGACCCGCTGATAGGGAGACTCTCCTTAACCTGTCCTGCCCTGTCCCAAAGATTCCACCTGCATGTAATTATTTCTGCTGAATTCCCTACTAGGTTATGAAGAAATGTTAATATTTCAGACATCGTGCAGGTCTGGTGAGAACAATTCTCATTTCAGCGAGTCCCTGGATGCAGCAGCCCAATCTTGAGTGGAACGTCCTGGCTGGCAGTGTACCTCCGCATCTTTTGGCTCTCCAAATCTTATCATCCCCTCTTCCACAAGAACCGTTGAGCTTTAAGATTGGAAGAGATTTGATTGGCCTAATTCCAGATGAGCATTTTAAGTTCACTGATACGTTGCACTCTGATTGGTTGTTGTCTATTTCACTGCTCTCCCATTGCATTAGGCTGTGCTTTGTTTGGATATGGATATCTTTTCTTTTCTGCTGATTATACTGTGTTTATGAGTGAAAATTCTGTCTTTGGAGATGGAAAGAAATATCAACTTGAGCACATTGGTATACACACAGTCTTGTCACCCCCTCTTCTACAATGTTTCTTGGGTGTTGGGATAAGTGACAGTGATGGTTATATGTCCTATTTAGTGACAAGCTGTCCACAGACTCTTATTTTCTGCATTTTTTGCGAGTCATGCTGTTCAATAATAAACACCTTCTGTTATACAAGATGGCTTCTAGGTTAATGTTGAGTGCTTTTCCAATCTATGGGTATAATACCAGGTATTTACAGTATGGTTTACTGTCTTCCTAAATAAAAGTTCACAGTGTATTCTTTTGTCACATATTTCCTTTTCTTTTATAGGTTCGTGTTCTAGGTTACAGTCCAATCCTGACAAGTGGGTCTTAAGTCCAATCAGAAAGCTTTTAATTGTCTACTTGATTGTCATACCATCTAGTACATTGGTGGTCTCCAATTGCCATGGTGATTGTTATTGTAACTTGCAGATCTCACAGGTTGATGAGGCCTTTTATTAGTTTTCTCCCCCAGTAGCGTTTACACCATTTGTTGGTACTGTGGGAGATATCCAACAAGGAGGAATCTCTCAGACTAGTTCCACTTCATGTATTTGTCCCTGTTTTGTGATCCATTCCTGTTGCATTTTCTATAATAGCTAGGGTCTTACAGTTTTTGGAGAGCAACCAAGAGTAATGGTAAAAGTCTTTAATCTTGTGGGTCTTTCAGACTTCTCTCACCAACAACTTATCTGAAAGTGTCACATTCTTACTACTTTTAGTACAGTTTTAATTGTAACTGTGTTCTAAGTAGATTAAATTAGGACATTTCTAGTTTTGCCTTGTGTTCCTCTCTGTGCTCCTCTACATAAGGATGTCAATTCTTGTTCCTTTTTTAAAGAAGTGCTTTTTGACATATTAATAACACAGGAAATTACTATGGGGTTACATCCCACAATAGGATCAAGAGTGTTACAACAATAGCACATTTGAAACCTTGATGACCTTAATCATGTGACATTGTGAAAATAAGTCAAAAATAATCTGGAAGTTTCCTTTTTATTGGCTATCATAGAAATTGGAGGTATCGTGTAGGCTATTGGATCAAAAGTCAGTAAAAAATTACCAGCTCTGGACAGAAGTACCTATTGGATAAGTATGATTTAGTATAGGCAAGTTCCTTCTGTTTGGTCAAATTTCCAGATTTCAAGAACGGATCATGATACTATTTAACAACATAATCATACACCTAAAAAAAGTTAACAGGTGAGAATTCCCACATGTTGCCAACATTTTCTAAAAATAATACACGTTCATTGGCCATCAGACAGCATTCAAATGTGTTAATCATATTGGCATTTGTATTGTTATTGGGGAAGAGGAGGATAATTGCTTGCACGTAAAGTGTATGAAATGATCAAGGAAGGAAAATTAACATGTCTCTCTCATTTCAATTAATTTTTCGTTGTTCCATATAATTTGTTCTTATTTTAACATACCACATGGTGCTGCAAACAGGCATTTAAAATATAAAGGTGAAATCTGGATGATTAATGCATCCTCTTCATTGTTCTTTGAAATCTTGATATTGTGTTGTCCCTATTTATGGAATATGGAATCATAATTCTGCTCTATTATCCCAAATATTCTATGCCCTTGGAGAAAATTTTATTACCTCTTAGTTGTGTGTCATAATTCTCCAGACAATGCCATTCTTCCTTCTTTGCTTCTGACAACCCTTCATCTCCCCATCCAGACTCCCTCTTATTTCGAGATCTATTCACTTGTGAGGTCCCCTGTGTTCCATCTAGTCTGGCTTTGATTTCAAAGGCCTCACATGATTCATGCTAAAACAAGTATCAGAGGAATGCATCCTTTTTCTCTTCCCCCAGAGAGGTATGGAGATTATTGAGATCTGTATACTTTCATGGTGAGATGTAAATAAGACAGACCTTGACTTGAAATCTTTATATGACAACCCATGCCCAAGACATAATGTCTGCCCCACTACTCTCCCCCTTTAAGCTCTTAGAATCATGCCACCCCATTTCCACATTGCTCCCTTCACTTTCAGTTCTGGGTTAGTGAGGTATATATGTACTGTTTAGGGAAGCAGTCCAAAGTCACTTATTTTCTGCATTTTTGTAGGTTTCGGTGATAAACAACTTCTATTGTAGATTAGGCCTTGGGTGCTGAGTGCTCTTACATTCTATGGGTATAATTCTATGGGTAAAATAACAGGTATTTGCAAAGCAGTTTTGGGTATTTTCTTTCCAGCCAAACATTCACAGTCTGCTTTTCTCTTGAGACTCATGTCATTCTCTTTCATGGACTTCTGTTCTAGTTTACAGTAAGAGGGATGTGTTCCATTTTGATAAGCAGACACTAAAATTCAGTCATAAAACTGTTGGTTTATTGTCCTATTTCTACATAGCAGTACTGTAGTATCCCTACATTAAAGTAGCATTTCTCCCTCTAATTTGGGAGAGTCAGTTACATTGATTCTCTCTTTTATTTCTAAAAGCTCATAATTGGGTCAATGAATCAGAATGATAACTGGCAGGACAACTGTGACACGATAATGAGCTCCCCGAATTCTGAACATTCTGGCAAACTCTCAGGAAGAACACAAATTCATTTCTCTACTACTATATCACTAAGCTAAACATAGTAACAATGTTTCTAAATGAATTCCATACTTCTAGGAATGTTGTATCAGTCACTATAGGAACATGGAGTTGCTATGATAACAAAACCAGAACTAAGCAGGGAAAGTAAGCTATAGACAAATTTTCCTACTGAGCACATATCGCTCAACCTATACAAAAATCTCCTATTGCAAAAATGACCACAGAATAATGCCTGATACTCTGTAGTTGCTACAGAAAAAAAGTATGATTTTAGATATACACATGATGTTACTCTCGATATTTGTCAGTGTAGATTCTAAACTTTTTCAGTAGGCTTCATGAAATTCAGAGACTTAAAATTGGCAACAGATGATGAGAAGAATTGAACCTTGAATATTCAGGCATTAAACAGACATCAATATTTTCTCCTCCTAAGGATCAGGGAAGAGTGCTGTGATGCTCCGTGTTTCGGAAATGAAATTTCGCACATGAACTCAAGGAACTCATGGATACCTTTAAATGGCCTGTAAAAGGCACAGTTCATTACAGAATGGACCAGGCAAGGCCAAATGAAATCTCACCCTTTTTTCTGAGTTCTAACATTTAATGAATGCAGGACCAAGGTTCAATACTTCCATGAGACAACAAGCAAAAAACAGCCTTTTGGTAAACCTTCGAAAGAGATATTTAGTTAAATCAAGACTTTGAAGAAATTTTTAAAGGCTACTTACAAGTCAATTAGTAGTTTTCTACACACACACACACACACACATACACACACACACACAGACACCTGTACCCCTAATTTAATATCAAAAACCTGGCCCCTTGGTGAATTTTATTTCTTGAAATGTGCTGACACCTGCTGGTCCAATGAAGAACAGCACCGAGGGACTCCTCCCAGTGAGAAAGGCTTTCATGGTATTTGGAATAAGCGTTAGGCCTGAGGAGGGCAACTCAGACTTCATTTAAGAGAATCTTGAAGTCAGAGCACAAACAACAGCCCAGAATCTTCAGAAATGAAGCTAGATCCATCATATTCGCTACTACACCAAGAAAACCCTCTCTTGCACCACAAGTTGCCTGAATCAGTCTAAAACTGTGTTCTAGACAGCAACTAATTTGTGACTCATCTGCACCTAAGCAAATAACAAAATTATTAGGGATCCCCCAAAGAGCAGTTTGTTCCTGCTTCCTTTTAGCATCCATCTGAGGCATACTCCGGAGCCATCCTAGCTATATTAATACATGTGCAGAGTGTGTTTAGATGGATGACAAATAAACACACTCAGAAACACAATCCTTTTTTTAAATATATTTTTTATTATTTCCGCTCATACAAACTTAATAGGTAGACCAGTTCCCTCCCTCCCTCCTCCTCCCCCCAAACCCCCTGCTCTCTCTTCCCTCCCTCCCCATTCCCCAGTACCTCCCCCCCCCAAATCCCAGAGAGTCCTTTATTGTGTATGCTTAACTCTCCTCTGGGTCCTCCTCTCCGATGACATACAAGGACCCAGTGGCATTTCCCTGAACCCTTTCTCGTGTTCCCCTTAAGCATAGGAACACTATAGTGACTGTCAATCCCTTGCCTCCAAGGATCTTGGTGGCTTTAGCTGATGCTAGACTTTGTGAGGTCAATAGTATGTTGGACATTGCGCAGGGCATGCAAAGTCCTATTATGATTGCTTCGGCCCTGACTAGTGTGGAGAATCTTGCAAATCATTGCTCCTCCCATCCTTTTGCTCTTACACTCTTACCGCCCCCTCTTCCGCAAATTTCCCTGAGCTTCAGGATGGGAAGAGGTTAGGCTGGCCTAGTTCTATGTGGTTGATATAGAGTCTCTGAAGTTCTGGATTGTGGTTTGTTGATTTTCTTTTGCAGTTTTGCTGCTCCTGCAATGCCCTTCACTCCATCCTGATGGGCACTGTATGTCACCCCCTGGTCAGAGACAAAAAGCTGTTAAACTGGAGTCTTGTTATAATAGCACATTCAAGGGTAGATGTAATAAAAGTAGGAAACCTCAGTGAGGGAGGGGTCAATCACCCATTTGCAAAATGATTACTTTTTATCTGCCAGACTATATGCCCTCCCCTTCTGGTGAGATCATACCCCTTCAGTTGCACATGATCAGGAACGAAAGTCTGTGAACTTAACCAGGTGTCACATTACTTACTTGCATTCCTTGATGGAGGCCTATTTTCTCTGCTGTAACATGGTCCCCTCTCTCCTTGTTTCTCGTGTGGCCCTCCAACCCCATCCCTCCTGTTCATAATCCTTGCAATCACTGTATTACATAGGTTTACCTTTGAGTGTCTCAATGTGGGCTGGGTGAGTTTGGTACTAGGAGCCACCTATTAGGGAGTACATACGGCGCTTAATTTTCTGGGTTTGGGATACTTCACTTAATATAATTGAGAAACACAATCCTTTTGCTGAGAGCAATTGGAAAAAAAGAGTACCAGGCGGTCAGAAAAATCTCCAAATAATACATATGTCCATTAGGTGGCACCAAAAGAGCAGACAACAATAACATTTCAACTCCCCAATCCATACATGAAGAATTCTGAAACACTAATGTGAAATGGGAGCTTGTATTCCCACCATTTCCCAGGAAAGTGGACTTAGGGAAAGTTTGTGGGCAACGGGAGCCATACTTAGAAAGATACCTGGGGATTCTCAAACATTTCATGAGCATCATGTATATTACCCAATTGCTGTAGCTGTTGGGGTCCCTCACACATGGCAGGGGTTCAAAGACCAGAAACACAAGAGGAAGATCCAAAACATTCAATTCCTGAGAATATAAGGATGGTGGAAGGGAAGATGTTGGTAAAGTGATATAAATATTGGGAAAGGGGCCAAGACACTTGCAACTTACCCTAATGTGAGGGCTTTGGGATTCCCTAGTCTAGCAAAGAAAAAGGAAAGGGAGATAGATGTTTTCAAACTTTTTTTGTTTTATATTTATTGGCTTTGTTTTCACAGTCTTCCACTCTGAGTCGTCTAATTTTGGAATTCAGTCCATTTATATTCCTTCCTTCTTCTTAAGAGTCCATACTTGCCTTGGATCGGTCCTTACCCTGCTTCAGGCAGAGATAGATGCCAGCTAAGTCATCTCTATCCATTCCACTCTACATACTTCAGTTTACGAATGTGATATACTTATCATTGAAGGATGGTATTGGTAGGCATAAATCCTTTGTACTCATTTTCCTATTGCTATTTTAATTTTTTCTGTTTACTCTTATTGTATACTCCAATTTGTTTCTATTTTTCTAGCACTGTTCTTAGTATTTTTTAAATGTTTTGTACATGAGTGTAATGGTTTTTATTTGTCTCGATACTACAGTTTTCACTCATATTTGTTCATTTACTTCTTTGGTGTTTAAAAATTTTTCATATGATGCAATTTTTCCCTTGGGTGCAGTATATTCCAGGCTGAAATTCTGAAATCCATGAATATCTGAACTCTTTTCAATGTCTAGAACTACTGTTGGGTAGTTCTGCTTTTATATATTCACTAGTTTTTACGAGATTTGTTATAATACTGTTTTAAGTTTAAGAAACTTTAGTAATCCATGGTACTACAGCCATGGAATAACAGACAGTACACTGAATTTTAACCTTTCTACTGAAGACCCACTAATAGTAACCAAATCCAAAAAAAATATGGATTCTGCCACATCATTAAGGAAACGATAATGCCAATGTTTATCAAAGAATGCCATGCTTCGCACAGTATCAATTAATATGTTAATATCCATTTGTTATTATACAAAAACCAGAGAAAGGCAGGAAAAGTCAATCATTATGCCAATTTCTATAATTAACACTTATCTCTCAACCTATAAAAACCAGAAATTGTAATTGGAGCAATGATCTAAAAATCGTATCAGTAACCCTGAAATTGTTAGTGAAAAAGAAGTAAAGTTACAGATGTGGGCAATAGATTACTGTACCTCTCACCCTTTGCCAAAGAAGCTTGTTGTCATAGCTAGGCATAGCTGTCAACTTGAGAGTTGAGGGTTTAAGCTCTGGGCACATTTGCAGAGAATTAATGGTTGAGTTATACCCAGAGCAAACCTGCAGGAGATTGTCTAGCTGATGGGGAAGGCCCAGTCCAAGGTGGGTGGGAGTAGGCCCTGGTATAAAATACAGAGTGCTGGTTGAGAAAGTTGGCATCCTTGTGTACATTTGGCCAGACATGTTGGTCTGGCAAGTAAGCATAGTCACTCTTTCAGCCATTATCTAGAGATGGTGTGGCCAATTCCCCCAACCCTGGTGTTGGTGCATGCTCTACCCTCAAGCTGGACTACAAAATTTAACTGGACTATAGTAAGAAAATAAACCCCTTGTTCCTTAAGTCATTTTATCGTGATTTATCAGTAATCATGCACGTGAACTGAAATATTTGTTTTCCGTGATACAAACTTACACAGAGACTTACAACTGATGAGAGACCTAAAAATAAGTGAGTATTGAGTTATCAACTGTAAAACACAATTCAGTATTTCAGTCTCCTGAAAATTTGTGGCTGTGATACACTGTTCTTGAAATATGAAATGGCCATTCTATTCATGAACACACAGAAGACTTGGATATCTGTAATGAATTGCACAAAACTCAAATCACCAAGATACAGAACAATGGAGAAGAATGACCAAATAGGCCCCACACTATATGCTCAACTAAAGCAGTTAATGACTAGAGGACGATGCTGTAACATTATTCTTCACAGGTGTAATCAGTCTTAGAAACACATGGTCCAGTGAATAATGTGTCACACATGCACATGCTGTCAATCTTAATCACAATGATTCCAGGGTGTGTGATATACAATGGGAAAGGTAGAGGTGCAAATATGACTAAAGTGTATCACATATGCATTTTAGTTTCAAAGCATGAATAAGAAATTAATAAACAAAAATTGTATTTTGAGAGGTATGTAAATTTGAAAGCTTCATAATTGAAAATCACCCTTTGGGCACACCTATGAGGAGTTATTTATTTAAAGAAAGATGCTGAGCAACTTTGTGGGAGATTGGAAAATCCAGCCACAGTGAATTGAACAGTGAACATTTCAGGAGTAAAGAGCACACTGGTTGCAGAAACATACAACCAGGACCTGGGAAGGTAGGAGACAGGGAGAATATATGGTTGTTACTATGGTGAGGAAGATGGAGGGAACTGGTTAAGGAAGTCAGCATCCTTCTGTGTATTGACTAGACATGCTGATCTGGTAAGTGACAATTGTTCCCCTTCAACAATCCTGTGATTTTGGGGTGCTTTAGTGTGGGTTCTGCTGCCAAGTTGGACAAGGAACTGTAACCAGACAAACATTTAAAAAAGTGTTTCTTTAAGGTGTTTCATCATTAACTTATGGCAATAATACAGATTGAATAGTATTCCATTATGTACATATATATCACATTTTCATTATCCATTCACCTACTGTTGGAAATCTAGGCTGATTCCATATCTTTGCTAGTTTGAATAGAATTGCAATGCACATGGATGTGCATGTGTCTCTGCAATAAGATGTAGTGTTCTTTGGGACTATTTATGAAAGGGGTAGAGCTGGGTATTACAATTTTGAGCTTTTGTAGGAACATCCACAATGATTACGAAAAGGTTGTATAAGTTTACATTCCTACCACGAATGAATGATGGATTTCTTCTTCCTTCTTCCCACATCCTCAACAGCATTTGTTATTTGTGTTTTCTTTTTTTTAATTATTATTATTTATTCAACTGTGCATGTGTGTGTGTATGTGCACATGCGTGTGTGTGTGTCTGTGTATGTGTAGAACCACGGGCGAATTCGCAAACTACCATGGATGCCTCCACCTCCTTCTGTCCCGGGATTCACAGGCTCCACCCTACCAGGGCCAGAAGCACAGGCCGCCCCCGCTTCCGCCTGGCATCTGTACGTGGGATCTGGGATCCGAACTCAGGACCTTCTGCCTGCAAGGCGGAGGCTTAACCCCTGAGCCACCTCTCCAGCCCCTGTTATTTGTGTTTTCAATTAAGCATTTGTTATTTGTGTTTTCAAGTAAGTTTGAGTTAAGTCATCTGACTAGGGTGAGATGATATCTCAGGGCGATTTTAATTTGCCTTTCTGTAATGCTTAGGAAAGTGGAGCATTATTAAAGATATTTTCTAGACATTTGAATTTCATCCAGCGAAATTTTCTTTTTATTTTTAAGACCCATTATCTAATTAAGTTGTTTACTTCTTTAGTATTACTTTAGTTCTTTGCATGCTCTGGATAATAGTCCTCGCTCAGATATATGGTTAGAGATTTTCTTTCATTCCTTGAATTGCTCTTTTGCTCCATTAACAATGTCTCTGGTTGAACTGAAGATTTTTTTATTTCATGTTGAATGTTGGTCTTCTTTCCTGTGCATTTTAGGTCTTATTCAGAAAATGCTGGTGTAGGTCAGTCAGCTCCAGCATACTCCATATTCTTTCTTCTGGGAGTTTTGTAGTCTCAGGTCTACTATTGAGATCTTTGATCCATTTGGAGTTAATTTTTGTGCAGGGCAACAGATAAGGATCCAATTTCATTCTTCTCCATGTAGATATCCAATTTCGCCACCATCATTTGTTGAAAATTGTGTCCTTTTTCCATTAGTTTTTCTTTTTGTACCTATGTCAAAAATCAGTTGCCTGTAGGTTTATTTACATCAGCGTCTTCAGTTCTAATCCATAGGTCTATATCTCTGTTTTGGAGTCATCACTATACTGTTTTTATTACTATGGCTTTGTAGTATAGTGTAAGGTCTGATATTGAAATATGTCCCCAGCCAAGCCCTAAGTGAAGGATCATGAAGAAGGATAGGAAGGAAATGCTCATAGGCCTAGGGCAGAGATTCCTGCAACCAGGCCTGGTGACTCTGAAGCCAGTACTGAACGCTGAATGGTCCTTGTTTATATTTTCAAAGCACCAACCCTTTGTTTCACTGATTCATTGTACTCCTTTGCTCACTTTTATTTCATAGATTTCTCTCATGATCTTTATTACTTTTGTCTACCTGTTGGTTTTTGACTGGTTTTTTTCCCAAAGGCTTAAGATGCATCATAAAGTTGTTTACTTGTAATCATTCCTTTTTTAATTTTTAATGGTATACTTTATTTTAATGCCAAAACTTCAAAATAGCATCAAATCATTGATCAAAATTAAATATACTGCTTTGATATTTTGTCTTCTGTTCCTATGAAGTCTTGAAATACAGTGTGAATTTTGCATTTGCTCTTCACTTCAATTTGCTTGAAGTACAAATATCCAGAAAGCCTTGATGAGATCTGCTATCGTATTGGACAATATGGTTCTTGTAAGCATGACATTTCTGGAATAGTTCAAATGAGTGTGAATGTGATTAATAAAGCAATTTAAAAGATCTGTCCTTTAATCATATAAAGAAGAAATAGATTGTAAGACTGAAGGACAATGGACAAGGAAGAGCATCAATTTTATGTATATGAACTAAGCAGATTTGAAGCATAAGTTAGAAAAATGATCAGCACAAAGTTACTGGTTACATGTAATTATTTAATGGGACAAGGAAGTAGGGAGAAAAAGAGGAAAATATTTGCTGGAATGACTGCCACTCATATAGAACTAGGCAATGGAGCAGGTGGTGACATCCAAAAGGATAACATGCCCATGATATGAGTTTTAATAAAAAAGAAATACATTCATTATTATTGATACGGATATTTAAGCAGTACAAATTTCCTTTGAAGACAGAAATTTTTGCATTCCACATATTTTTGTTTGTTGTGTTTTCATTTTTATTTAGCTATTGCAATTTCTTTATTTCCATGGCCAATTTATCATTTGCTTGTGTTCCAGTTTTTATGAACTTGCATGCCTTCTGTAGTTCAGCTACTTATTATTGCAGAAACTCTTCTCTGCTACTGCGAGACAACACTCAGACTCAAGCAACTTAAAGGGGAGAAAGGGAGATTTATGTAACTCATAGTTCCAGAGAGGACATAGCATAATATGGAAGAAAACACATGGCAGGCATGTTAAGTTGGAGGCTGCTCAGTTTTCCATCACAAAGGCAAGGAAAACAAGCAGCAAATTGCTAGAGTAGACTACTGCTAGAAGCAGGCAGGACTATTCAACATCAGAGACTGCTTCATGTGACTTGCTTTCCTCCGGTAAGACTCCACATCCTAAGGTGCTGCCACCTTCCCAAACATTAAGAGCAACTATAGCTACAAATACATAAACTTGTGTGGGACAACCCATACTCAAACCATAACCAGCTACTACCATCAGTCAATCAAATGAATGTTTGTGATCTGATTCAATGACATTAGGTGAACAGTAAAAAATAATATCCTAAGACAGTATTCATGAAAACTAAGTATATGACATGTTGTATAATGTCTTGGTACAGCATTATCTTCATGAAAAATTTCATTGAATTTAAAAATGATATTTTGATCACTCTAAAAACATAAACCAAATGAAATCATGATAAATTAAAAAAATGGTGTGATTTATAGCCTATATACAAATGCATATGTATGTACAGATGTACATATATCAGTTAAAATATTGTACAATATGCAAATATCTGCATTTTAAATGGTATACACAACATTAAAATTGAGCCATGCCCTTTGACTCTTAAATAATTTGTTAATTAAAAGGAAAAGTGTGGTCTATTGTACAATTAAAGATGAAAAATTAAAAAAAACACTTGAAAATTAAAAATGGGCTTTTGGGTACACCTGTTAAGAGATATTTAGTTAAGGCCAAATTTTAAGGAGGCTTATAATGGCTGCTGGGAAGTAAGTCATTAATGTTTTTCTGCAGACTGGAGACCCTTGCTGCTGTTCTTACTTTGGCCAATAGGTGGCAGCACTTCAAGGAAATAAAGCCCATGTTATCAAGGGAGCCAATTCATTGTTACTAAATTGAGAAGGGTGAATTTGTGTGTGTGTGCGTGTGTGCGTGCGCGCGTGTATGTGTGTGTGTGTGCATGTGTGTTTGTGTGTGTGTGTTGTGTGTGTGCGTGTGTGTGCATGTGTGTTTGTGTGGTGTGTGTGTGTGTGTGTGTGTGTGTGTGTGTGTATCAGTGGACACTGCGTGTGCCTTTGGAGAATCAAGGGTGGCTTTGGGAATAACTTTTGATTGTTTTTACCATGTATTTGCTTTGTTGTGGACTTTCACAGGCTCCACCTTACAGGACAAGAAGTGTAAGCCATCATCATGTCTGCCTGGTTTTTTGCTTTGTTTTGTTTGTTTTGTTTTGTTTTTATGTGAGATTCAGCAGCTGAACCCAGGACCTTCTGCCTGGAAGACAGAGGCTTAACCCCTGAACTATCTGTCAGGCCCCAGGCTCTTAATGTAGGCAGTTGCCCAGACCCTAACAAAGGGAGGGTGGGGCCCACACACCTGCATGTTTGGTTTGTGTCCTGGCTTCCCTGAGATGGTGGTGATTGTCAAATCTCAATTGATACCTGGGGTAAATCACAACTGAGGTCCTAGTGGAGGAATCCTGGGGCCTGTAACTGGACAGAGGCAACAGAGGAGACATGACCCAAGGGAGATAGGAAGCACACATTATGTGGGGTATGAAGGTTGGGGTCTACAAAGTGAAGGAAATGAGGTGGATGAGGAGACTGAAGCCCTACTGAGACCCAGGAGACTGCACCCCAAATATCCATGATGCTGAGGTACAAGGCACATGGAAGATGTTGACCAAAAAAGGACAGAAAACCTGTGGAGCAGTAGAGAGGACTGGGCAAAGAAGAGATGGACCTTGGACTCTGCTCATGGCAGGAGCTCCATTTCTCACTTGGCTTCTTGTGCAGAGATGGAAAGGGCTTGCTGAGATGACAACACATGCCTACTGCAGTGAGACTCAGCAGGTGGGAGTCACCTGTCCATGCTTGGGCAGTTTTCCTGTCAGACATGTGCCATCATCTTTGGGACCAGAGAGTCCTATGATTGCCCCACTCCCACTCCCAGAGGATCTGGTAGGTTCTTGCTTAGCTGCCCTGGGGGCAGAGTGCCATGGGACAAACAGGCTAGCATGCTCCCCAAGATCTTTAGCTCCATGCAGTGGCCAAACCTCACCTTACCTTTGGCTGAAGACATGAGGAAAGCCAGTAGAGTTCTCTCAAAGAATTATTCTGGTTTCCATGTAGCTATGTAATAAACTTTCTTCATTCCTTTTCCTTGCATGGCATATTCAGCCTTGTTTTTAAAATCTTACAGAAAGAATCAAGGGAGAAAGGACCACAAGGGTCTCCAGAGCATCAGTGGATGAGACCAACATTCCGTATTTTGCATTCATTTTGTTTAATGTGTTTATATTAGAATAGACAACTTAAATGTCTTATATTAAAAAAGTCACATGTTCCAAAGGCTGGTATCAAAACTAACACTTAAATGCTGTGATTGACTATGAGCTTCTTCTCCTTGTCCCTCTGCTTCCTCCAGAGCTGCTATAGCAAGCTTATGCCAATCCAGGAATGATACTTTTGCTTTTTACACATTAGGTGGAAAATACTATTCTAACTGACCTATACAACTGAGCTCTAATTAAGGTTTAAAAAGAGAAAGAGTAGTGTGAATTACAATGAATCTCAGATGAAGGGCATGTTTTTAACATTCAGAAGGCCACAGATTAAACCAAACAATATACAAATCCATTCAAGTACATATTCACTTTGAAAGCTGCTTTTGTATTTAAGATATATGTTGTCATTTAAAATTTTATCTAAAGATAATTTGTAAAGTAAGTATTCCATGTCAGTCTATAACTTATTTAGTGCTAACTTTTATTTTTCCACCCTTTGGATACCTTATCCCCTTATTCTTTCCCCTTAAAATTTTCCTCTAATTATTCAACTTTTCATCTTCTTACTCCATGTTTTCCCTCGAGAACTTCAACTGTCACCTCCCCCAACCCCAGTATTACTGCTAGATTTATAGCTGTTATAGGAATTTCAAAAATATTTAAGATACATATCATCTGCATATGAATATATTTACACAAAAATTGCAATAAGAATTCAGAAGAATACGTGTATTTCTTTTAAAATTAGATGTAACAATTCTCGAATTGAATCCTGCAGAAAATGGACAAATAATGTCCTTCTCTATAGATAAAAGATCATTTTGGCAAAAAAGATGCAAAATCTTGAACAAAACCATTACTCTTTATTTATCCCTATGTATACTATGCTCAGCATGGACCATAAAGCTGTCTTAAGTCTGAGAAAATAAATATGGAAAAGAAAGCATTACACACACAAAGGATTAAGAGGAAACAAAAGGGTCACATGGGTGGGGCTCAATGTCAGTATTTCACAACCTATGTCAACTGCACTTTATTACACACATAGCTTAGTACATCACACTGCCAATTTTATTGCTAAAGCATATTTGGGATGATCCAGAGTAAGAGAAAAGGGGTTGGCAGGAAGGAAAATAAGGAATGAGTCCTCTTAGTCTCCACTACATGATCAAACAGCTTGAGGATTGTGTTTCTGGCCTATAAATCATCCCAGCACATAGACATATCTATCTTATCAAAGTTGACTTTGTTCTCAGGTTCCTTTCCTAAGTCTAGAAGAGTCTCCAGAGCATTGTGAATCAGACTAATGTTCTGTGCTTTTGTACTCATTCAAGAGTATAGGCTTTTAATTGCTTCACCCTTCTGATATTTTTCTACGATACGAGAAGTAGCTGTAGATGGTATCCTATATATCACATCCATAAAAGGGTACTCCATAAAATCTATGTAAATGCTAACTTTGCATCCAATTTCTTATGTCCATTAATTTGGCTTTTCAACTTCATAGTATTTAAATTCACCATGGAAAATAGAGCTGTGCCTGTGTGTATGTGGTGTTTCTAGGAGAATTGAACTGAGGGGAGATGAGCCCTATCGAGTTGTGCAACAAAAGCCCATGGCCCATGTTCAGCCTGACTAAGAAGTAGAAGCTAGAAAAGTGTCAGAATTTATTTTTCCAGCTTCCTAATAAAACACAAGATTTGACATGGCACATCACTATCCCACTGTCATGTCTTCACAGCTATGATGGAGTTATAAGAAAGCTATGAGCTCACATACACACTTTTATTTCCATATTTCTTACAAAGATGTATTAACTCAGGTATGAGGGAAGAAATTAAATCAAAAACTGGTACTGAAGAGTAAAAACACTAACACAACAATAAAGATGATTATGTTTCTTAAGCTCAGAACAGCTTTATAGAATGAGTGACAAAGAGTATGATCTGTGGCCTTCCAAAACCCAAAAATGGCATAAACAGAGCTTTACCAGACATTGTGATGGAAGATTGGAATATTAAAAAACTGAGAGAAAAGTTTAGAATGGAAGCTGAACTCATGAGTTTCCTAGGAGAAAAAGAAATCATTGCCCTTTCCCCACTCCACTGCCTGGGACACGCACGCACGGTCTAGCTGGGTCTCACTGGGACCGAGGTAAGCTCCACCCCCAGAACCCCACGCCAAATAATTCAGTTCAGTGAAAAACGCACAGAAATTGAAAGAAGATCTTAAGAGTTAAAAAGACAATGCCCAAGTCAAAGTGCAAATCCATGAGAAACAACACTCAAGTAAACAAATCTCCCACCGAAGAAGTTAATCCCATAATGTTAGACTCTAACCAGAACAAACCCACGGAAAATGGCCAAGAAAGCCTGACCCCGGATAAGGACTTTCAAAATATGATCATTACCATGTTCACTACTATGAAAGAGGAAATTCAGGAGGACTTAAATAACTGAATCAATTGCTTTGAAGAGGAACACAACAGACACTAGAGGAGGTGAGAAAAACAGTGCAAGAAACAAAAACAGGCATAGAGCAGTTAAAACAGACTCAAGCAGAGTTTAAAACTGAGCTAAAAGAACAGTTATCTTCAACCCAAAACAACACAGAGAGTCTTATCAGCAGAACTAAGAAGCAGACAACAGAATTTCAGACCTTGAAGATAAAGTAGGAGTATTAACTAGCTCAATGGAAGAGGTTGTTAAAGCCAAAAAGATATTTGAGAGAAATATTCAAGAGATATGGGACACCCTGAAGAAGCCTAACATGTGTATTCATGGAACACCAGAGCAAGAATCTCAAAATACCACCCCTGAGGAAATTTTTCAAATGATCATCAAGGAAAACTTTCCTTATCTAAAAAAAGACAGGCCCATGCATATACAAGAAGCATTGCACATTCCAAACAGACATGACCAAAACAGAAGCTCACCACGGCAAATAATAGTTAAAACACTCCACATTCAAGATAAAAAAATGGTGCTGCGAGCTTCAAGGGAGAAAAAACAAGTCACTTTTAAAGGTAAACCTATTAAAATAAAAATTGACTTCTCAGTCAAAATGTCAACCCAGGCTGATTTACCCTACAAAATTATCCATCATGATTGAGGGAGAAAGAAAATTCTTCCAGCACAAAGACAACTTGAAGGGATACAGGCCTTCAAAATATGCTAGAAATGATACTCATCCTTGAAGAAAAAAACAGGCATATCTGGGAGAATAGAAGGCAAGTATAATACCATTAAAATGAAGCAATATACTTACAAAAACTACTAAACATAATAAATGTCTGGAATTAAAAATAGTTTCTCCATTATAACATTAAATGTTAATGGAATTAACTCACTGATCAAGAGACACAGTTTACAAATTTGGATTAAAAAATCACAATCCATCAATTTGCTGACTGCAGGAAACCCATCTCACCACAAAAGATAGGCACGCTCTAAAAAAAAAAGGCTGGTCAACAATTCTAAAAGCTAATGGAAGCAGAAAACAGGCAGAAGTAGCCATTATGCTATCGGTCAAAGTGGACTTCACACCAAGGAAAATCATAAGAGTCATGGATGGATATTACATTTTAGTCACAGGTACAATTCACCCGGAAGACTTCACAATAATGAACATATATTCACCCAACAAGGTCCCTCCCACATTCATTAAGCAAAGCCTACAACATCTAAAGCGAGAAATCAATCCCAAAATGATAATTCTTGGGGATTTCAATTCTGCCCTCTCAACATGGGATAGATCTACAGGTAAAAATTTAACAGAGACACTTTGGAGCTTAACCAAACCCTTACTGAAATGGACCTTACAGATCTCTATCGTACTTGTCATCCACGCACCAAAGAATACACATTTTTTTCAGCAGCACACGGAACTTTCTCCAAAATAGATCACATATTGGGCCACAAAACTAATCTCAACATATACAGGAATGTTGAAATTCTAGCCTGCACCTTATCAGACCACCACAGCTTAAAGCTTGACATCCACAACACAACAAGCAACAAAAAATACTCTAACTCCTGGAAACTTAACACTATGATGCTGACTGAGAATTGGATGCAGGAAGAAATTACAAAGGAAATTCAAGATTTCCTGAAAGTAAACGATACTTAAAATACAACTTACCAAAATCTCTGGGACACAATGAAAGCGGTCCTGAGAGGTAACTTCATAGCTTTTAATGCCTACATCAAAGAAAATGGAAACATCAGAAATAAATAATTTAACAATGCAACTAAAAGCTTTAGCAGACACTAGAGCAATCTGATCCCAAAAGGAATAGAAGGGAAGAAATTAGCAAAATAAGGGGAGCAATATTTGAAATCGAGATTAGGAAAACGATACAGAAAATCAACCAGTCAAAAAGCTGGTTTTTTGAAAAGATCAATAAGATTGAAACACCCCTAGCCAAATTAACCAAAAGCAAGAGAAAGAAAACCCAAATCCACAAAATTAGAAATGAAAATGGAGTTATCACTACTGATATCCAAGAAATCCAGAGAATTATAACATCATATTTCAAAAACTTATACTCTGTGAAATTTGACAACACAAAAGAGATGATTGAATTCCTAAGTAAACACAACTTACCTAAATTGAATCAGGAAGTTGTGAATTATTTAAATAGTCCTATAACATATGAGGAAATTGAGAAAGTAATCTCGAATCTTTCCACCAAAAAATGTCCTAGACCGATGGATTCAGCACATAGTTCAACCAGACATTTAAGGAGCTAATAACACCAATACTCCTTAAACAGTTCCATCAAACAGAAAAGGAAGGAACACTACCAAATTCTTTCTATGAAGCTAATATCATCTTAATCCCAAAACCTAAAAAGATAAACTTAAAAAAGAAAACTACAGGCCAACCTCTCTGATGAACACAGATGCAAAGATTCTCAACAAACTCTTAGTAAATCAGATTTAAAAACATATCAAAAAGATCATCCACGGGGATCAAGAAGGCTTTATCCCAGGCACAAAAGTATGCTTCAAGATATGCAAATCCATAAATGTAATTCACCATATAAACCAGTCCAAAATTCAAAACCACCTGATAATCTCGATAGATGCAGAAAAAGCGTTTAACAAGATCCAACAGCCTTTTATGATCTAAACCCTAGAGAAGGTTGGAAAGGAAGGAACCTTTATCAATATAATAAAAGCTGTATACAATAAGCCAAGAGCACGGATTATATTCAATGGGGAAAAACTTGAAGCATTCCCACTTTGATCAGGAACTACAGAAGGCTGTCCACTGTCACCACTTCTTTTCAATATTGTACTTGAAGTCTTAGCTGAAGCCATAAGACAGTAAAAGAACATAAAAGGGATTGAAATTGGCAGGGAATAAGTCAAGTTATCTCCATTTGCAGATGACAGAATCCTATACCTGAGTGATCCCAAAAACTCCACCATGAAGCTCCTGGAACTAATTGAGAAGTTCAGCAGGGTGGCAGGATACAAAATAAATGTACAAAAATCAGAGGCCTTCCTATATGCCCAGAATGAAAGAAGTGAAAAAGCCCTGAGAGAAACAATCCCATTTACTATAGACCCTCACAAAATGAAATACCTTGGTATAAATCTAACCAAGGAAGTAAAAGACCTTTACAATGAGAACTTTAAAACCCTAAAGAACAAAATTGCAGAAGACACCAGAAGGTGGAAAGACCTCCCATGTTCCTGGATTGGAAGAATCAACATCGTAAAAATGACCATCCTACCAAAGGCAATATACAAATTCAATGCTATACCAATTAAAATCCCAAAGCAATCCTTTAAAGAAATTGAGCAAACAATCTCAAAATTCATATGGAGGCCCAAAAGACCCAGGATAGCAAAGCCAATCCTGAGTAACAAAAACAATGCTGGAGGTATCACCATACCAAACCTTAGTCTGTACTAAAAATCCATAGTTATAAAAACAGCCTGGTACTGGCTCGAAATAGACACACAGATCAATGGATAAGGGTTGAAGACCCAGATATAAGCCCACAAAATTACAGCCATTTGGTCTTTGACAAAGAGGCCCAAAAAATCCAATGGAAAAAGAACAGCATCTTCAACAAATGGTACTGGCAAAACTGGATGTCTACATGCAGAAGATTAAAACTGGACCCGTACTTGTCACCATTTCCAAGACTTAATTCCAAATGGATCAAGGACCTGGATATAAGGCCAGAGACTATAAAACCATAGTTGAAAGGATAGGGAAATCCCTCGAGCTGATTGGGCTAGGCCAACAGTTCCTAAACGGACATCCAATAGTCCAGTCACTGCTAACACCTCTCAACAATTGGGATCTTATGAAATTAAAGAGCTTCTGTTCAGATAAAGAGATTGTAACATGAGCTCAAAGGCAACCCACAAAATGGGAGAAAATCTTCACTAATGACATATATGATAGAGCTCTATTGTCCAGAGTGCACAAAGAACTTAGAAAACTAAACACTAAGTAAACAAATGGCCAAATTAAAAAATGGGTCCTGGAACTTAAAAAGAAACTTTACCAGCGATGAAATTAAAATGTCTGACAAATATCTTAAAAAATGCTCCACTTCCTTAGCCATCAGGGAAATGCGAATCAAAACTTCCCTGAGATATCATCTCACCCCGGTCAGAATGGCAAAAAATCCACAATACAAACAACAACAAATGCTGGAGAGCATGTGGAGAGCGGGGAATTCTCCTTCATTGCTGGTGGGAATGCAGGCTCATACAGCCACTCTGGCGAGCCGTCTGGAGATTCTTAAAGAAATTGAAGGTTGAAATGTCATATAACCCTGCTATTCCACTTTTGGGAATAACCCCCCATGCAACAGAGGTTCACCTCGCAAGCACAAGTGCAACCATGTTCATAGCAGCACTGTTTACCATAGCAAAATCATGGAATCAACCCAAATGTCCAACAGTTGACAAGTGGATAAGGAAAATGGTACAACTATACAATGGAGTACTACTCAGCCATCAAAAATGATGCATTACTGGAATTTGCCGGGAAATGGATGGAATTAGAAATAATTATATTGAGTGAAGTATCCCAGATACAGAAAATTAAGCACTGTATGTACTCCCTAATAGGTGGCTCCTAGTACGAAACCCACTTAGAGACACTCAAAATAAATTTTGTAATAACTACAGTAATTGCTAAGATTATGAACAAGAGGGATGGGGAAGGAGGGCCACACCAGTAACAAGGAGAAAGGGCACCATGTTACAGCAGAGAAGGTAGGCCACCATCAAGGACTGCAAGTGATTAATGAGACATCTGGTTGAGTTCGCAGACTTTCCTTCCTGATCGTTAACAACTGGTGGGGTATGATCTTATCAGAAGGGGAGGGCGCATAGTCTGGCAGATAGAAATTAACTATTTAGCAGATGGGTGATTGACCCCTCCCTCACCAAGTTTTCCTATTTTTATTACATCTACCTTTGAATATTCTCTTATACCAAGACTCCAGTTTAACAACTTTTGTCTCTGGCCAGGGGGTGACACACAATGCCCATCAGGATGGAGTGAAGGGCATTGAAGGAGCATCAAAAACTGCCAAAGAAAATCAACAAACCACAAGCCAGAACTTCAGAGACTCTATATCAACCACCTAGAACTAGGCCAGACTAATCTCTCCCCATCCTGAAGCTCAGGGACATTTGCGGAAGAGGGGAGGCAGTTTAGGATTAGATTATAAGAGCAAAAGGATGGGAGAAGCAATGATTTGCAAGATACTCCACACAAGTTAGGGCCGAAGCAATCATAATTGGACTTTTGCATGCCATGCACAATGTCCAACACACTATTGACCTCACAAAGTCTAGCATCTGCTAAAGGCACCAAGATCCTTGGAGGCAAGGGATAGACAGCCACAGTAGTATTCCTATGCTTAAGGGGAACACGGGAAAGGGTTCAGGGAAATGCCACTAGGTCCTTGTACGTCATTGGAGAGGAGGGCCCAGAGGAGAGCCTGGCATGCACATTAAAGGACCCTCTGGGAATTGGGAGGGAGGCACTGGGGGATGGGGACGGAGGGGTGAGGGGAGGGGGAACAGGGGGTTCGGGGGGGAGGAGGAGGGAGGGAGGGAACTGGTGTACCTATTAAGTTTGTATGAGGCGGAAATAATCATAAAAATGCAAAATTAAAAAAAGGAAAAAATAGATTACCAGCCAGTCTCTTCAAGATGAATGAAATATATTATAAGTGATTATGGAGATTGAAGAGAAAGGAATGAAATTGGAAGATGAGCTGTTAAGTTGTTACTAGTCAAAAGTCCTAGCAAGAGATAAACATAAATTAGAAAATTGTTGCTAAGTATGTTTTTAAGAAGCAGTTACTGAGTCCCTGGGTCACACAGCTCCTACAGGTCTGCACTGGTTAGTTAGTTATCACTGAGAGTCAGGTAAAGTTCTCATAATTCTGAGGTCAACCAGTTCTGGCTGTTGATAAATAACTGTTGATTTTGGTTTTATTTGTCCCATTTGAACATGGATCCTCTTTTATCTGTTCATGTGGCATAAATTGTATAAACAAACTGAAACTCTTTGCTGATGAATTTTAGGGATTATCCCTGCATTTAAAATTAAAGCTCCGTTCCTTCAGGAGCAGTTGTAAAAATTAAAGGTCCTGTTGCTCCATCCTTTGCTATCTGAAAGATTACCCTGGAATTGCTTCCATAACAGAAAGGGCAAACTGGGAACATAAAAGTGCAAGATAAACTCAGAAGAGAAGCGGACAGTGATCAAACTTATGTAAACATGAAAAAGCACAAGCAACCATTTTCTTTGCATTTGTATTAAAATGATGTTAAGTCTACAATGTGGTTACTAAATATCTTCATTCTCTCTTATGTTGCTTCACACATCTTACTCTGCCTATCAAAGTCTACTTCAACAATGCAATGTAAATGCATGGAGACCAATTCCTTCTCTCAGAATGATTATTGAATTCTAACTTTAACACACTTGAGATGGAACAGTAAGTAAAGTATGAATCTCTCAGATCTAATGGGATATTTGCAATTTCAGCAAATGAAAAGACAGAAACTTCAACTTTATACAATCAATAATATGTGTCATCAGTGATTGAAGAAAGGTACATTATTTTCAAAATAAATTTCTCATCATGTAGATGTAATATTGTAATAATAATACTCCAAAATAATTAAAATTCTGTGTTCTAATATGTGATATGTTATTTTATGCATGCATATTTGAGGTATATAGAATTTCAAAAATCAAAGTTTTAGAAGGCCCACTTACATATTGACTTCTTGGTCAAAAATGAATTCTATTTTTTTTTAATTTTTTATTATTCAGTTGTGTGTGTATACATGTGTGCATGTGTGTGCGTGGGCGTGTGTGTGTGTTTGTGCAGAACCACGGACGAATTCGGGAACCATCATGGACGCCTCCACCTCCTCCTTGTTTACTCTGCCCCGGGATTCACACGATCCGCCCTACCAGAACCGGAAACACAGGCCGCCCCTGCTTCTGCTGGCATCTATACGTGGGGTCTAGGATCTGAACTCAGGACCTTCTGCCTGCAAGGCAGAGGCTTAACCCCTGAGCCACCTCTCCAGCCCCGAGTTCTCTTTCTTTACAATTGCCTAGTGGCAATCTTACCATGTTTGCCTTGTAGTTGCAATACTTCATTCATAGTTTTGCCATGTGGTGGGTGATGATGGATGGCACGTTGTCATATGAAACTCAAATCAATGCCCTGCAATAAATAATATATAATCCTAATGCTAATTTACATTGAAAATAAATATTTAGAAATAGGAATTGCTTGGTATTAGGGTTTTTGCAAGATAAGTATCACGCTACACCTCATCGGTTTGCTGTCTATGAAGGTCATGTTTCCTGTGTGAAGTTGCTTCTGTCAAAGGATGCAGATAAGACTATGAAATGTCCAGATGGACTATGTGTTGAGGATCTTCATACATAGAGGCCAGCTCTACTTAGTTTGTAGCCCTAACTTCAAGTAGTAGTAGCTATCATTGTGTAAACTTAGGGTGGTGAGATAAATAACTAACTTCAGCCTTGTGGCTTAAGAATGCACTCTTCCTTGGGGCTTCTGGCTCCTTAGGAGCACTGTCTGTGTTTGAAGAACAAAAATCTTTCCTCAGAGACTTTCATTTCTTCTTAGATAAAACTGACCAGTTTTATTTATAAATCTTAAACACTAAAAGTCTGAAGGAGGAGGGAGCTTCCCAAGTATGCTTATTTTTTTCTCTTCTATATTCAGATTCATATACAAATGAAGTTTCTATAGGAATTCAGAAAATTTAGACACCATCTTCAAATGTCTATTCATGAACAGTAAATAGTTATGGTAAAACATACAACCGGAAATTTTGACGTTCGACAATATAGTATAGTGTCTTTGAGGCATCCGATAGTCTTACTAAAATTATAACTTTCCTTAACCAAGTCATGCAATAGCTGAATGTACCTCAGATTTTTTAAGGGGGAAGAGATAGGGTCTTATATTCAGATGTGGATAATAAAGGACTACAATAATTTTTAAGGCAATGTGCATTCGATAGCGGGCTACATGTTATCCAGTACAGTCAGCTGGAATAAGGAATTTCATTAATGAATAGCTGATTGGTCTGTGGTTGTTTGGGTTGGCACAAGCATGTGTGTGTGTGTGAGTGTGTGTGTGTGTTCCCATGACTCACCTTTACACATTCAACTAGCCTATCTATCCCTCTAACTTTCCTGTGTCCAAGGGCAGAGGGCAAGAAACAGCATTTTAAGTATTTAATATATGCTTAATTCTGCTGTCTTAAACACATCCTGATGGAAAGTGGAGGGCACTCTGCCACACTGTAGCTATCAAGCTAGTACAACAAGGGTTTTTTGTTGTTTTGGTTCTTCCTCTTGGCATCCTGCCACTTAACCTCTAAATTCACCCTTGACAGTTTCCAGCTCTCCTTCCCAGTGCTCTCTGTTGGCTGCTGCAGAGGGCGCCTTGTCCTGTCATTCCCAAATGTCATCATGGCACCAAAACCATGTGATTTTTTGTGTACACTTAATCCTAGTTTTTATAATGCAGCGGGGTTTTTTACCTTCCCCTCTTCTTGTGTGGCCATTTTGTAACCCCCAATAATTACGGAGTGATTGCTCAATAAAATATCATGTATACATAGGATAGACTGACCCAGATGGTTTATAGCTTTTTAAAACTAGTTTCTATGTAATGTATTTCAAAATCATTTGGCAAAGAGAAATTCATAAAATTTAATGTTCATGTTTTGAGTAAAGGAAGCTAAGGTGTCTGCTTTAGGCTAAGTTTTGCTCTGTGAAAAATGTATATCTCAGAAAAACTAAGCAACTTGAATATTCTGTAGTTTTCTGTTAAATCCATCACTTCCTATGCACAGTATCAAGGACAAGCAGGTCCTTTGGCTGTTGTTAGCAGTTAGTTCATTCAAAATTTTCTGAAGCTTCAGACTGGGGTCTGTCGATGATGAGAGTTCTACTAACCTAACCTGCATACATAGTTCTGTGTGTGGCTCATCATTAGATACAGCTGGACATGGAAGAAAACCCAGTCTGATGGGAAGCTTAAAAAAAAAAAAAACTAGGCCTAGATTCACTGATTTCTTTCCTTTTCCCAAATAATGGATCTGAATTTTTTTTCATTGTACATTTTATTTTTTAACATTCTTTATTATTATTTCCGCTCATACAAACTTAATAGGTACACTGGTTCCCTCCCTCCCTCCTTCTCCCCCAACCACCCTCCCCTCACCCCTTCCTCCCCAGCCCCCAGTGCCTCCCCTCCCAAACCCCGGAGAATCCTTTAATGTGCATGCCAGACTCTCCTTGGCCCTCCTCTCAATCTGAAATTTTTATTACATTTTTTATTACATTTAATACAATCTCAATAGGTATCCCCATTCTTCTCTTCTGCCCTCCCTTCCCCCATTATCCCACATTTTACTCTCCTGCTTTGTCTCCCTCCCCTCTCACCCCATTTCACACCCTATTTTTCTCTTGGTACTTCCTGCCTTCTCCCTCCCATCTTCCAGAGCATCTTTTTATGTGGGAGCTGAATTTCCCTCTTAGTCTTCTACACTAGTGAGGGTTCGGACTCAGTGGCATACCTTGAGAGCCCCTTCTTATGCTGCCCGCTAGCATGGAAACTCTATTATGACTGTTTAACACCGTACCTCTAAGAATCCTACAACCTGAAGCTTCTGCCCTGTGATCCCTGATAGACGTTGGGGGTTACTGACATGTCAGCCATTGTGCAAGTCAGGAAAGTTACAATCAGTTGTGACTATATTCTTCCTGCTACAGCCTTGACTTGTGTGGAGTATCTTGCATATTGTTGGTCCTTCTGATCTCTAGGCTCTTACAATATTGCTGCTCCCTCTTTTGAAAGATTCCCTGAGCTTTAGGATGGAATGAGATTTGGCTGGTTTCATTCCAGGGGAATATAGTAGGGTCTTTGGTGTTCTGAATTATGGTTAGTTATTTTCAGTTTTGCTGTTGCAGTACACCTGCATGGTTGTTGATAAATAACCATCAAAAGGCTTAAGGGAACAAGGGGTTTATTGCATCTTACAATTGTTTGGTTATGATTCTCAGCGCAGTTTGACAGGAGAGCTCACACCAACACCAGGACTGAGGAATCTGGCCACACCATCTCCACAGAATGCCTGAGAGACGGACGGTTCTTATTTGCCAGACCAGCATGTCTGGCCAAAGTGTACAGAAGGATGCCAACTTCCTCAACCAACTCTCTGTTTTTTATTCACCTCTTCAGGGCCTAGTCACACTCACGATAGGCTGGGCCTTCCCCATCAACTAGACAATCTCCTGCAGGTTTGCTCTGGGCTTAACCCAACCACTAATTCTCCACGAATGTGCCCAGAGTTCAAACCCTCAACAGTCAAGTTGACACCTGTGCCTAACCATGACAGGATAGATTTGGATGTTTTGTTTCCAGGAGAATATGGTTAGGTCTTTGGTGTTCTGAATTATTTTGTTTGTGTTTTCAGTTTTTCAGTTCCTGCACTGCCCTTGGCGCATCCATTTTGGTATCTGAGGTCATCTCCTAATTAAAGATCAAAGACTGCTTAAATGAAGATCTTAATGTAAGAAGAGACTCAAAGGTAGTTGGAAGAATAGTAGTAGGACACATCAGTGAGGCTGATACTTCCCTGATTGGAGAGATAAACCTCATTCAGTACCAAGTGAATAGGAAGCTAAGTGAAAGTGAGTGGCATCAGATGTCTCCCTACTTACATGCAGTTCATGATCATGGCCTAATTTCTATGGAAGTGTGTTCTTTGGTCTCATTTCTTTTGAGGTCTTCTTCCCCTTCTCTCCTAGTTACATTCCTTTGTGATTATAGTGGGCCTTACATAGATTTATGGTTGAGTAGGTCATTAAGTGGATTTAAAATTAGAATCCACTTATTAGGGAGAACATAAGGCAACTATTCCTGTGTCTGGGACACTTCACCCATATAATTTCTTCTAATAGCATCCATTTCTAAGTTTTATTAATACTTCTTTTTTGGGAGTTTTCTTTTTTAAAAAAAACTCTCAGGGGGCTGGAGAGGTGGCTCAGGAGTTAAGCCTCCGCCTTGCAGGCGGAAGGTCCTGAGTTCGGATCCCAGATCCTATGTATAGATGCCCGGCGGAAGCAGGGGCGGCCTGCACTTCTGGTCCTGGTAGGGTGGAGCCTGTGAATCCCGGGGCAGAATGAGGTGGAGGCGTCCATGGTGGTTCGCGGGTTCATCCGTGGTTCTACACATACACAGAGACACACACAGAGAGACACACATGCGCGTGCACACACACGCACATGCGCACAGTGAATAAATAATAATAAAAAAATTAAAAAACAAAAACAAAAACAAAACAAAACAAAAAAACTCTCA
This sequence comes from Typhlomys cinereus, assembly GCA_023101885.1. Classification (NCBI taxonomy): domain Eukaryota; kingdom Metazoa; phylum Chordata; class Mammalia; order Rodentia; family Platacanthomyidae; genus Typhlomys; species Typhlomys cinereus. The sequence continues at coordinate 3,702,399 of JALPQD010000209.1, read as the reverse complement.
GATAGCATCTGCTATATATATTCCTCTCATGCAAACTTGATATGTACACCATTCCCCTCCTCTCCCTCCACCCTCCCTGGATCCCCTTGCTCCCTCCCCCCTTTTACCCTTCCTTTCTCCTCTCCCTCCCTTTCTCCCAGTGCCCCCTTCCTACCCCCCATTCCTGGAACATCCTTTGCTGTGCATGTCAAACTTTCCTCTGGGTCCTCCTCTTTGGATGAGGTTGTAAGGACTCAGTAGCATTGCCTAGAGCTTTTTTTGTATTCCCCTTTAATATAGGAGCACTAGTATGGCTATTAATCCCTTGCCTCTAAGAATCCTAGTGCCTGTGATCCATGCTAGCCTTTGGGGGGGGGTCAATGATAAGTTGGCAATTGCACAGGTCATGCAAAGTCCTATTATAATTAATTCAACCCTAATTTGTGTGGAGTATCTTGCATATCGTTTGTCATAGTTAAGCACAAGTGTCAACTTGACTGTTGAGGGTTTGAGCTCTGGGCACAGTTGTAAAGAGTTGATGGTTGAGTTAGCCCAGAGTCCTTAGCGACTTCGGTATGTAGATTCCAGCCACAAGATTGGGGCTCTGTTTAAAGTCTTGAACACCCTAGCTGTGTTTTCAATAGCAAGGCGGGACGACCGACTTTGTGATTGTTTTGCAGTCTGCGGGAGCTGAGAAAACGGGGCCGTCACATTCAAGGAGTGACATGAGAAAATGGGAATGCTTCCTGAGGAAGTGACAGCCGCGGCAGAGCCTGGGAAATGAACACCCAAAGGAACAGTCAAAGGAAGTGAAGGTGTTTATTCTAGAGAAAAGCCTTCACGGGGACGCAGGACGGCCTTCAAATCGCCAAGGCAAACAGTGTGTGGAAACGGGGCTTCGTGTGTTCTGAGCAGTTCACAAAGGCAGAGAGCAGCCATGGCCGCCAGTGATGGGAGACTTTGGGCTTCGAGAGAGGAAAATTAGCCAGTGGCTCAAGCTCTCTCTCACAGTGAGACATGCAGAGATGCAAATCAATCGCTGTGGTTCTTGGTTGTCCTTGAACCCTGGAACTTGGAGAGAATGACTCCTGAGACAAGCCAAAAAGTAAACAAACCAAGGAATGTCATAAAATTATTCCAAACCTAATCTGCTATTACAGTGTCTCCAAAATGACAGCCAGAATGGTTCACCACATTTATTATTGAATGGTAAAATGTCTTTGTGTGTGTGTGTGTGTGTGTGTGTGTGTGTAAGAGGGCACTTGAGTGTGTGTCTGTGGAGAGCCAACGGAAACTTTAGGAATTACCCTGGCTTGCTCTACCGCCCTATTCCTTTACTCTGGGATTTCCCAGGCTCCACTTTCCAGGATCGGAATTACGGGCTGCTGCCATTTCCTCCTGGCATTTTTATGTGGAATCTGGGGATCTGAACATAGGTCCTTTTTGTTTGCAAGGCAAAGGTTTTCACAACTGAGCGATCTCTGTTTTATGTTGAAATAATTTAGGATGCACATGAAATTGTATCAATAGTACAGATGTATAAATAGCACAGAGTCTCCTTTGACTTTCACCCAGCTTCACGTAGTAGTACCATCTTACTTCACTTTAATGCAGATCCAAAACAAGAAGCAAACACTGGTGCGAAGCTGTGCATCGGATAGAGACTTTGTTCATTTGCATCATTCTCCACATGTGCAGGGGAGTGCACAGGCACCTGTGGGTATCGACATATGCAATCTATCACACATTAGATCCGGATGACCATCATCCTCACGGAGACAGAGAATGGCCATCACGCAGCTTTTTCCAGCGGTGCCCACCCCTACCCTGTCCTGAAGTCCACTCGGAGAAGCTCAGTAGAAGCTGATACTCAAACTGACACCAACTTAGGAGAAATCAAGAGACTTCCTGGGTGCGCTTATACCATCCCTTTTCTTCCTCTGCCTGTCTAGGGTGTGCTTCCCCCGGAGAGCGTGGCTGTGGTGGGTCCTGTGCTTCGGCTCAGAGCGGGACAGGTCATTCTCGTGGAGTCTTGCGTCTTCCTGAGCTGAGTCTAAGGACAGCCTGGTATTCTGGCCCCGGTTACTCTCTTTCTTCACAAAACTACTCCTTCGAGACCTCACAGACCTTCAGGAGAGATGACTGAGGGCTGGTCGCCAGTGCACAGCTCTGGGACACACACCAAGGGAGTATTATGTGGCCCGGTGCACATTCATTACTTCGCTGTTCTAATTCTCCAAAGAGACCTGTTGCTTCCCACACCCGAGGGATTGATTATTCCATGACAGCCCTTCACCCTCTCTGTCTTTCATGGCCACGGAAGTTCATAAATACTACTTATGTGTAGACCAGATTCACTTAGGATCATTTTGGAAATTTAGACATGAGGTGGGTGTTTCACCATTCAATCATAAGTGAGGTGAATCAGAGTGACTATAATTCTGCAGATATCCTATTTTTTGCTTGCATCACTTTTCCAAAACTCCAATGCCCATGTACAACAAAGTCAATGGTTTGCACCATTACAGGTTACTGTCTCACCCTGTGAGAAAGAGCTTGAGCCACTGGATAATTTTCCTTTCTTAAAGTTCAAGGTCTTCTATCATTAAAAAAAAAAAAAAGAAATAGAAGAAAAAGAAAGGAGGGGCAACAGGTAGAAGAAGAGCATAGCTGCTATGATTTAAACTATATTTTTATGTGGGACCTGGGATCTGAACTCAGGACCTTCTGCTTGTGAGGCAGAGTCTTAACTCCTGAGCATCTTTCCAGCCCATGTTATGATCTAAATAGGACTGTTCCCCGCAGGCTCATGTTTTTAACACCCTGTCCCCAACTTGCTGCTGAATTTTGAAAGCTACGGAGCCTTTAGGAGGTAGATTTGGCTGGTTAAGGTAATTCGCTTAAGCCGGCTCCAGGTTCTTATCTAGCTTCGGCTGCTTCCTGGTCCTCACCATGTGAACTAGCTACCTCCACATGCTCGAGCCAAAGCGAGCTCCACCATACCCTCCCCCACTAACGTAGACTGCCAGCCCTCTGAATCTGTGGGCTAAAAAGAATTCTCCCCCACCTTAGGTTGTTTCTGTTGGATATTTTGTCACAGAGATGAGAAAGTAACTGATAACAATTGCTCTTCAGTGACTTACCCCAAAGCTTTGGCAGTCAAGGGAAATATATACATGAAGGAAAATGGTGGAAGATCCCACAGGAAGTACGCTATTTCCTGAACAATTGAAATGAGTCCCTTGTGTGATTCTGACTTCCTTCTTTGATCGTGCCTCCCTCAACTCTTTTTTACTGTAGACATACACTGAAAGCAATTGCAGCTAAGGCTCTCTCAAGCTTATGCACTATGGATAAGATACCTGGGCTCCTGAGTTCTCTACCATTCCCCAGTGACTCGGCCATTTAAGACACTGAATACAGCTTTTTTTCAACCATTCTTGTTGAGCCCACGTTGATATCACTGCCAAGCGCATCCTTTGCCTCCTAACTCACCTCTAGGGGACCCACCCTCCCCTGACCCATGGTGGACCTAAGTCTTCCTTCTTCCTCCTTGCTCTGCTTGCTTCTGTCCTGGGAACACCCAAAATTTTGAAGAGCCACTTCGATCTGCACACCATCCAATCAGAAATGGGAGCCCAACAATCAAAAGGAAAGTTGGGTGTCATAGTTAGATACAGGTGTCAACTTGAAGGTTGAGAGTTTGTAAAGAATCAGTGATCGAGGTCGTCCCCAAACAAGCCTGCAGGAAATTGTCTAGTTGACGGGGAAATTGGCATTGTCAATTGGCATCTTTTGGGTACACTTGACCAGACATGCTGGTCTGGCAAGTAAGGATTGTCTTTTTCTCGGCAGTCCTGTGAATATGGTGTGGTGTGAACTCCCCTACCAAACTGAACCAGGATCTGTAATCAAGAATCGTGTAACCAAGAATCATAAGCCAGAATAAAACCCCTTATTCCCCTACGACTTCTTAGTCATGAATTTCTTGGCAACATGCAAAGTAACTGCAACACCGAGTATGAGCATCAGGTTTAGCAGAAACAAAGAATCTGACCAAATCTCACTACTGATTCTTTCCACCCCTCACTTTCCCGCATGGTAAATGATATGTACAATAGCTTATCCCCCAAAGAACCATGTATCGAAGGACTGGCCCCTAGGCCGTGGCACTACTGTGAGGTGGTAGAACCTCCAAGAGGCGGGACCTAGTGAAAGGAAGCAGATTATCTACTTCCTGTTGGGTCACAGGGGTATGTCCTTTAAGAGGCTGTTGGGAGCCTCTTCCTCTCTCTTTTTGCTTTCTGGCTTCTAGGAGATGTTACCACACGCTGACTCGCCACAGGTCCAAACCGGCAGGACCAATCAGTAATGAGTTGAACCCTTGAGAAGAAGGAGTCAAAATACCCTTTCCTCCTTTTGAGCTGATGAGCTCGGGCGTTTTTAACTGTGACAGACAGATCTTCCTCACCTGGGACCCTCCTCCCCCTGACCCTCCCCCCGCTACCCCCATTCCTAGCAGAGTGCACATCACCGCAGTGGGATGTGCAGGAGGTCTGCATTCACTCTACCAGGCCCAGAGGACAGAACTCCTGACCACACCTTGCTTAGAAGCAACTATTTCACACGCCAAAACCAACAGGTAGGATGAGTGGCCTTTTCCTGAGACTGGAAAAGGCAGCCAGGGACCTAACATCCAGAGACCAAAGAGACTGTGGGATGCAATGTCTGACAGGCTCAGAGGGAGGCTGCGGAGGCCGGAGCGCCACCACTGCTGGTAGCTCAGCTCCTGAGCAGGGTGGGTGAGGGGTCAACACAGGCCAGCAAGCAGCCATCAGCCAAAGAGGGCATTCCTTAGAGAGTCAGAGCACGGCTTTCCTTTACCCCACATCAAATAGACAATACATCCAGTTTAGCAATACGCTGTTACCACAAAGATTTACAGCCACAAGAGAGCAAGAGCAATTAAGACAGGAAGCTGGACACATTTCAAACACTGATAATGTACCAGCAGCAAGAGAAATTCTCTCTCTCTCTCTCTCTTTCACACACACACACACACACACACACACACACACACACACACACACGAAAGGAACCACAGACAACTGGAGAAGTAGCCCCTGGAGAAGAGATGGGGAATGTCCTCCTGAGGGTCTCTGGCCCAGAGAGCTCCCCCCACCCCCCCCCCACTCCCGGCCCATCGCTAATGAGATAATGAGACTGCACCTTCCTTTTACAAATGAGGACATAGCACTGTGAGATGATCTGCCCAAAGGGGAAGAATGGCTGGCAGCTGGTGTGAGCCACTCCCAAACATAGAGCATGAGTGTTAGCAAGTCAATCATCCCTTTTCTGAGCACAGGGGCCGTGTGGTCTTCCCGTGTGGAGGAAACCTAAAGGTGACCTGTCTTTGTCCCCAACGCTATGAAAGGTATTCCAAACAAATGGAAACCGAGTTCCTCAGAGCCACACTTATATTTGACTTTTTTGCCTCTAGCAAAAAAATAAAAAAATAAAAAAGAAAAGATAAATAAGCCAGATTCTTCATGAGAAACCATTACAAACACAACCATGCACAGTTCTGCAGAGACAGCCCATCCTGGGAGCATGCGGGAAGTTTGGTATTGTTTGCCTAAAGTCCCACGCGCTGCCTGGAGCCCACTGTGAGCTTGAAAGGCTGCCTGACACTTCCAGCTTCCTGCTCATCCTGGAGGATGTGGAGGGGTGAGGAGGATGAGAGACTTCCTGCAGGCATCTCTGAGGCTCAGTGGCCCCCGGACTGGAGAAGGCTCTGTCCAGCAGGGTCCACCCGGGAGGAGGAAATCAGATTTCCTCTTTTCAGTCACCCAAGAGGTGGTACAGAGGGATGTGTAGGAAGTCGACTCGTCAATGTTGATGTCACAACCCATTTCTTAAGTGTGGGAATCGCCTTTCTGATTGCATTTCAAGTTGAGAGAGAGGAGGGGAGTTGAAAGGAAGGTTTCCTCAATCACTCACATAAACCACTGCATCACAGCCTGCCATTGGCCCCCACCTGGTCATGTGGTACTCTCAGCCACAAAAACTCCAAAAGTCAGGCACCCTGAGACCAATGTCCTCCCCTAACCAAAGACTAACAACTCCTACCCCTACACATACAGAGAGAGAGAGAGAGAGAGAGAGAGAGAGAGAGAGAGAGAGAGAGAGAGAGCTTTATGCACTGCCAACAATTACCAGGAAAAAAAAGTCAAGTTTTGGAAGCTGTTTCTCTGCAGTTCCAATAGGACCATTCAGCATGTTTGGGAGGGGCCTAGGGAAGGAAGGCATTTGGGAACCATTGTTAGCTGGAGAAAAAAACACTCACACTATAAACATGTATAAATGGCCTGGGTAACTTAGTTGCCCAAGATCCTGTTGAAAACTTTTACTCATTATGCTTGTTATTGTTATTATGGGAGACATTCCCTCCTACACATCCTTCCTTGCTCCTGGCAGGAGATGAGCCTTGATCAAAAGCAAAGAATATTCAATCTCCCCTTCCAATTACTGAGGACCAGAGGGAAAGCATGCTGTCAGAGCTGCTTTCCACCATTAGTAATGGATGGGAATTTTTACAGGCATTAGCTAAGCTGAATAACTTAATCCAAAGCAGGGAGTCTAAAGCAAAGACCTAGAAAGCCATGAAGAACAATTCAGGAATGTTTGCCAGAAAGAAGTTGTAGGGAACATGATATCACTAAACCTACAGAAAGAAAAAAAAATCTCACAGCCAACCAGACACTAAAAATTCTCCAACTAGACACAGAGTTCTCAAGTGAGAATCTACTCTGAAGATGTCAGAATTAGAGGGTAACCAGAACTGGGCTCCTCTTCCCCCCAATTAGCCTTAGGACAATCTTTTTTTTCTTTCATGTATGTGTATATGGTCCATCTGCATGTGTGTATATGTATGTGTGTATTTGCATGTGGGTGAGTGTACATGCATGTGCAGATGTGTATATGTGACTGCCCTTGAATATGTATATCTGCTGTTCCACCTTATTGTTGTGAGTTTAGGTCTCTAATTAAGCCCCCAGCTTGCTCCAGGGATCCCCACAGTTCACCTTCCAGGTCTAGAATTATAATCCAGCCACCATACTCACCCAGCATTTTAACATGGGTAACCAATTTGACCACTGAGTCATCTCCCCAATCCCCAAAATCTTTTTTTCTCCTACTAGTAAACCTCTGAGAAACTCATCCCATTAAGTTTTAGGTCCAAATATCACATGCTACCTGAGTCCTTCCCAGAATTCCCAATAAGTCCTTCTCTCTTCTTTGCAACCATGTAGTATAACACCTCTCTCATCTGTCTGAGCCCATGTTGCCTTTGAAGTCAGATAAATTCGATATGACGGCTGCCTCTCATGTGTTCTGAAGCCACAAGCAATTTCCATAGTCTACCTAAGGCTCGCTTTGTTCATTCATAAAAGGGACATAGTAATATTGCATTCCTCATTGTTTTCTCAACAAATACATATGGAAGTAGGTACAAAAGACAAAACAGGGTTGTGGACATAGCCCGGTTAGTAGAGGCTTGTCAAGCATGCCCAAGCCCTTAGGTTCAATCCCCTGCACTGCAGAAACCAGACATGGTGGCACACACCTGTGATCTCAGAACTCAGAAGGTCAGAGAGAGGGGGATCAGGAATTCAAAGTTTCCTTGGCTACATATTGAGTTCCAGATTAGCCTGAGACACATGAAGCTTTGTCTCAAAAGAAGAAAAGCAAATAAATAAATAGCCAGAAATAAGAATGAAGGTCCTACTTACTTGGAAATTTTACTCTAGAGGAATCTGCGCAAGAGAAAATAAGACATATAGAAAGTGCAGTCTGGCAAATTTTAAGCATTAAATAAATGTTTGCTTAATGGATTATCAAATCAATAAAGAACTGGATGGATGAAAGACATGAGAATCATGAACAAGTGCTTCAAGGTGACAGCATAGTCTGTAACTGCTTTGGAAATATTTATCCACTCCAAACATATCCTAAGGAAACAACCTTTTTTATGGGTCATACGGCAATTCACTTCCTAAAGGCTGGAAATTAAATAAAGATTGCATCCTGAGGCTGAAATCTAAAAGTCACACCCGGAGCAAGGGAAAGATTCATCAGAGTTTATTCTTTTGGTTGGTAGGAATGAACACACTTTCACCCCTGAAGTGCAAGGTCTTGGTGGGAAACAATTTGCAAGATTTCTAACAGGATGTTTTCTGCGGTGAATGTTGGAGCCACGGTGCGAGAAGAAAGCCAGCCTACTTCTCACGTGCACGAGGCAAAAAATCTCAGGCATTTTGATATCCACAAAGGCCCTTCCAACTCAGCCGGTTGGGGCTCTGATTTGTATTACCCTCACCCATTGAAGAAACCATGAGGGCGTGGAGAGCCACCTTTCTTTTCCATTGACCGACCTCCCATCTGGTGCCAACTCCCACTGGGGAGAGTCACAGGGAACTGTTTGAGTAGGGCGTGGCTCAGCCTTCCCTTTCAGTCCCCAAAGCCACCCCCTCGCTTCTGATCTTCACCACCTAATTCCCAGCAGCTGGCTGTGTTGCCCCAACAAGTGGGAACTCTTTCCTAATGCAGCACAGAGGTGTCTGTAGGCAGCCAGCCCTGGGATACCGCTGGCCACAGCTGGTTAGATGTGGTTTTCCAGACTTGTTTGCGCCCCTGTGTGACTAATACTTACCTACTGGCTGGCTGGGATGAGACTTCTCTCCTACTCATTTGGCACTTGGAACACAATCTACCAGCTTCCCGGTAGCCTGCCAAAATCATTCACAGGTGAGGTGGAGGGATGAGGGTGGGAGGAAATAGACAGGAGGACCCTAGAGAACGAGGAGTATTTAAATCAAGAATCCAGAGGTGCTAAGATATGTCTTCAAGGTTTTAATGCACCTTCAGCTGACAGAGAGCTCAGGGCAACTCAGATAAAAGCAGGAAATAAACAGGAAAGTCTTTAACATTCTTGACATGTTGAATGAGTCTTTATTGGTAAAAATAATACCATGTTTAAAAAGAACAGGTTTAAATTTGCTTACTAAATTAATCCACAGTGATATGCAGTACCTGATAGGCTTTGAAACTGAACAAGTTAGGAAATAAATAACAAGTGAGTGGATAGTTGATAAAACCGAGGGAGTAGGGAAGCGAATTGCCTAGATGTGTTCTAAAAATTCACTCCACTTATTCCCTCCTACCCAGCAACTTACTGAGGGACCTAAGCAACTTTCAGAGTCCAGTATATCTGTGTTAGAGACTGAGACATTCACTCTGTGGCTACATTAAAAGAGGAGACATCTGGGCTCCGTGAGATGGATCAGTGGGTAGGGCCCTGCTTGCAAACCAGGTGACCTGAGTTGGATCCCAGAATCCCACATGGTGGAAGGAGAGAAATGACTTCTAACAAGAGTTGTCCTCTCATCTCCACCCATGCAACATGGTAGTCAGGAATATCCCTTCCTTCTTCTTTCTCCTTCTTTCCTCTCTCTCTCTCTCTCTCTCTCTCTCTCTCTCTCTCTCTCTCTCTCTCTCTCTCAAGTAACTAAATTTAAAAAGGAGAGACATCTGTGTCCATGTAGATATAAAAATAATTATGGGACTAGAGAGATGACTCAGGGATTAAACCTCTGCCTCATAAGCAGAAGGACCAGAGTTCAGATCCCAGATCCAACATTAAAAAAAAAAAAAAAAAAAAAAGCTAAGCAGAAATGTTGGGGGCCAGAGTTTCAGGCCCTGGAATTACCATGGAAGGAAATTCCAAAGCAAAGCCAAAAGGAGGTAGATTCAATCCAAGATGATCCTGAAGTCATCTTTGGGCCTCCACAGGCACACACAGTGCCTTCTGACACACACACACACACACACACAGAGAGAGAGAGAGAGAGAACCTATAAAACCTATAAGCTCAGAGTCAGAGCTTGCCTAGCATGCATGAGGTCAGAGTTCAATAATCAGCATCACAAAATAATCTAAAATCTACTTCATGTGAAGAAAGTAAAAGAACCCGAACAGGTAACACATCACGCCAACATCTTTTTTTTTTTTTTTTTGAGATCTACTGGAATATATTCAGTATACAAGATAATTTTGTTATTGCTACACATATACATAATGAATTTTCATCATATTCACCCCTCACCACCCCGCTTAGTCACCTTCCCCTCCAACACTGGTCTGCTTTGTCCTGAGTACCCACCTTCTGCTTTCATGTAAATATAACTATAGATCTCACGCACGCGAGAAAAAACACACAATGCTTGTCTTCTTTAGTGTGACTTATTTTTGCTTAACATGATGATCTTCAGTTCTATCCATTTTCCTAAAAAAAGACATGATTTCATTCTTTTTATGGCTGAATAAAATTCCATTGTGTGTATATGTCCCTCTTTCTTTATCAAACTGTTGATGGACAGCTTGTTAATTCCATTGTCTGGCTATTGTGGATGTGCTGGAATCTCTGTCTTACGCTGACTTAGATTCCTTCCAATACACACTCAAAAGGAATACAGCAAGATCACGTGGTAGTTTAAGTTTTGATCTTTTGAGGAACTTCCATGCTGATTTTCACAGTGACTGGACTAATTTGCATTCCCACCAGCTTCATATAGGTGTCTGCATCCTACTGCACACACATCCTCACCAGCATTTGTTCTTTCTTGTTAACCATTCTCACTGAGGTGAAATGGAATCTCAGGATAGTTTTGATTTGCATTTTCCTGACAGCTAACAAGGTTAAACACTTCTCCTATATTTATGATATTGTCACCTTTGAAGTTTTTTTTCCTTAAGAATATGTTTGTGACTATATAGATTCTCTCTGGAAAATAAGGCATAATGCATAAATAGTGAGTCAGGCCTGCCCTGAGCTCCACATTTGCACTGATGGCTCTAAGCAAGTTATTGTAATCATTCAAGAACTTTCCGTAGTATACATACTCTTTGTAGGGACTGGCAATTCCCTCCCTCAATTATACCCTTTTTTGCACATGTATATGTGTGTATGTATATGGTGTGTCTGGGTATATCAGAGGGCATTCATTGTATGTCCCTGTGGAGAAACGGGGGTGACTTCAGGAATCATTTTGGATTGCCCTATCTCCTTTTTGCTTCGCTCTGGGATTTCCCAGGCTCTGCCTTCCAGGGTTGGAAGTGCAGGCTGCTGACATTTCTGCCTGGTATTTTTATGTGAGATCTAGGATCTAAACTCAGGACCTTCTGCTTGTGAGGCAGTCTTAACCTCTGAGCCATCTCTCTACCCCCCCCCCTTACACCTTAATTGTGTTGGAACCATAGGCAGTGAGGCCTACTTTCTGAAAGCCAAATTAATGTCATTTGGTGGGATGGTATTTTTTTAACTCCCTTTTCAAACCACAAATAATGGGTAGAATAAAATTTTGTCAAAAATTCTCCTCTGGACAACCTCACATATCTTCTCAAGCCTATAATTTGTCTAGATGTATCGTTCCTGAGATAATAGCTCTAAAATATCATTAAAATTGACAAAACTTTTAGGAGTCCCAGAAAAACTTCCTTTCTGTTCCTCACCTGGTGTCTACCTAACCCAGGCTCTGGGGGCTGGGCTGTGGCTTAGTCCCTCCCCTCTCACGTATGACGTCAACTACCCCCTCCCACACTGAGCGCAAAGGGTCAAAGCTGTTGCTCATCCCAAACTCCTTGCGCTGCTGCCGATCCCACTCTGGTGTGCACAGGAGGATGCTGAGTTTAAGCCAAGCTGATCGCAGATGAAAAGAACTAAACCTATGTCTGCTTTGAATGTGAGGTGCTTCCCTCAGGCTCAGCAACATTGGTTGATGCTAATGTTTGGGAAGGTGGCGGAGCCTTTGGAAGGCGGAGCTATGTTAGAGGAAAGCACATTGCCCCTGAGGTTTGGTGGCCAGGCCCTGCTTCCTCTCAGTTGTTCCTGGTCTCTCTCTTATAACGGCTGCGGTGATCTGAACCAGCCTGCAAGGGGGTGAGGGGGCTGGAGAGATGGCTCAGGGGCTAAGACTCTGTCTCATAAAGCAGAAGATCCTGGGGGCTGGAGAGGTGGCTCAGGGGGTAAGCTTCTGCCTTGCAGGCGGAAAGTCCTGAGTTCGGATCTTAGACCCCACGTATAGACGCCGGGCAGAAGCAGAGGCGGCCTGCGTTTCCGCTCCTGGTGGGGCGGAGCCTGTGAATCTCGGGGCGGAGTAAACAAGGAGGAGATGGAGGCGTCCATGGTGGTTCCCGAATTCGCCCGTGGTTCTACACACACGCACACATGCACACACGCACGCATACATGCACAACTGAATAAATAAATAAATAAATAAATAAATAAATAAATAAATAAATAAATAAATAAATAAGAAGATCCTGAGTTCGGATCCCAGGTCCCATGTTAAAAAAAAAAAAAAAAACACTAGGCAGAAATGGCAGCAGCCTGCACTTCTGGCCCTGGTGGGTGGAGCCTGGGAAATCCCAGAGCAAAGCAAAAAGGAGATAGAAGCAATCCAGGTGATTCCTGAAGTTACCCTTGGTCCTCCACAGGGACACACATGCACACACACACACACACACATTAAATAAAAAAAAAAAAAAGTATTTTTTAAAGAAAAGAAAAGTAGCTGCAACACTATGTAAAAATCAGGAAGGAAATGAAATGGCAGCCTATGTTTTTCTGAACCCTCCACCCTAGGCAGCACGTTCTTCGGCCTCACCAGTCCGCCTCTATGAACTGCTCTTCTGCCAGTTCATGGCCTCCTAGGAGACACGACTCATCTCTCCTTGCAATCCCCATGACTCACCCTACTTACTGGTAAAGTCTTGAACACAAAAGATTCAGGAGGAAGGAAGAAAAGTGGACGGCGACAGGAGCCATCCTTCGCCAGCTCGATAGTGTGGAGAGAGTGGAGAGGAGTCACAGGGCCTTTTCAGCCGCTCTGTCTGTAGGACAGAGCCCTGGCGAAGAGGGAAGAGGGACGGGGCAGCATGGGCTGCCCTGGATTCTCTTGGGCCCACTGAGTGGACTCTAGGGGCAGAAAGGTCAGTACTGCCTTCCACTGCACACCCTATGTGCGTCCAGCACCCGACCTCAAAGCTCTTCTCTGGAGGCTGCCCACCAGGAGCAGAGCGCCTACGGCTGTGGAACTGCTTCCCCGAGTCAGAGCCAGAGAAGGGAACGGGGTAACCCTACACTGCCACATCACAAGACGCCCCTGACAAGGGAGACTGACACTGCTCTGTGGGGACAATGTGAAAATTACGCCTTGTATAAATACCTCTCCTACCTCTCACCCCATCCCACACTCCCACCCTGCTCCTCCTGCCCCGATGCTAACCTCCTTAAGAATCCACTTTGGGTTTGGAGAGAAGACTCTGCTTCAAAAGCAGAAGGATCTGAGTTCAGATCCCACATAAAAATGCCAGGTGAAAACGGTAGTCTGTACTTCCAGCCCTAGAAGGCGGAGCCTGGGAAATCCCAGAGCAAATCAAAAAGAGGGTAGAAGCAATCCAGAACGATTTCCAAAATCAACCGTGGTACCTGGAGAAAGCAAGCAACACATTTCATTCTTTTTCTTTTTTTCTTAATTCCCAAACATATTCTAACACTTAAAACTACTTTAAAATTAAGAAAATCTTCAATTTCCTAAAACATTCCTAAACTTGTTAATTGCCTAAGTTCCTTTGAACCCTAGAAGTTGTGGCAACACTGAGAGACTCAAACCTTAACAGGACAATGAATGGCTTTCTCATGTGCGTTGGCTCATGGATAAATCTGGACTGAGTAGCCAAGGTCAAGGGTCAGATATGAGACTTCACTCATCATCCTAACTACCTCTTTACTGACTCCTCATTGTATGTCTAGCACTGTGTCTTATTCTCTAGTATTTGTCTATCATCTATCTATCTACCTACCTATCTGTCTATCTATCTATCTATCATCTCTCTATTTATTTCTATCATCTGCCTATGTTCGTATTTATCTCGATCTCTCAACATCTACTTTAAACCTTAGGAAGCTGAAACTCTGAGAAATGAAGCACTTTTCCAAAGAACATGCAGTAGAGCTCCTGCCTGGCTTCTCCTATTGTGCATGTTTGGTCAATGACTCTAGACTTCAGCCCCTCCCTACCCACCCTGCTTGGACAGCCCTCAAAATAATCAAAAACTTGAAGGCAGGTTATAAAGCGTGATTAACCACTTAGCTAACCTCTTAAATATTCTACAAAGCAGGAAGTGTGCTAAAAAAAATCTTTACTTTAAAATCATAGATTTTCACCATCCTACCCCCATCACTGTGATTTAAATGTTATAACTCCATAATTTCTAACTTTTCCCCAAGTTATATTTGAGCTTTACCTTCTTCTTTCTTTCTGCTTCTCGTATAAGCCAGGTGAGAATTTTTATGGAAATGGTCTTTGTACACTTATAAAAAGTGAGGGAAAGGGGGTACATATTAAGTTTTTCTGGTTGTCAGGAAGTGGTGTCTACCTTTTAAAACCCAAATCCAAATATATTAAGGGCCTTATGAGAAACAGTTACTACTCACATACGCGCACACACACACACACACACACACACACACACACACACACAAATAATGCATATCTTTTTTATAGAAATTACTTCTTCCTAAATTAGATTTAAAGTTGGAGAGATAGCTCAGGTTTGAAGCCTCTGCCTTGCAAGCAGAAGGATTTGACTTTAGATCCCCAGATCCCACATAAAAATGCCAGACAGAAATGGCGGCATCCCACACTTTCAGCCATGGAAAGTGGAGCCTGGGAAACCCCAGAGTAAAGCAAAAAGGAGGTAAAGAAATCCAGGTTGATTTCTGATATCACCCTTGGGTATCCACAGGCACACTGAGTTCCCTCTGATACACACAGACACAGACACACATACACATACACATGAATACAACAAGCCAAAAATAAAAATAAGTCAAATACTGTATTAGATTTAAATCAACCTCTTTGTGTTGCTACTTGAAGAATGCTTTCATTGGTGAATCTATTAGGTGGTTATTAATATATCTCACCATTTATGTATTTGGGGATGGGGATTATAATTCAGTGGTAGAGCATTTGCCTAGCATGCATGAAACCCTATGGTCAGTCCCTAGTATTGAAAAAAATTCATGTATTTGAATTTATTTTTATTAAATTTATTAAATGTTTATTTTATTATATATTAAATTATTAAATATAATTAAATATATCCACAGAATCATGGCATCTGCAAATTGAATCCTTCTTTTCCTACTTGTATGCCCATTTATACCTTTCTCACATCTTATTGTTATGCTTAGTCTTTGAACACAACACTGAGGAAGGGTAGAAAGAAGGGGCATCCTTGTTTCACCCCAGTTTTAGAGGAAAGTGTCCATTTTTCCAATGTAATATGTTATATAATAATAATGTTATTTTTAAAAATAAAATGAATGTAAAACAAATGTACCTGCAGAAAAATGGAATGCTGCTCATCTGAATAACAAAGAAAATCTAGAGCATGAAGTTCCACTTTATCTGTTAAGCTGCTTATTTTAAATCTTTGGTTGGGTCTCACATTGTGTATCTGTAGAACATGATCTGGCCTTTTGCTGCCCTGCGCATGCCAAGTGGCTGAGGGAGCCGTGGGGACAAGCGAGAGCTGGACACAGAGCAGGGACACACCCAGCAGACACCAGCGAAAAGGAAGAGAAGCTGCAGGGTGGGCACGTCCTGTGGCAAAACTGGAGGAAGAGAGGGAGAAATGAGGATCCAACGGTAGCTGGAGCAGCGAGGGTCAGGCATCATAGAAGGGTCTGAGCAGAGGGTCTATGGAAGGTCACGGGCGGGTGTTTCTCATCATAAGAGGATGTAGCAAAGACTGAAAGTGAGGCTACAGAGAAATCTGAGTTGCTAGATTAAAATTACATGTGTTAGGTTAGGAAGAACTCATAGCTTTCCAAAACCACATAATAACCGCAATATAGAGAAATCCGGACTGGTGTGGGGGGCAGGGTGTGTTTGTATGTGTGTGTGTGTGTGTTGGGGATGAAATCCAGGAGGGTAATCCTCATGAGGTAGCAGAACCACAAATTCCAGACTAGCCTAGGCTACATAGCAAGGTCCAGACTCCATAAATAAACAGACTGTTGCAATTAGAGGTGGAGATTGTTACATCTAGAGAATGGCGTAAAGAGGCTGTTTAAATCAATTTGTAACCTAAGCAGTGGAGACAAGACAAGCTTCCCAGATCCTGACAGTCCTAAACTTCTGCAATCAAAGGCAGAACTCAGGTGAGAAGTTACATTTGTATCTTAAAGGAGCTATATTTTCAGTCTTGCCTGGCATTCTAGGCGGAGCAGGGATGCTGAAGTGAATGTAGAATTAATATGGAAGACGTCTTGGCTCTCCCCCTTGCTTGCTGCTCATCAAAAACAAAGGGAGAGAGAAATGGACACTAGCAACTTTTCTTGTTTTTCTAGATGCTGGCACCTCCCCAGGGCACCTAAAAGTTGACCTCACCCTATGTCGCCAGGTACAACCCTTTATCATCTCGAGCCCTCCAGGGGCCTTAGTTTGTCTGTCTCTGGGAAGGTTTTTTCTCCAAGAGTGTAGCTTTGGGAGGTCTTGGCCATGACTGACAGTCATCAGCCCAGTCACTTGTGGAACCCACAAGGTCGACAGTGGGACACCAGTCCACAAAGGACATTTGTGACCCTGCAGAGACTTCACTAAAGAGCGAACATGCTCAGAGCTCACAAAATCCTCTCCCTCCACGGAAGCCGTCCTGCAGACCTGAAACACTTAACTGGCTATCCATCACAAGGAAAAGGCCTTGTGGGCAGCGCCCTCAAACAAACACCCCACCACCGTTAACCTACAGGGCAGATGTGAGTAGGTGAGAACTCTCATTTCTGAATACAAGGAATGTGCATCTCTTGGATAAGAGGAGACACAAGAGACAGTTGTGTCGTGCCAGCCATCCTCTCTCTTGTTTCTTCTGCGGATTTCTCCCTATCATGAGCAAAGTTCAAATTTTAGAGATCCAATCTGGCTGTAAACATGGTCTTTAAAACCTCTGCTGTGCTTTACCACAGAATTTATGATTTGTTTACACTGAAGGAGAGGAGCAGGCGAGAGGGGTAATCCTGAAGCCTTTGGTAGACCACTCAAAAAGAAGAAAGGGGAATGCGGACACATGCATAAAAATACTTCCTTGTTCCATGCTTGATTTGTGGGTGCAGAATTCTTCCAAAGAGAGAGAGAGGTCATGACCCAAGGAAATTAGCCCAACCAGACCTTAGGACAAGTTGTCTGAGAATACAAAGGAAATTTCTGAACAACCATGCTTTTAAGGATTTGGAAAAGGTGCACAAGAAAATCTGGCACAGGTGCCTCCGCAGGGATTTGGGGTGTTGCCCGCACAAGTGCCTCTGGGAACTCTGTAGCTGTTGGCAACAGGGCATGGAATTGCCCTTAAGTAAAGCTGAGATGCCAAGGCAGCAAATCACACAGGAGTCGCCTCCAGGGAGAAAATTCCAAAAAGCGACCCCAACCAAATGAGGTTTGTCTGTCTGTCTATCTGTCCGTTTTTGTTTCATGGTTTTATAACTTTGACACTAAACGGCTTTCTGGTTTTCTTTTTCTAAAGATTTGTTTTTATTTCTCCCGGAGGGGTACAGCTGCAGTCAGCTGACCTTCCACCTTGTGTTCGGAGGCGGGGGTCTCTCTCGTCATTCACTCTACGGCACTAAGTAGCGGAGCTTCCTATCACTCTCCTGTGCCCACCTCCTCAATCCACGGGGGTCCTGGGATTCCAGCCCTGAGCCAAGGCGTTGGGATTCTTTTCAATGTGGATTCTCAGGACTGAGCTTGGCTTGTCAGGTCTGAGAGCCAAGCGTGTCTACTGCCGGCCCTCAGCAGTTAACCCCAACTACATCCACTGCAGAGTCTTAACTACAAGCATGAACAAGTACACACGTGGACATGTGGACAGTTCATCCTCATACTGTCTCAACAAACGTGTGGGGACGATGTGCATGCCCTTATTCCTTTGGTTCAGATGGCTTTGCCGAGTCCCCATCTCCTTGGGCAATTTCCCAGCAGTCTTTGAGGTTCCAGGTCCCTCTCGTTGAAGCCCACTCCACGGATGTGCTTGTGAATGATGCTGGTGTAATCCTGGGTCACCACCTTGTTGGTGGCAGAGTGGCCCTTGTTCTCGCCACCTTATTAATAAGGACTTTTGAGAGTCAGAAGCCAAAGAGCTGCAAGCAAGAACTAAATAGTACAATTTTCCAGTCGCGCTCACAGGGGCTTTAAGTTCAGCCCACAGGTTAGCCCTAGAGACAGATGTTGTGATATACATAAGACAGAAACTTAAAAACATAGGTTTTAGACAGAGCCCATCCTTTCCCTTTTATCTTCTCACCTACTGGTTATGTGGCTTTTAGCAAATTCCACACATTACAGGGAGAAAAGGAAACTTTCATCTCTATTCTCAGAGCCAGGCCTGGTGGTGGCACATGCCCATCCTCCCAGCAGGGGGGAGGGAAGTTCCAGGAAACTGAAGGACTGTTGGAGGTGGTTTGGGCCATGTAGCAAGCTGCACAGTGAGAGAGACAGAGAAAGAGAGAGGGGGGAGGAGAGAGAGAGGGAGGGAGACCAAAAGGAAGGCAAAAGAGGGAGGAAGAGAAGGAGGGAGGGAAGGAAAAGGGAGGGAGAGAGGGAGGCCCTGGTGCTATAACTCTTTGGTGGATCACCTGCCTGGAATTCATGAGGCCATAGGTTCTATTCACAGAACTGACAAAACAAAAAGGCAGGAGAGGGAAGGGGGGAGGAGAAGAGTAGGGGTGGAGGACAGCTGCAGCCCCACATGTCCCACCCCATCCCAACCAAGTGTGATCTGAAGTGATTGGATCCCTTCTGACCTCCCATTGTTAGGCATGAGATAAGCCACAGACTTCCTAAACCTTTTCCAGGACTAAATTCCTAATTCCCTAATAGGTCATAAGTAAACACATCCAAAAAGAAGAAAAATTGACTTCAGGGCAGCTTTATAAGTTATATGTTAAGTAACAAGAGATGAAGCAGATAAGCTTTTTGTGATTAACATTGGAAAAGAATTAACTGGGTTTTGCTGAAAAGTTTTTCAGCTTTTCTACAACTCCTATCTACACTAAACTTGGCAGCCTTTCTCATACGCAACAGTGTCAGTGTGCTGTTTAAAAATCTTGAATCACCAATGCGAAGAATTTGAGTATCCTGTTTGACTTTCTGCCAGGCATCTTAAATATTTAAAAGAGAATGTGTCAATATTTGGATGACACAAAGATACAAGAAGATCTGTATCCTACTGACTGCCAACATGGTCTTATTTCGGAAAAAAAGATACAGTTTGGTGCCAGTTTGAAGCCACCCAGGTGTTAAACAGGGCAGTGTAAATAAATAATTTAAATCTACACACGTTTATCCTCCTGAACGCTTCTGTGAATCAGTTCATGTAAGTAACATAAAGTAAATTGAATCAAGTCATATAAAGTAGGAGGGAACCGGCTGATTGCAGGCTTAGAGCACATCATAAAGGGGCTCAGCAGTTAAAAACCTTTGCCTTACAAGCAAAAGGACCTGATCCCCTTATTTTATGTAAGATTAATTAGATAATTAATTAATCCCAGGCACATAGACTCAAATGCCCTCTGGTACATGTTCCCCCCCCCCACACACAGATTACATCATATTATTTCAAAAAATAAACAGATATGGTGAGTGAAAGCCCACGAGCATAAAGCTTTATTTACTAAAGCAACATTTGTGATGATCTTTGCTCTACCACAGGCCAAACTCAGTTGAAATCTCTAGAAAACCTAAGAGGATATCAATAACTTGAGAAAAATAGAAAAGTCTAGCAGGTTCAGGTTGCAGTTCTGGAAGGCCACATCCTTCATTCACGGGCTCATTCATCCACTTACTGGATGATCCATCGGGCTATGAAGGCACCTGTAGGCTGCACGTTTAAGATCAGTTCTGGGCAACAGAGTGAGGTGTTGTCTAGAAACAAACCAAAACAGACCTTTGTATTTCTTTTGGTAAATCAAGGTATTCAAGATGGACTAGAAGTTGTGTCTGCATTAGACACCTGTGTGTTCTCAGCAACACAACATGGTGTGGCACTTAGAGGATCTATTAATGCTCACTGATATTCACAGAGAGAATTTCAGGTTCAAGGATAGCCTGGGCTTTATAGCAAGACTTTGAAATACATAATAGATATACAATGTATTTATATATTATTCAAGTAATTAACTTTACCTGGGAACTTACAAACAAAAGGCCCCAAACCAACACACATTACAGATTCTTCAGGTATTCTACATGGAGGAAAACCCCTCTGGAAAACACAATGTGTGCTGGTTAGGACTGCAGCTTACAGAGGGATTTGCCCCAGCTTGCACATGTATGCTGTATACACATGCTGCGTGCAGTCTGCTTTCTGTTTCTCGTCTGTAAATGGACATCAAACAGTCCTAGAGCAAAAGTCGCTTGTGAGGAATCAGTGAGTGAAGCTCTGGCACCCCACTGCTCCCTGTGACCAAGATGAGAAGAATGATTTTCTGCATGAAGACATTGCACAGTGTGTAATGAATAAAGACACGTTGCCTGATGTGGAACGCAGGCCAGCTCAGGACTCCATACTTGGGTGTCAAGGTTGGAAATGTGTGTTGTCCCCACAGGCTCATGTGTTTGAATCTTTAGTTGTCTGGGAAGGTCATGGCACCTTTAAGAGGTGGAGCCTGGCTGGAGGAAGGCAGTCACAGGGGGTAGGCCTTGAGGCTAATTAATTCTACTCTACTTCCTGGAGACTTTGGGTTGGAGTTTTTCAGCTTTCAGCCTCCTTGCTGGCCCTGCCTTAGGCCACCTCCAGCTTCTGCCAGCCAGCCATGCCTCTTCCACCATAATGGACTATATGTTCCCTCTGGAACTGTAAGCTGAATACATCTCCCTTTCGCCCCTTAAGTTATTTGAGTCTGAGTGTATCTCACAGCAACAGGAAGACCAGCCGGTACCCTGGGGAAGAAATCACAGCACTCTTCAGAAACCGTGGGGCTCTGAGGGTACAGCATCAATGTCTGCTAACACAAGGGACACCACTGCTGGACACTCCCCCACCCCATTGCCTGGACCCTGAAAAAGAGAAGCCAGAAAGCTTAGGGCTCGGGAAGAAGACCAAAGGCTCTGACTCTCTAGGTCTCCTTATTGCACAAACCTGTGTGTGGGAGAAATAAAAAGACACCCCTGCCCCATAAAAAAGAGTGGTTGGAAGCAAAGTAAAGAGTTAAGCATAAGGAGACTGTCCGCTGCTTCGTGTCACTTCCCCATTTCCAAAACCACTGTCCTTGGATTGCCAGTGTGGGACCTCTGACATATATTAACCCTCTTGTGGCCCTAAGAATCCAATCAGAGTCCCCAAGAACCCCTTCTCACAAAAATATTATTGACACGTTAGAGCAAGGCTGGCGATAAAGAGTCTGCTCACAAACCTGAGTTCGATCCCCCAGAAGTGCACATGGTAGAAGGAGAGAACTGACTTCTGAAAGTTCTCCAGTGTCCACCCTTGAGCCATGGCATGCATGCAAATGTTCCCACCTTTCCCCCTCTCTCAAAGACTGAAAAAGAAAAGAACCGTGTAAAGCCAGGGCTGACTAACCTTTTGACATTGTGATATTTCATTGTCATCAACAAATGTGTTAGGCCACATTCATAGCTGTTCTGGATGTATGTGACCCAGGGCCATAGGCTGGACATGTCCAGTAAGCCTTGCAGAAGAGCATTTGAAGGAGGATTCAGAAAGTTCTACAGAACTGTGAACTCCGGCGGTGCTTGTTCAGAACAACTTGTTTTCCCCTTGTGTATAGACGTGGGTGTGTTCACGTGTGTTTGTGTTGTAGAAGAGGCACCGTGTATGCCTGTGGAAGCCCAAAGATGACTCTCGAATCATCTTGGCTCGCTCTACCTCCTTACTGCTCTGCTCTGCGACCTCCCAGGGTCCACCATCCAGGGTCAGAAGTGCAGTCTTCCCAGATTTCTAACCTGGGATCTGGAATCCAAATTCAGGTCCTTCTGCTTACGAGGCAGAGGCTTAACCCCTGAGTCGTCTCAGAACAACTTTCAAAATCCTTATGAGAGGGCTGGAGACATGACGTAGCTGGTAAAGAGCTTGGCTGCTGGTTTGATCCCTAGCAGCACTAAAACTGGATGTGGTGGCACATGCCTACAACTCCAGCGTTGAAAGATGGAAACAGGAAGGGTCAGGACTTCAAGGTCATCCTGGGATACATAGCAAGTTTGAGGTCAGCTGGGGCTACTCAAAAAGGAAAAGTCCTTACTAGACTATCACCTTCTCCTCAGCCTGACCAGGTCTATCAGTCCCTTCTTCTGCCCAATGAAATGTTCTCTTTCTCTCTTCTAAACCCCCAGCTTCAGTTGGTCTTGCCTCCTTGAATAGGACCAGTTATCTCCCACCACTTCACATTCCCAAACTGAAACATTTGCCATGAAAGCCAGTTTCAGTTGCCATGACAACGCTAGAAAGACGCTGAATCATCTTAGCCTTGCCTTCAGGTCTCAGCGTGGGATACTTCAGCCACCTAGGTTCACTTGCCCACCTTCTCCTTCTCCATGGAGACCTGTGTGTCAGTGGAAACTGCTCTGCATTCCAAGGCCAACGTCATCCCTGATCCAACCAAACCAATCAGTCCTTTGTGGCCTTTGGCAAGATGCAGTCGGGGTAGGCACAAAACTGATGCGGTCCAGTGAAACCTGATGGGAATACACAAGATGTTCTCTCTCTCCCCCTGGATATGAAGCGGCCTTAAGCCTGCAACCCACAGAAGCAGCTGTAGCATTATTGGCAGAGGAGAATGACCCAAAGAACCTAAGGCTCAAATAACGTATTTGAGTTTCTGGACGGCTTGGTCTAAAAGCAGATATACCTCAGAGGTCTAGTTACTTAACCTGATATTTGTTTAAGCCAGTTTCAGTTGAGGATTTTGTTCCTCGCAGTCAAAACAGTCCTAACTAGAATGATCCCATTGTTTGCCATGCACTGATCTCAATATCCAACCAAATGACAGATTCTTTTTTTGTTTCTTTGCATGTGTGTATAGTATGCCTACCTGTGTGCGCACATGTATGTGTGTGTACATGAACGTACTTGTGTGTGTGCCTAAGGGTGAAAGTAGGAATCATCCTTTATTACTCTTCTACCTTATATTGTAAGGCTGGGTCTCTACTTAAACTCAGAACATGCCACTAGGGCTAGTCTGGCTGGCCAGCTTGCTCTGGGGATTCCCAGGCTCTGCCTTCCAGATCTGGAATCACAAGTAGACCACCACTCCTGCCTGGCATCTTTACATAGGACCTGGGAATCTGAACTCAGGTCGTTTTGCTTGTGAAGCAATCTTGGGCCCGCCCAGGATTTACCCCAGGGCACTGCCGAGCACATGGGACCAAAGATGGCGCTGAGAGCTGATGTACTGGACGTAACCCTGATCACATTACAGACAGCCCTGATTGGCTTTCAGGAATTGACCTGCCTTCTGTACTGAGATACGTCCAGCCTGACCTGTAGGGCCTGGATGTTGTGTTGACCTTTGACACAATTGGCTGCCCATTTCACGCCCTGTGGTCCTTTGTCTATATAAGCTGTTTTGTTACCCCCAATAAATCGAGATTTGCTCTGACAAACTCCCCGTCTGTTTCCGAGTCTCTGGGAAGTTGAGGCAGAGGAGTGGGCAGCCGGGCTTACCTATCTTTGTCTTGATGGCCTGGAGTCATTGTCCCCTTGTGTGGGGAAGGGTAGGGAGGGGGATGGGTGGGGTGGGTGGCT
The DNA here is from genome assembly GCA_023101885.1 of Typhlomys cinereus. Classification (NCBI taxonomy): domain Eukaryota; kingdom Metazoa; phylum Chordata; class Mammalia; order Rodentia; family Platacanthomyidae; genus Typhlomys; species Typhlomys cinereus. The sequence continues at coordinate 3,678,537 of JALPQD010000209.1, read as the reverse complement.
ACAAAACTCTACAAAGCAAGGGCTGTAACCACTGAGCCATGTCCCCAGCCCCAGATAGCAAACTGAAGGACAGGGACTTGCACTTCTTTTGTATTTCTCATGGAACTTGGGACAGCGCTGTATGTTCATGGATCAAGGAATTAAGTCTTCCTTGGTTTTGCTGCACTTCCCCCAAAGTTTTCATTTGACCCGATACACCCTATGTTAATAAACAATATCTAGTTAATGAGAGTAATGATTTGTACATTCCTCTATTTTATCCTTGGGGGAGTCATGACTATAAATTTCAATGTATAACCTGTCTTGTCTGCTGTCCTGTCCAGTTGACATGGGCACAGTACATATGACCCAGGATTTAGATACCATAACAAACAGACCGACCTGAGTTCAGGAGACTGTAGACTTCCATAATGAGGGAAAGTAAGAGCTTTAAAATGTGAACATTCCTCTATGTGTCGTCCTCCATATTTTTAAGAATTAACACCTCACAGGCAGGATCTGGCCACACCCCCAAATTTGTAGAATCTGGAAGGTTTTTAACAAATACGTTGTTGATTTTTTATAGGTAGCTTTTGTTGAATATGTCCCCGGACTTTGAAGACATAACCCGGGAGCCAGGAGTGTAGCTCAGTGGAAGAGCGCATGTTCAGAAAATGCAAGGGAGAGAAGGGAGATGGAGGGATAACCTTTCCAAGGCAAATATCCTCCAAAAAAGAAATAAACTCTCTTCATAAAGCAACTGGCCAGTGAGTGACAGCTCCTATCCCATGAGTAGAGACTGTACTAATTCAGGAACTATATAGCAAGCAAAGCACCTAAAGCCTTTACCAAATTCACAGCACACATAACAGTGCTGTACCTCAGATTAGACCCGATGGCTTGGATCTTACGCAAGGATGTTTTCCCTTCCATGGAAATCTGTGTTAGGAGATGGTTCGCATGGCTCAATATCTAGAATCCACATTAATAAAAAACAAAAACCATTGAGGTAGAGACAGTAAGATCCCTGAGGGTCACTGGCCAGCTGAACCAGGTGAGTTGGTGAGCTCGATGCCAGTAAGAGACCCTGTCTCAAATAAACAAGGTGATAGGCATCAGCACACATGTGCACACATCTGCATGTGATACACCTGTATAGAGACACACACACACACACACACACACACACACACCTAAGCCAGTGACCCACAGATGGGCCCCTAACTCAGATGGTGAGCTTTATTTTAATGAACTTCATAAATATTCATAACTTGCTTCTACCAATGTCTCAATGTGTACGCTGTCCAGTATGGTGGATCCTGTCCGGTTGACAATCGGTATTAACCATTGTAACAGAGAAAACAGAGCAAGCCAGGGCTTTGTGGTTCCTTTGCCCTCGTCCCCCTGAGTGCTGTTTGAAGTACAGCCTAGGGCTGTGGCTCCGTCCATTAACCTCTGATCATCTGCTTCTCCTGAGCCCGTCCTCTTATTTCAGAACCCATGAAGGCTTTACCCTCAGCATCTCAAGCAACTGTTTGTTCTCTGCCACATTTTCAGTTAAACTCCTTGATAACTACCCTGTCTTCCCTGCTGTCCCGTCCAGATGGCATGGGCACCGGGCACATAGCTGAGGATTAGATACCGTAACAAGTGGGTCGACCTGAGTTCCAGGAGACTATAGACTTTCCTAATGAAGGCAAGTAATATACAAAAAATAATGTAAATCAGATTACAGTATTTAATGATAACACAGCCTTAGAAAATAACCTACCATGGTACGCCACAAAAAACAGAGCTTTGATCTATAGTAAGAGCAGGAGCAGGAATAATCATTTTCATATACATTTCTCTTTTATGATCTCCTGAGCAGTCTCGAGTAGATTGTTTTGCCTTATGAGCTGGGGTTCTGGACTAAATAAAAGTTAATGACGCTCACACTTATGCATGAAAGGAGACCTAAGAATCCCAATGACGGTGTTGCTGCTCACATGATAATGCAAGACTTAAAGTCATTTGTATCTTGAAGGCCATTTTTGCAAATTTTCTGTTCTGTTTCTCCTATAGAAGGGGAAGGGGACTTAAGCCACCCTCATCTGTCACTCTGTACCCTGATTTAGTGTCTCCATACCTAGGCATGTCTGTGGGAAGGAAAGGGACAGCCACTCCCTCCTGTCAAGACAAGCAACTTCGGGAAGCAGCGCTGCCCTGCAGAAGCGACCTTGTGACTCTGTGACCTTCAGGAGACGCATAAAGGGACATATGTCCTTCCTCATCCCCTCCCCCTCAGCCTCATGAGAATGGAATGAGAGAAGTGACTTCGGGAGGGGCCGGAAGACCCCAAAGAGACTGGATTGAGCAGGCATCTTAAACCCAGCCCAAGAGTGAGAGCCAGGACCTGAACAGCTCGTACAAACACAAACCCTGAAAGGTGTGCCTGCCAAACCTCCAGGGGCTAGTCCTGCCCCTGCCTTCTCCCCAAACATGCGCGGTCCAAGTCGCTGGATGCCAGAGGAAGCCAGCTGGGAGTGGGAGGCAGAGAGTGGAAAGGCAGGTCAATCAGATATGCAAACCTTGCCTGACATGAAACGTCCCAGGTGTGAGGCCAGAGGCCAGTCGGCTTGGCATGAAAGAAAGGTGGCAGTTTTTGTTTGTCTAGAAGATACACTGGCGGGGGTGGGGGTTCGATTGAAATCCTCAGTAGACTTGCTGCCTTTGCATTTGTATGTGTGCCCGTGTGTGTGTGTGTGTGTGTGTGTGTGTGTGTCTGTGTATGTGTGTATGTTATGCGTGTGCACATGTGTGCATGTGTGCATGTGTGTATGTGTGTGTCTGTATGTGTATATGTGTATGTGTATGTGTGTATGTGTATATGTGTGCCTGTGTGTGTATGTGTCCATGTGTGTATGTGTGTACGTGTGTGTCTGTGCACGTGTATGGATGTGTCCGTGCAGGTGTATGTGTGTGTCTATGTGTGTATGTGTCCTTGTGTGTGTATGTGTCCGTGTGTGTCCGTGTATGTGCATGTGTGTGTGCATGTGTGCATATGTGTGTGCATGTGTGCATATGTGTGCGTGCATGTGTGCACATGTGTGTATGTATGTGTCTGTGCATGTATGTGTCCGTTTGTGTGTGTCTGTGTGTGTGTGCACATGTACGCACGCCACAGTTCGGTATCTTCAGATCTTCAGTCACTCTCCACCTTTTTGAGAAGAGGGACAGTGTCTCTCACGGAACCTGCAGCTCATTAGTTCAGCTAGAATTTCTAGCCAGCAAGCCGCGGGGATCACCTCGTTTTCCAGCTCTGGGATTGCTGCCACTGTACCCAGCTTTTCACACATGTGCTGGGGATCCAAACTCAGAGCCTCCTGCTTGTGCAACAAGCATTTTATCACAGTCTACCCCCACCCCACCACCATCTTATTCTTTTCATCAAAACTAAGACTCATCTCTTCAGTCTTTGGTACAAGGTGGGCTTTCAAACATCTTGAGGTAATAACAGATTCTAGCCACTGCTACCAAAATCTTAGGGTTCCCACCCTACTCTAGGAGATGTAAAGAATAGTAGTGTGAGATGGTTCTAGGAAGGCAGGATCCTAAAGGAAGCGTAAGAATATGTCACTGACCACATTCTAATGTTTCTGAATCTTTGTTTAGTAGAATATGAGGGATTCCGGAGTCAGACTAAATGGGGAAATGTGACAGATGATTCCCCTCATAAAAATTCCTAGTGCCTAGGATCCTTAGAGGCAAGGGATTGACAGCCACAATAGTGTTCCTATACTTACGGGAAACACAAAAAAGAGTTCTAGGAAATGCCACTGAGTCCTTACACCTCGTCAGAAAGGAGGACCCAGAGGACAGTTTGACATGCACATTAAAGGACGCTCCAGGGATCTGGAGGGGGGGGAGGCACTGGGAGATAGGGAGGGAGGGGGAAAAAAGGGGAAAGGGGGAGAGGGAGTTAGGGGGGTCCAGGAAGGAGTGGAGGGAGGGAGGGGACCAGTGTACCTATTAAGTTTGTATGAGCGGAAATAAATAAATAAATATTTTTTAAAAATTCCGGGGCTGGAGATGTGGCTCAGGGGTTAAGCCTCTGCCTTGCAGGCGGAAGGTCCTGAGTTCGGATCCTAGACCCCCGTATAGACACTGGGCGGAAGCGGGGGCGGCCTGTGTTTCTGGTCCTGGTAGGGTGGAGCCTGTGAATCCCGGGGCAGAGTAAACAAGGAGGAGGTGGAGGCGGCCATGGTGGTTCCCGAATTCGCCTGTGGTTCAACACACTACACACATACATACACACATGCGCATACACGCATACACCTACAATTGAATAAATAATAAATAATAAAAAATTTTAAAAACTTTAAAAGAAAAATTCCCAGTACCTTCTAGTATAGTCATTGGTTAGATAAATGGGTGGATGAATGAACTGATGGGAGATAGATGGATTGACTGACAGATAAATGGATGGATGGATGGAAGGATGGATGGATGGAAGGATGGATGGATGGATGGATGGATGGATGGATGGATGGATGGATGGATGGATGGGTAGATGAATGGAAGAGTGAGTCAGTGTATGGGTAGGTATAAGGATGGATGGTTGGATGATTGACTAGGTATATGGCTGTTGTGTGGATGGATGGATGGATGGATGGATGGATGGATGGATGGATGAGTAAGTGAGTGGGTGAAGCCTCTAGTTTTAATTTATGCACCCTAAGTATCTTACTGAGTTAGCTACCTTAGAGAATTGTTTGATGTTCTTTGAAATTCAGTAGCCAGCCAACTTAAGAGTTTGGGAATGTAAGAGTTTAAAAGGTTGCATGTGCTTGACAGTTGCAAGCTAATAGGAGCAGAGGAGTTACATTAAAAATTCAAAATGGCTTAGGAGTTAAGACTCTGTCTCACAAACAGAAGGTCCTGAGTTCAGATCCCAGATCCCACATAAAAAAATGCTAGGTAGAAATGGCAAGTGGCCTGCACTTCCAGCCCTGGTGGGCAGAGCCTGGGAAATCTCAGAGCAAAGCAAGAAGGAGGTAGAAGTGATCTAGGATGATTTCCAAAGTCACCCTTGGTCCTCCACAGGGACACAGTGTCCTCTGATACACACTTTTAATTAATTGATTAATTACACATTAAAAATATATTTTGTGTGTGTTTGTGATTTGCTTTTAATATTATGAGTTTTTAAATATTTTATTTCTTTATTTTAATGAGAGAGAGAGCATTTACATGCATGTCATGGTTTTCAAGAGGGTGCCTTCCCATCGAGCTATCTCACCAGCCCCTAGAAACATCTTACCATAAACATTTTCTGGGGGCCAATGACGTCCTCCAGTGGCCACTACACTTCCAGTGACCAGTACAGCTTCTGGGATAGATTCGATACTTCATGTTTTGTGAAGGAACAGGTGAACACTTGAATTCGGAAGTGTCTCCCCAAGGTTGGATTTGGGCCTGATTCATCCACTCTCCTGCTTCTCAACTTCATGGCAATAAGCACCCCAAATACAAGAGCCACCATCCTCCATGAGGGCACAATCTCAGGCAGCAAGGGGCGGAGACGCCTCGTTTTTATTAAGGCCTATTTGTTCCTACCTCCTTACGACTTTCAGAAGCTGGCCTTTGACCTTCTAACCATATTCAATTCAAGGAATCGCTGATCTCAGTGTCATGCGTCATCCACATGCCCGAGAAGACGTGAGTCATGAACTTCTGATCATGGTACCTAGAATTTCTGAGCAGTTTAGTTTGACACTGCAAGAGAATGACATCAGCAAGATTGATAAGAGCCCGGGCCTGTCCTTCTCGGGGACAGAGAATGATGGAGATAGAAAGAAGTCAATGCCATCAATGAAAAACAAAGTCAATGTCTCACCACGAGACATCGTGCCTTTCAGTAGCTCAAGGAACGTCCAGAGATTAGTCACATGGCTCTCCAGACAGCCACTCACCCTTGGACTGCATCAGCGAGCAGAAAGAGCTCCAGCTCACCCTGAACGTGACCCCTGGGACCCCCTACCCACCCCTTCCTGGGTCCACCACTCCTCTTTAAAATGTGTCCCGTAGAGCTGGAGAGATGGCTCGGCAAGCAAAATACTTGCTGTACAAGCCTGATGTCCTAAGTTCAGATCCCCAGATTCTTTATGAAACGGTCAATGCAATGATAAGCATCTATCACCAGAGAATCTCCAGCGGCTCGTGGGCCATCCAGCCTGGTTCATGTACTTATGTCTCAAACCAGGTAGAGAGATAAAAGCTCACACCCAAAGGCTGTCCTTTGGTCACACACACATGCCTGCATGCATATGCACACACACACATACACACATTCCATGCAACAATGTGAATCTACCTGATATTTTTGAATTATATACATCTCAAAATGGTTAGCATGGGAAAATTTATTCCCTTTAAAAAAAAGATAAGATCTGGCTATATAGCCAGCTATATAGCTCAGAATAGTCCAAACTTGCTATGTAGCTCTGGATGGTTTCAAACCTGGTATCCTCCTGCCTCAGCCCCCCAAGTAATATGAGTATAATCATGTGCCATAATACCTAGCCTTAAAATGCTAAAAGTTATATCTATACAGATTTTACCATAATAAGAAAATGAAAAAAGGAGTGTGTTCATTACCATTTGAAGAACAAACTTAGCATCGATGATATGTTAGGGAACAAGTCAGTCTTTGTGATTGTTAACATTTATTACACTCTCAATAGTGGGTTTTATCTAAACATATTTAGCCTTCCATAGCAGAGACTAGTAATATTTTCATTAAGTAAATGAGGAAACTGAGATGCAAGATAAGTCCACTTGTCCGAAGTTGCAGTTGGTAAGAGAAGCGGTGTACAGAATTCAATTGAAACAGTTTAAGCACTCACAAGCTGGGCATAGTGGTGTAGGTACAATGCCAACACTTGGGAGGCAGCGTGGGTGGGCGGGTGAGGGGGGCACAAGCTCAAGTTCACCTTTGGCTACATAGCATGTTTGAGACCAGCCTGGGATAAACCCTAGATAGAAGGGTTTGGGGGGAAAAAAATTAAAAGAAGAAAGAAAGAAAAAAAGAAGGGTTTGGGAGATGGCTTGGGGGGTTAAAGCCTTTATCTAGCAAGCAAAAGGACCCAAGGTCAGATGTCCAGATCCCACATAAAATGCCAGCCAAATATAGCAGTGGCGGTTGGCACTTCCAGTCCTGGAAGGCAGAGCTGGGGAGACCCCCAGAACAAAGCAATGGGGAGGTAAAGTAATGCAGGATGATTCCTAATGTCACTCTTGGACCTCCACAGGGCATACGCTGTAGTGCCCACTGGTACACACAGAAGACCGGTCCTCCCCAGGCACCTCCAGAACCACAGAGATCTTCCACAGGCTCCCTGTCTCTAAGACAGCTGAAAATCATCTGGACACAGGAGGCATGGAAGACCTGACCAGCCTGGTCCCCAAGATTCCTGAATCCATACAGACACCCCCCCCAAAGCCACCCCAGGTGAGTCTGTCTTTTTGTTTGTTTTTGAGGGGTTTTTTTTTAAGCTTTTCTGAGGGAATCTCATCCAGACCTTGCTAACCTAGACCCCTCCAGGTACCAGAGCATTGAGGGATTTTTTTTATATTTTTTCTATTTTTTTAAATTTCTTTATTATTTATTCATGTGTGTGTGGTGTGTGTGTGTATGTGTGTGTACAACCACGGGCGAATTCGGGAACCATCATGGTCCCCCTCCACCTCCTCGTTGTTTACTCTGTCCGGGGATTCACAGGCTCCGCCCTACCAGGACCAGAAACGCAGGCCGCCCCCGCTTCCGCCCGGCGTCTATACGTGGGATCTGGGATCCGAACTTAGGACCTTCCGCCTGCAAGGCAGAGGCTTAACCCCCGAGCCACCTCTCCAGCCCCAGGGCATTGAGTTTTTGAGCTGCATGCCAGAGTTTTGGGAGTGCAGAAGTGTGGGTGCTGGTCACCGCACGGGTTTCTGGTTTTGTTTTCTTTTGCAGAGCCAATAGCTCCCGGCCAGCCTCCTGCCACATCCTCCCTTGTCTGGAACACAGGCCTCTTGCGTCCCACGTGTACACTTAACAGATACCCTCTTTTTTGTGTTCCTGTTGGGGCCTTGAAATTGACCTTGATGGTCAAGCGAAAATGTCCTCAAACATTTTCAAAGATCAATAGCAAACCTAGTGTCTTTCAATCTCTTTTCTCTGAGTTTATTCTTATTCCTTCCATTTTAAATGCCTTTTTCCCTCCTATGCCTTCATTTTTTTGGTTAGTATCTTTTTAATTTTTAAAAGTTTAAGAAAAGCTTAGATAGAATTTTTTTTTGATAAGGGACCTATGGATTTTGATTCATTTCTCTCAATAACAGATAAATTAAAATAAGGATTAATAGAAATTAAAAGGGGAGGTTGGAGAAATGGTTCCAGGTTAAGACTCTGCTTCACAAACAAAGTTCTGAGTTCAGATCCCAGGTCCCATATTAAAAAAAAAAAAAAAATGCCAGGTAGAAATGACAATCTGCACTTATCACTCTGTTGGGCGGGGTCTGGGAAATCCCAGAGCCAAGCAAGAAGGTAGAAGCAATCCAGAATGATTCCCGAAGTCACTCTTGGTCCTACACACACACACACACACACACACACACACACACACGCACGCACGCACGCACGCACGCACGCACGCATCACGCACACACGCACACATATGCATACAAATAAAATAAAGTTTTTTTTTTTAAAATAGAAGATTATGATTTCCTCCTAAATCTATTAAAAATTCAAATTGGCACCGCTACAGCAGCTGGTCAGCACTTCCAGGCAAGCACAGCATTCCTAAACCAGCTCTGGAGAACTAATTCTTCTTCCGGGGCCCATCAAAGCAGGTCCACATCCCAGCCTGTCCACGTCCCAGCCTGTCCACATCCCAGCCTGTCCACGTCCCAGCCTGTCCACAGGAGCTCACGTGAGCTTCACATGATGTCTGGGTGTTTGAGCTGACCGGGCCTCCTTGCTTTTCTCTCCTACTCTGTGCTTCATGAAAACACCTTCGCCCACCATTTCTGGGCCTCATCTATTGACTGTTTCAAAGTCCAGTCGTTGCTCTGGAATTTTAACAGCATGAGAATGATTCCCACGAGACATACAGAAAAAATAGCCACACAGAAGGAATAAATGGGAGCAAATAAAAAAAAATTTAATGCAAGAACTACCATCACTCACATGTCAGAGAGACGGTTATTATGCTGGGAAAATAGCTAATGTCAAGTTTGCATTTTGACTCCATGGCACATTTAACAGCATCCTTTACCTTCTTTTGACTCACTGTCTTTTTCTGTAATATGGAAAAACACTTGTAGCTGCTTTGCAAACAGAATAAAGAAGAAGTGTCAAGTGCTTGCTAACTGTAGAACGGTGAGTAGATAGCTATAAGTGGCCTTCCTATGCCCTTCGTATACAAATAGTAAGTAGTAAATTAATACGCCTCACCTTCTTCAAATACCAAAACTAATTCTCCATGCCGGAGAAATACTCCATTTAAGCTCTGTGTGCTGGTGTTTGACTATAACCTTGGCGCTCAGGAGACAGGAGAATCCAGCCTGGATTATATGGCCTTGTCTATGTAGAATGTTTCAGATTGACCTGAGCTACATAGGCAGATCCTGTCTCCAAAAAAAAAAAAAAAAAAAAAAAGATGGGGGGTGACAGAACCAATAAAATAAGGGAGAGAGAGAGAAAGGAAGGGAGGGAGGGAAGGAGAGGAGGAGGAGAAAGGGAATCTATTTATAAAAATAAATCCCATTCCTCTGAGTTGTTTTGAAAGCTGGTATCAAAGGCCCTTAACAAACAAGGCTTTGACTTCCATCCCACCTGATGGCTACGAATGAGAGACCATAGCTGACATTATTAGGGGAAAGTAGGCACGTCCCCAGTGTCTTAGGATGAAGATACAAAGGACACATTCTTTACTGACACCATGGAGAATAGATGACCCGTCTGAACAGCCTGACTCACTGCAACAATTTTTTAATTTTTATTTGTTCTTGGATGCATGTGTGTGTGAGAGAGAGAAAGAGAGAGAGAGAGAGAGAGAGAGAGAGAGAGAGAGCGCACTGCATATCCCAGTAGAGAGAGAGAGAGCACACTGCATGTAGAGGACCAAGGGTGACTTCAGGCATCATCTCGGATTGCTTCAACCTCCTTTTTCTTTGCTCTGAGATTTCCCAGGCTCTGCCTTCCAGAACTGGATGTATAGGTCGCTGCCATTTCCACCTGGCATTTTTACGTGGGATCTGAGACCCAAACTCTGGTCCTTCTGCTTGCAAGACAGAATCTTAAACCCTGAGCCATCCGTCTGGCCCCACTCTGACATTTTTATACTTGCAAAGTGTTTTCTAAAGCTCACATCCCCCCCCCCCGCCTAAGCTACAAATATTAAAAAGCAGGTGCTCTGAAGGAGTGACAGATACTATCACGTGACATCCTTGAGAGGTTATCCCAGAGGGGTTCCCCTGTCTCTGCCTCGCTTGTGACACTCCATGTAAGTGCTGAAGTACCCCATGAAGCTGTGTTCAAGTGCACACCATCTCAATCACACACTCACCCCAGTGCCAATACCTCCAAGCAGTCTCCTGGGAACACGGGCAGGAGTCCAGGGTCTCCTTGTTCTTGTAAAGACTTTTGTTACTGGTCTTCCCAAGGAGCCCCTTCATTTCTAGCACAGAGTGTCTACTCACATCTTCCTATTGTGCACACCGTACAACAACAACAGTCTACTTTTTGCCAACTACCAACAGCAAACGTGTTGTCCATGGCACATGTAAAGGCACAGCCCGTGCCCCGAGGGCTGGTGACGTCAGCGCAACAAGAAATAATATTTAGACAAGTCACCAGATTACAAAGCTGATAGCTAGATGCCTGCTGTTCGCCGGCCTCTCCCGCGCTTCTTTAAGGCAGATCTTCCGAAAGGAGCCAAGAGTGGAAAGACAGAGGAGACCAAACCAGGGTCTCTTCTCCAGAGAGAAGACTTCAGCAGGAGTCCCCAGGGCAGCTTTTAAATACGGGAAGGGAGTGAGGAAGAGGATGAGGGAATTGAAGAAAGAGGCTTAGGAGAGCTCCTCACAGGGATCAAAGGGACCGTCCAAAAACAGTCCCTGTGTGAAGGCTTGGGGGTGCTGTGTGCCTCCCTAAGAAGGGACACTGGCATGGTCACCCCTGCCTCGTTTAATTACACAATGTCCCCCAGATTCATCCACGTTGAATCAAATGTAAACATTCTGTTATCCTTGAGGCCAGTGATATCTGTGCATGAGTGCATGTGTGCACGTGTAGAGGGATGCGCTGTGATTTGTCTGCTTCTGTCTCTGCATGCTGTGGTTGGTTCCGTGTCTTGGCTGTGGTGAACACCCCAATGCATGGGGGAGCAATTGTCTGTCACAAATGAAGACATTTCCTTTAGTCAAGACGTTCAAGGTCGCAGTCATACAGAGCAAGTAAGTCAAAAGAAAAATGTTAAATATGTATTAGTAATTGACTATAGTAAACATTTCACCATACATGGATATAAAGGGAAGTACATCAAGACATAGGAAGGGCTTGGGTGTGTAGCTTGTTAGTATAGCACTTGCTTTGCATGATTCTGGACTTCAGGCCCAGCACACACACAAAAAACACATTCATGTTACACATATGCATACATACACACTCAGTCACACACACACGTGATATGTTTTAAAAATATATAAGAAAAAGGATAAAAATTTAACAAGGAAGAACACACATCGCACCTTTTACCAACTTAAGACTTAATGTTACCTATTTTGTCACTTTTGCCAACATAATAAATATGATGTATTGATGTACTGCTTTGTGTGTTGAAATGCTCTTCCATATTGTAGTCCAGACTGGCCTTGAACTCACCCTTTAGATGAGGATGACCAGAACTTCTCTAATCATGCTCCTTCTAGCCTCTAAGAACAGAGATTGAATGTGTACACTGGAGTACTCTATATTTGTATATTTTCGGTCCCTCTACACACACAAAAATATGCCACATCTATTTCTCATTGCAACAAGTCTATTGTAGTAACACATCCACTTACATTCATTCTTTTTTCACCTGCTATTGTATCCCACACACTTCTGCTTGTATGTTGTCTTTACAATGATGACTTTTGCAACCTAAAGACTATTTATTATGTTGACACCTTGGGTATACTAACCAAACCCTTTCTCTATCTATCTATCTCTCTCTCTCAATATTTTTGAAAAGAGAAAGCAAAAGAAAAGACTAAGGAAATGGCTAAAAGTGCTCGCTGCACAGGTATGAAGACCTAAGTTCAAATCCCAGAATCTATGTAAAAGCCATGTGCATAGTACAAGCATCTGTAATCCCAGAACTCCTAAAAGGAAACAAGAGGTGGAATCAGGAGAATCTCCAGAAGTTTGCAAAAAAGCAAAAGGCAACCCTGTCTCAAACCAGGTAGAAAAGGAGCATCTACACCTGAAGTCTGGCTCTGACCTACCTGGGCCTGCCATACCATGTTTAGCATTGTTTTTACATTCCTCTTTTCGACTGGAAAGTTTTGAATGTTCCCATGAGTTTGTTAGTAACAGCGCTCTTCCCAAGGTTAACCAAGAGACGGAGAATCCCAAAGTATCTGGAGAGAAAAGGCTAGAAGTCCTTTTCTTTTTTAAATAGGTGCCCTTAATCCAGACTGACTTAACACGACAAAAGGGTGCTAATTAGTCATTTCTCACATTTGCTAATGCGTAAGTCACCTGGGGGAGCTGATGGGGGTGTGGGCCTGCATCGCTTAGAGGGGCCTGGTGAGTACCTGGCTTGCAGTGGAGCTGAGAAAGGCAGAGACTTTGAACAGTCAGTGTGGCAGTCAGCCTGCATTGCTGCTGATAAATTCGTGACAAACAGCTTCAGGGAACAAGGGGCTTTATTTTTGTTATAGTAATCAGATTGTAATCTAGCTTGGCAGGAGCGTGCACAGCAACACCAGGGGCCGAGGGAACTGGCCACATCTCTACATATCCACAGGACTGCTGAGAAGAACAAATCTTACTCGACAAACCAGCATGTTTGGCTAAGTATACCAAAGGATGTCAACTTCCTTAACCGGCTCCCTCCATTTCATCCACCCAACCAGGGACTAGCTTCTCCCACCATGGGCTGGGCCTCCCCCACTAGACAATATCCATTTAGGGTTGAGGGGAGAGGGGTTAAGTCGGCTACCAATTCTTTACCAAGGTACCCAGAGTTCAAGCCTTCAATTGCCAACTTGATACCTGTATCTAACTATGGTGGCCACTAAGTCCACTCGATTCAAATCTTGATCACCCAAAGTCCATAGGCGTCCAGTGTGGTTTCATTTGTCTTCTTTCCTCGGGTCACACCTGAGCTTGGTGTTGGCAAGACAAAGCTGGCCATTTTATTTGGCTACTCTCCCAGATACTTTGTTTCTCAAAGCTTAGCAACTGAGGGCACACGTGTCATCCCAGCATTCCGGAGGCTGAGGATGTGGCGCGACAGACTAGTAGGGATCATAGAGGAAGTTCCAGGTGAGCCTGGAAGGTAAAGAGCACCCCCCATGTCCCCCACTCACCCGCGTCTCATGAAATACTAGACATTGTAATCTAATCATGGTTCGCCAAGTGCAGCGGCAACATCTGCAGACCCAGCACAGGGGTGGAGCCAGCACAGGGGTGGAGCCAGCACAGGGGTGGAGCCAGCACCAGGGCGAGGCCAGCACGGGGCGGGGCCAGCACGGGGCGGGGCCAGCACGGGGCGGGGCCAGCACAGAGGCACCTGAGGCAGGAGAATCACTACTGCAAGCTCAAGTCCAGCCTAGTCTACATAGAAAGTTCCAGACCATCCAGGGATATTTAGGGAAATAGCATCTCAAAACAAAATTAATAGTACTAACACAGGGTCATTGAACTTAGCAACAATAATACAACCCATGAAGAAAAATACATTTTTTTGGTGAGTGTGTGTGAGTGTGTACAAGAAGGCCCTTGAGTGTGTGTGCCCATGGAGGCTCGAGGGTGACACAGGAAATCATCCTGGATTTGGATTGCTCTATCTCTTCATTGCTGTGCTCTGGGGTTTCCAGGCTTCATTTTCCAGGGCTGGAATTATAGCTAATGCCATATCTGCCTGGCATTTTTATGTGGGATCTAGGGATCCAAACTCGGGTCCTACGACTTTCCAGGCAAAGGCTTTAACTCCCCAGCTCAGAAAAACACATTTTTAAACATTCACTTTGCTGTTTTGGTTTCCGCCATCATCCTAAAGTCTCTGTGGCAGCACGGGCTGTCATTCCGTTGCATACACACAAGAGCAATATTCTTTCTGCAGGGCAAACAAACGGAGCCTCACCTATGCAGCTGACCGAGTTAGTATCCAAGCAGTGCAAATGAGACCTCAGGGCCCAGATATCCTGGGGGATTGGTGAGGAAGAGCCCGGAGCCTTCGCCCCTGGCAGCCACCGGCTCCTGTGTGACCCACTCAAGTTTCTGTGTCTGCATTATTTAGATAATGAAGAAGACCCACCTTCTCTCCCCAATCCACTTGATACTGGGTGGAGAATCAAATGTGGTATCAGGAATAAGAAGAAGCAGTTTAAAAGGAAAAAAAAATAGGCTAAGTAGGAGCATTGTAAGTTTAAGGCCAGCTTGGGTGATGCAGCACAACTCCATCCCTCCCCCAAGAAGATTATATCGGCTAATATGTAATAAAGGGAAGACACACAGGAGGTTGACAGGGTGCTAGCTTTCGGGGAACCGAGAGTAGAGGCATAGAATCCTCGTAGGCCAAGGTTCAACGCTGCCTGGTATCGACAGAACCCCTCAAAAGGCCTCCCTTGCTGTGTGTAAGAACCTAAGTGGCAGCGCTTGGGAAGCCGAGGCAGGAGAATCACAAAAGCACGGCGATCTGACTATATAACTGAGATCTGCATATTAAATAATAATAATAATAGTAATAATAATAATGCAGGCATCAGAGGTTCCAGGTTTGACAGCCAATCAGCAGAGACGGCGAAGCCCTGCCTCCCCGCCACCACCACCCCTCCCCATCCCCAACCCCGCCCATTCCTACCAAGGCAGCGGCTGTCACAGCCTGGCACCTGAATTACCATCACGTCAACACCCCGGGGTTCCCTTGGACGCCTCTCCCACAGGGTGCTGCCAGACGATGAGCTCATGGCATTCAACAAAAACCTCTTTCAAAAGCACCTTTGATCCACATGATTAAGCCAGGAGTTCAACGGGCGTTATCTGACTGGCTGTCCATCTTCCTCGCCAAGGCCCGTGACTCCCGTGTTCCGAGTTGAGTGGACTCTAGTGTTTTGAGCTGTTGTAGACTCTCAGCAAAACTGAGCAGAGAATATAGAGCGCACACCCCGTGCCCAGAGTCCCCACTGTGATGCCCCTCTGATTGCTAAAAATTCACCGATCATTGCATCCCACTGTATTTGACTTTTACTGCTGTCCTTTGTACAAAAAGTATATTCCTGGGCTGGAGAGATGACTCAGGGGCTAAAGCCTTTGCCTCACAAGAAAAAAGACCTGAGTTCAGATCCCAGATCCCATGGAGGAAAAAAAAAATGCCAGATGGAAATGCCATTGGCTGCACTTGGGTCCTGGAAGGTAGAGTCTGGAAAACCCCAGAGCAGAGCACAAAGCCATTAGTTAAAGCAAACCAGGGAGATTACTGAAGTTATCCTTGGGGCTCCACAACCACACACGGTCAAGTCCCCTCTACAACACAGAGACACACACACAGACACACACAGAGTGTGTGCTACACAACTATAATCCCTGCACCAGGAGGCAGGTAGGAGGAGTGTAACTTTGAGGCAAACTTAGACTTATTGCAGACCCTGCCTCAAAATAAAAGATACAGAACGTGTGAGATGACTCTGAGAAAGGCACGTGTTTGCAAAACCAGTGACCTGAGTTCTTGGTGTGCACATGGTAGAAAGAACTGACTTCCAAAAGTTGTCCTCTGGCTTTCACATAAGTACTTGTTCTCTCTCTCTCTCCCTCTCTCTCCTCTCTCTCTCTCCTTTCTCTGTCTCCTCTCTCCCCTTTCTCTCTTTCTGTCTCTCTCTCTCCCCCTCTCTCCCTTTCCTCTCAATTCTCTCTGTCTCTTCCTCTCTCTGTCTCTTTCTCTCTCTTCTTCTCTTTCTCAAATAAAGAAAGAAAAAAATCACTGGCTACTCTTAGATAAAAACTTTAGGGTTTGAAAAAAAAATACATTTAACTTCCCTAAAAACACTTTTTCAAACAAAGAGAGCAATGTGAGTTTCTAGAACGGCATAGCTCAGAATTTTAAATGCTGCACATTCCAAAACTATGTCTTTCCAGGCTGGCCCTTCGGGACAATCAAAACAGAGCTTTCTGCCTTTGACCTTCTCGCCCAAGGTCCCGATGTTCGGCACTTCAGCCTTCCTGCCCAGGCCTTATATGTGTTCCCTTCAATTATGCAAGGTCAGATTGGACAGAATCCTGAGAGGTCCCAGCCCAATCTCTTGTTTTAATAAGAAAATTAGGTCCAGCCAGATTAGATGATATGTCCATAGTGAAAGCTAAATTTCTTGGAACCAGGAGAAGTTAAGTTTATATAACTTTCTTTAACAAGTTTTACACATAATAAACTTTCATGCACTTAGGGAGAGTGGGAGAAAAATAATGCACAAAGGTACACTCCCACATCATGAATGGATAGTAAGGCAAGTTTCTGGCTCCCTGATTCTCAAAATTCAGGATTTCATAGACCAGGGGGTAGGTGTGGGAAGGTAATTTAATAATAATAATAATAATATAATAATAATAATAAAAGTTTCATTGGAGAAAAATAGAGCTACCACATACACAAAGAGAAAAGCACAAAAAAAAATATATATCAAATGAGGGGGCTAGAGAAGTGGCTCAGGGGTTAAGCCTCTGCCTTGGAGGCGGAAGGTCCTGAGGTCGGATCTTAGACCCCACGTATAGACACCGGGCAGAAGCGGGGGTGGCCTGCGCTTCTGGTCCTGGTAGGGCGGAGC
Source organism: Typhlomys cinereus (assembly GCA_023101885.1). Taxonomy (NCBI): domain Eukaryota; kingdom Metazoa; phylum Chordata; class Mammalia; order Rodentia; family Platacanthomyidae; genus Typhlomys; species Typhlomys cinereus. The sequence goes on along the minus strand of JALPQD010000209.1, from coordinate 3,661,503 downwards.
CTGTGAATCCCAGAGCAGAGTAAACAAGGAGGAGGTGGAGGAGTCCATGGTGATTCCCGAATTCGCCTGTGGTTCTACACACACACACACACACACACACACACACACACACACACACACAATTGAATAAAAAAAACAATTGATACAGAACAACTGAAATTCACAATTATCCGATGTAGTTTGCAATAACTTTTCAATTTCTTTCTTTTTTTCCTTAGAAAGTGAGAGGACAAGTTCCATTTTTTTAAAACTTCATTCATTCATTCATTGTGTATGTGTGTGTGTGTGTGTGTGTGTGTGTGAGCGAGAGAGAGAGAGAGAGAGAGAGAGAGAGAGAGAGAGACAGAGGGCACATGGGTCCTTTCGGAAGACCAAGGGTAACTCAGGAATAATCCTGGATTGCTTCTCCCTCCTTCTTGCTTTGCTCTAGGATTTCCCAGGCTCTGCCCACCAGGGCCAGAAGTGCAGGCCGCTGCCATTTCCACCTGGCATTTTTACGTGGGACCTGGGATCTGAACGCAAGACCTGCTTTCGAGACAAGAGTCTTAACCTCTGAGCTGTCTCTCCAGCCCATTTTTCAATTTCTTAAATAGCTTCCCTCAAAAGTCTTGCTTGTTTTTCAGCTCTATCAGCATCAAGTGGGAAGGTAACTTGTAATTGGAGGTGCTTGCAACTTTCAACATTGTCAAGAATAAAATATTTTTGTAGTTACCATTTACTGACAACATTATCTCATAAAAGGGGGGGAGCCTTAATGCAAAAAAAAAAAAAGAAAGAAAGAAAGAAAGAAAAGAAAATGAAAAAAAAAACTTTAAAAAAACTAAAACAGGGGGCTGGAGAGGTGGCTCAGGGGTTAAGCCTCCGCCTTGCAGGCAGAAAGTCCTGAGTTCGGATCCCAGGTCCCACGTATAGATGCCAGGCAGAAGCGGGGGCGGCCTGCGCTTCTGGTCCTGGTAGGGCGGAGCCTGTGAATCCCAGGGCAGAAGGAGGTGGAGGCGTCCATGGTGGTTCGCGAGTTCGTCCGTGGTTTTACACATACACAGACACACACACACACACACACAGAGACACACACACGCGCGCGTACATACACACGCACATGCGCACAGTTGAATAAATAATAATAATAATAAACTAAAACCTAGTGGATATAATCCCAAACTAAAATGCATTGTTACAATTTTATTTTAAAAAAATGAGGCTAAAAAGATGGTTCAGGGCTTGAAACTGCCTCGCAAGCAGAAGGACTTGAGTTTGGATCCTGTAAAAATGCAAAAACACCAGGTGGAAATGACATCAAGTCTGTACTTCCAGCTCAGGAAGGTGGAGCCTGGGAAATCCCACGCAAAGCAAAAAGGAGATAGAGGTCACCCTTGGGTCTCCACAGGCACACACAGTGTCCTCTGACACACACACACACACACACACACACACACACACACACACACTAAGAGGAAAACTCAATGACATTTCTTTTTTCTGTTTAATACAAACCAGCAATCAAAAGTGATCACTGGGGCTGGAGAGGTAGCTCAGGGGTTAAACCTCTGCTTTGCAGGCAGAAGATCTTGAATTTGGATCCTAGACCCACATATAGACGGTATAGACGCTGGGCGGAAGCAGGGGCAGCCTGCATTTCTGGCCCTGATAGGGCGGAACCTGTGAATCCCGAGGCAGAGTAAACGAGGAGGAGGAGAAGGCGGTCCATGGTGGTTCCCAAATTCGCCCGTGATTCTACACACACACACACACACACATGCACACACACACACACACACACACACATGCGCACACACACACACATGCACAATTGAAAAAAAAAAAAAATGTGATCACTGGTTCTTAACTTACCGTGAGGCTCTAAGTGCCTCTGATGCTACGGTGGACTCTTTCTCCAGAAAGATCACAGCCCTGTTGACAGGTGAAATTTTACCAGGAAGCCATCTCTTGCAAGTCAAGTTTACCTACTGTTCCCTGGGGGCTGAGCTCTGCCTGGTGGCTGGGGACTTCGTCCTCTGGCCACTGTTGATGCCCCCCTCCCCCGGGCACTGGACATAAGGACCAGGCTGCACTGTAAGAGCCTGAGGTTCACACATTCTCTTGCTGCCCCCAGAACTCAACCATCAAGATATTGCTGAACTTAAACAGATGCCCTGGTTGAGCTAAATACAAGACAAAAAAAATCCACTTGTTGGTGTTGGTTCATGAGAATTTGGGCAATAAGATGTAGAGCAGGGCAGACGGAACTGACATTTCATCTCCATCTTATGTGTGTTTCCTGAAGTCGGCGGCTTCAGTCCTGCTGGCTGACTGCAGGACTCAGCTGAAGGTCTCTAAAGACCTGGTGACCATGCCTGGTGACATTCAGGAAATGCACTCATACCCACACACAGAAGAGCCACTTATATCACACACGCACGCACACACACTCGTATGTGCATGCATACCCACACACAGGAGAGCCATGCATGCAGACACTTACATCACATACACATGCACTCACATGCATGTGCACACATGCCCACACACAGAAGTGCCATGCATGCAGACACATAAATTTACATCACACATACGCAAATGCAAACACACACACATGCATACACACACTCAGGTGCACACACACTATGCATACTTGCATGCACATGCACGTGCATGCATATCCACACACAGGAGAGCCATGCATGCAGACACATAGACTTATATCACACACACACACACACACATGCATGTACACACACACTCATGTGCACACATCACGGTGTCCTCTACTAGAAGTCTGTAGGCAAGCCTGCTGGAGCTGTGTGAAGACTGGAACCGAGTCCTTCCTTGCATCCATCCTCTTCTTCCTCCTGTGTTCCTCTCCTTTGTTTGGCTTCCTGTTTCCTGACTACTGGAATGTCAACATAAACGATTATCGAGTGACAGAAGTGGTGGAGCCGCTCTTCCCTATCATACAACTAAACCTCTACGTGTACTCGGAAGCTCCGCCAGCCACGGGGAGCCCCTCCCTTAACTGTCCCAGGGAGAGGAAGATGCAACAAGCAGGATATCCCTCCCTGGGAGGTCTCTAGGGAAGTCAGGGACGAGGCACTTCTTCGCTGTGGAAGGAATCCAAGCACAGGCACAAGCTTTGTCCCTTACAGCCCTGAAGGGTCTCCTGGAGAACAGAACTCGGGGACTGCTCACTCGGCCTCTCCTTTTGCATTTGCCCTTGGTTTATCTGTCTTTCCATCTGTCCGTCTGTCCTCCTCCATCTCTTACCACAAAAATGACAGTCATCAGCTGCGAAGGAGCTGCCTAGCAGGGAGAGGCTCAGAGAGACACGAAAAAGGAATTTTCCTGCAAAAGAGACGAGGAATACAGAGACCAGGCCCAGGGCAAGAGGGTCGAAGCAGAACAGCTCTTCTCACTCCACATGCACAGAGTTGAGCTACAGGTCATATGAGCAAACGATTGTCCAACTCACAAGACAGCTGAAGGGAACGTGCGACACAGATCCCATCCCGCTGCAGGTGTGTAATGTAACACGTGGAGGGCCAGTGAAATGGCTCAGAGGGTAAAAACCCTTACCGCACAACCTAACAACCTGAGTTCAATTCCAGGAACCCGCCTAAAGGTTGAAAGAGAGAAACGACTCCTCAAAGTTTTCCTCTGACCTCCACATGCATGCTACGGCATATGCGTGTGCGCGCGCGCGCACGCGCGCGCGCACACACACACACACACCAATAATTTTAATTTTAATAAAAATAGAGTGAAATAAAATAGCATACAGAGAATTTGGGTAGAGCCCATAACCTTACTTAAGCAAGATCCTGAGCCCAGTCCCCAGCAGCATGAAAGGTAGATAACCAGGCAGGAACAACATCAAAAATGACAATGTAGCCTTCAGTGACGTGGCTTCAAGCCATCTCAGTTCAAGGAAAGAAGTTAGAACCTATGTTGTTGAAAGGACAAAATACAAAAAGGGGAGAACGACCACACATAGCTATTTGGGGAAACTAACTAGTGGTAATTAACAGCAATTAGGGGTTTGAAAGAAACCCAGGGGATGGAGGGTGAGCACGTGCTGTGGAAACACAGAATGAGGTCAGCTCCTGAGGACCGGCCCTGCTTGGGGTGTGGGGCAGCTGTAAGCCCACCGAGGTATCCCAGGAAGCCCCTCCAGATCCTGAACTACTTCCTTTTTATTATTATTTTTAAATATCTCAATGTCCAAGATGGAATCTACACAAGACGTACTGATGATGGTTTGGTGTATGGATGACCCGCCTGGTGATGGCACTACTAACACCGCTATCTCTACCCTGCTGCTCTGTGCTATCTACAGAGACTTTTCTCCAGCCCCTCACCCATATTTGTAGGTAATCATCAAGACAATTATGCACCATTATCTCTGTTATTGATGAATGTGTGTGTGTGTGTGTGTGTGTGTGTGTGTGTGTGTGTGCATACTGTGTCCCTGTGGAGGACCAAGGATGATTTCGGGAATCGTCCTGGATTGCTTCTTCTTCCTTTTTGCTTCTCCCTGAGATTTCCCAGATTCTGCCCACAGGGCTGGAAGTGTAGGCCATTTCTGCCTGGCATTTTTACGTAGGACTTGGGATCCAAAATCAGGACCTTCTGCTTGCGAGGCAGAGTCTTAACCCCTGAGCCATGTCTCCCGTGCTATTGAGCTCCAGGAGAGCAATAGATGATCTTCTCTGTTTTTTATTGTTGTTACATTGTGGGATCTGTTCTTTCAGACAGTCTTGCTATATAGTTCAGGTGGGCATTGGACTTGATTATGATCCTCCTGGCTGGTAGTACAACTGTAAATACCGTGCTGGTTCTCAGTCTTTTAATGCAAACTGTGTGTGTGTGTGTGTGTGTGTGAGAGAGAGAGAGAGAGAGAGAGAAAGAGAGAGAGAGAGAAGGGGGGCTAGGATCAGAACAAGGGTCTCCCACATGCTATAAAACAATATTTTAATTAACCTGCTATAAGATACCACACTGTCTTTTGAGACCTCGAGATCACCACAGAACAGTAACACTCTCAAAGATGATGTCTTCAGTGTCCGCAAACCTGTCTGTGTTCTGGCTCCTCCCAAATTGAGTTTCAACCAAAAGTTGTATTTTTAATGACTTTCATTGATGAAGTACTTGAGAAAAAAAAAAGAAACAGTGGTTTCCTGTCATGATTCATCATTTCTCCTTAGAAGGGAAGAACAGCTAATTCCTAGACTAGCTGCTTGCTCGGGAAGGAAAGCAAAGCACTTCATGGCCGGACTTGCCGGCCACGTGATGCACTCCCAGGATGGCTGTACCCTTATGTGGGAAGGAAGAGGAGGAGGAGGAGGAGGAGGAGGAGGAGGAAGCTGAGAAGGAGGAGGAAAAGGAGGAGGAGAGGGAGAGAAGGAAAAGGAGGAGGGGGGAGAAAGAGGAGGGGGAAGGAAGACGAAGGGAAGGAGTAAAAGAAAAACAAGAAAGAGGAGGAGAGGAGGAAAAGGAGAAGGAGGGGGAGGAGAAGAAGGAGAAGAAGGAGAGAAGGAAGAGGAGAAAAAAAAGACACATAAGTTCCTTCATATCTGAAAAAAAACAGGCCTCTTGCCTCAAACTTCCCTGCGGCACCAGGGAAATCTGAGAGGGGTCCACTTTCACTCTTTGTCAGCATAGGCACCACAGTTAACAAAGAGAATTTCAGGACGTACTCTACCCCTGTATGCCCACGCCACAAGGGGATTGACGTTTGTGTAGCTGGTACTGGAAATGCCAGGATTTAGTGCAGATCCGTCTGGTTGCAAAGTCCTGCTTTTTTTTTTTTTTCTTCAACAAATGCTATTCTTTGGATCTTGAATATCCCCCAAAGACCCATGCCCTGGAATCCTGTTCCCCAACATGTAGCGCTACTGAGGGACGAAGACTTTAGGTCCCACCTTTGGGAAATGAAGCCCAGTAAAATGAACGCAGTCGACCGAGAGAATTCCCTTGAGATAAAGAACCTTAGTCCATTCTCTCCTTCCCTTCTTCCCTCCCTCCCGGCTGTCTTGAGTGAACAGCCCACTCCTTGCCTCATGTTCCTATTATCGAATCGCTGCATAGCCTTAGATCACGTTATCATGTAGCTGCACAGCCTTAAATCAAGTGACTATACACTGAGACATCCGAAAACATGAACCAAAATAGACCTTTCCTGGGGCTCCTGTTACCAACAACCCAAAGTTGACTAGCACATCAATTGTCCAAATTCCCTAAACTCCAAACCAGCTAATACAGACAGTGGGACTATCTATCATTCCTGGGAGGGATCTGTGTCTGCTTTTTTGCTTTGTTTTGTTCTTAAACCTTTTTTTTTTTTTATTCAACTGTGTGCATGTGCATATGTATGTGCGGCGTGTGTGTGTGTGTGTGTGTGTGTGTGTGTGTGTGTGTGTGTCTGTGTGTGTCTGTGTATGTGTAGAACCACGGACGAATTCGCGAACCACCAAGGACGCCTCCACCTCCTTCTGCCCTGGGATTCACAGGCTCCGCCCTACCAGGACCAGAAGCGCAGGCCGCCCCCGCTTCCGCCTGGCGTCTATACGTGGGATCTGGGATCTGAACTCAGGACCTTCCGCCTGCAAGGCAGAGGCTTAAGCCCTGAGCCACCTCTCCAGCCCAACTTTGTTTTGTTCTTAAACAGGGTGTGATGCAGCTCAGACTATCCTCAGACTCACCGTGTGTCAGGAATGACCTCGAACTTTTGATCTCCAGCACCCCCTACAAAGCACTAAAATTGGGGGGGGGCGTTAAAATTACACGTGTGTCACCGTGCTTAGTTCTTGCTGGGCTGGGGGGATTGTGCCAGTGGTTCCTACCGGCAAGTATTCCACCAGCTGAGCTGCGCCCCAACTCCTACTTATGTCTTTTCAACTAGACATGCATTTCTACACTGCGAATCCACAGAACATGTGTGGAGGACTCAGGAAACGAATGACATCATCGAATCACAAGAATGAAAAACTTTCTTGGTGGATAAACACGTGATGCCAATTCTTAAGGCCGCTTGACCATGCAGAGCTGTTTCCAGAAACGTGAGGCGACTGCAGACTCTAAATTCCTAACATATCTCCGTGGATCCAGTACTGACAAAGAACACAGAGGTGCACGTTGAACAAAGAGCAGAGAACTTTAAATGCACCCACCATGTGTAAATGTTCCCTGTTGTAGATGATTCACCTCAAAAACTACAGCATTGACCAGCAGACCTGGGCTTGCCCAGGGTCATACAAGGTGGAACTAAGCCCAGGTCTAGCTGCTAAGAGGGGAAGCTCCCAGACTTCAGGATCTGACCCTACTGTAGCACTTCCCTGAGTGGTTTGCTTGAGTAATTTATTTTTTGATATGAGTGTGTGTGTGTGTGTGTGTGTGTGAGTGAGAGAGAGAGAGAGAGAGAGAGAGAGAGAGGGAGAGAGAGAGAGGCACTGTGTGTTCCTGTGAAGGACTAAGGGTGACTTTGGGAATTATCCTGGATTGCTTCTACCCCCTTTTTCCTTCACTCTGGGACTTCCCAGGCTCCACCCACCAGGGCCAGGAGTGCAGGATACTGCATTTTCACCTTGACTTTTTTTTTTTACATGGGACCTGGGATCCAAACTCAGGACCTTTTGCTTGTGAGGCAGAGTCTTAACCCCTGAGCTTGCAGGGTGGTGCCTTATGCTCTGAGGCATCTTCCCAGCACCTGGTTTTCATTTTTTGAGACAGGATCTCACAAAACCCAAGCTGGATTTGAACTTGCTGTGTAGCTGAAATGGCCTTGACCAGGTGACCCTCCTGCCTCTACTTCCCAAAGGCCAAGATTGCAGGTGTTATTTCCCCAATTTTTCTTTGAGACTGACATCATCAGCAAAACATAAATGGAAAACTAGATCGGATGAAGCCACAGAAAGGAATTTCCAGTAAAAAATGCAAAGGATAAAAAAGGTATAAGAAAGAGGACGGGGGGGGGGGGGTGGAGGGAGGGAAGGGACAGGGGTACCTATTACGTTTGTATGAACAGAAAAAGAAAGAAAGAAGGAAAGAAGGAAAGAAGGAAGGAAGGAAGAAACGAAGGGAGGGAGGGAGGGAAGAAGGAAGGGAGGGAGGGAGGGAGGGAGGGAGGGGGGAGGACCGGGGAGTGTGAATCTGCAGCAGAGTGTCTGTTGAGCAAGCACAGGGCTCTGGGTGTAATTACACACACACATATATGAAATAATAAACTGAACAATGAATTTATGGGAACAATTTATATAATTGATCCCGTTATGTTCTACAATTCTTACTTAATATGGCTTTAGTATGTGTGGGTTTGCATGTGATTGCATCCACATTTGTGGATGTGTGTACAAGAGTGCACTTGAGTGTGTGCCTGTGGAGGCCCAAGGCTGGCAGAGGGAATCACCCTGGATTGCTCTCCCGCCTTATTCCTTTGCACTGGGGTTTCCCAGGCTTCACCCTCCAGGGCTGGAATTATAGGGCACTGCCACATCTACCCAGCACTACTCAGGTTTCTCACTTGACAAAGAGAAAGAAGACATCCACACACATTGCAAGTGGAAGTACAAACTGGGACAACCAGGAACTTGTCAATCACTGTCCAAGGAGAAGCCAGGCAGAGATTGGCTCAGTTGGTAGGATACTTGCCTCAAATGCATGAGGCCACGGGTTCCATCCACAGTGCCACATAACCGAATGTAGTGGTACATAATCATAATCCCAGCCTTCAGTAAGCGGAAGAAAGAGAATCAGAAGTTCATGGTCATTCTTAGCTACACAGTAAGCTTGAGGCTAGCTTGAGATACACAAGACCATGCTTTGACTGACTGATTGATTGATACCCTTGACTTCACAATCCTACTTTCAGAAAGTACATTTTATAGTAAATTTTTACACTGTGAAATAACACCGAAACGGGATATTAATGGAGCATTAGTTGAAACCAAAAGAATCAGGAGCTGATTAAATAATGAATACTAAGTGATGATGATGATGATGATAATAATGATGATGCATACTAAGTGAAAGAAGAGGAGTGGAAAGCAATGGGTAGGGTATGCTACCAAGTGTGTAAAAAAGAAAATGAGGGGTTGGAGAGGTGGCTCAGGGGTTAAGCCTCTGCCTTGCAGGCGAAAGGTCCTGAGTTCGGATCCCAGATCCCATGTATAGACGCCAGGTGGAAGCGGGGACGGACTGCGCTTCTGGTCCTGGTAGGGCGGAGCCTGTGAATCACAGGGCAGAGTAAACAAGGAGGAGGTGGAGGCGTCCATGGTGGTTCCCGAATTCGTCCGTGGTTCTACACACACACAGACACACACACACACACACACGTGCGCAAGCACATACATACGCACACGTGTGCACACATACATACGCACACACGCACAATTGAATAAATAATAAAAAAATAAAAAAAAAAGAAAATGAAATGGACTCTTCTGTATGCTTGCACACACATCACTAGTCAGTGCTCATCGTCTGTGCAAGAATTAGGCACAGCTGATCATGCCTCTAAAACCTAACACTTGGGATGCTGGGGCAAGAGGACTGTCACAAGTTTGAAGCCAGCCTGGGCTACATAGTAAGACCCTGTCATACAAGAAGGGATAGGAAGGAGAGGGTAAGGGAAGAAGAGGAGGAAGGACAGGGAAAAAAAGGAAAGAGAAGGGAAGAAGAGAAGAAGGAAGGGAAAGGAAAGGAAAAGAGAAGGGAAAAGAAGGGAAGGCAGAGGAGGGAAGGGAGCAGGGAAGAGAAGAAAATACAAAGAAAAAGAAAGAAGAGAACAGAATGGAACAGAAATGGGAAAAGGTGAAGGAAAAAAGGAAAGAAAAAAGAAATGGAGGTTATAGCTGGGAAGGAATTCAGTGGCTTATTTTCCATTGTTTATAATTTCTGAAGTTTTTCCTACTCAAGGCATGTTCATGGATGTGAAGACCAAAAGGTGCAATTTCTGCCTTCTGCAGAGCCTACAATCCCAGATGCCGTGGTGGCGGGGGAGGGAGGGTGCACGAAGTTGGAGTTATCGTAACAGGACTCCAGTGTGACTCTTCCGCCCGGGAGTTGGAGATGCTTTGACACATGGCACCTCTGGTAACTCACATTTACTGATGTCATACTAATCAGGTGACGTAACCTGCAGGGAGCACTTCCTAGAGAAGGTCAAGCCCCAGATGCCCTGCCAGAGCCTTGCACAAGGTGCTCTCTGCACAAGAAGCACAGAGAGATTTTGCACTACGAGGTATTTCTTGTGGTCTCTGGTGTTTAATTCTGGGGAGAGGGTGTGCTTGTTTATTTGGGGATTTCCTTGGGAGTGTGGTTTGGTTTGGTTTTGGGCTTTTGAAATAGGGTTTCATGTAGCCCATGCTGGCCTGCCGCTCTTTATGTAGCTAATGATAACCTCAAACTCCTGATCCCCTGCCTCTACCTCCCAAGTACTGCGATTGCAGTCATGCACCCCTCACCATTCCTAGTGGGCCCCCTTTAAAGGAAAATGAAAGGACCGTGTGGTGCAGATCAAGTGGAGCAGCCAGTTTCTACAGTATTCCTTGGTACTGTGCAAGCTATCCAGCAAGGAGAAAATCCTCAGACCAGCTCCAGTTGATAGATTTTGCCCAAGTTCTGTGATCCATTTGTGTTGCATCTTCAGTTATAGAGTCTTGCTGATGGTTTTTGGAGAGCAACCAAGATTATACATAGAATATAATGTTTGAGGGTCTGTAAGACCTCTCTGACCAACATTTTATCAGGAAGCGCCACATTCCTGTTACTTCTAGTATAATTTTGTCCCTGGGTTCTAAGTGGATCAGCTGGAGTCTTTTGCTCCTCAGCATGGGGACTGCCCATTCTTGTTCCTTTCTTTAAGAGACATTTTCTTTTACATATTACTGACAAAGGATGTTCTTTGAGGATACTTCCCACAATCTTGGGGTTTTTCTGTAAGTCCCTCTGTCCCTACTGTCTCCCATCCCCTCATTCTCTGCTATGTATTTTTCCCCCATTTTTCTCTCCCTCACCCTTGTCTTGAGACCCTAAATCACCCCTTTAGAAGGTTTCACCCTAACCATCCCTTCCCACCTTCCCACTCATAGGTCCTTTTTGAATTTTCTGGCTCTTACAATGTTTCCAATTCAAACACATTGACAAGGATATCAGTTCAATATCAGCGCATATAAGAGAGAACATGCAGTGTTTAACTTTCTGTGTCAGAGATATCCCACTTAATATTGAAGTTTCCAGTTCCATCCATTTACCAGAAAATTCCATAACCTCATCCTTTCTGATGGCTGAGTAATATTCCATTGTGTATACCACATTTTCATCATCCATTCCTCTGTCGATGGGTAGGTTGGCTGATTCCATTTTTTCTCTGTTGTGAATACAGCAGCAATGAACATAGATGAACAAGTGTCTTTGTAATAAGATGTAGAGTCTTTTTGTAGAAGCTGCTGGGAAAGAAATATTCACAAGCCCCATCAATGGCATGAGATCTGCAAGTTGGAATATAAATTACCAATGGCAACAGGTGATCACCAGTGTAATAGTGGCATAAGTACCAAGGAAACAACCAACAGCTTTCAGATTGGACTCAAGACCCACTTATCAGAATGGCACACACCACTGTTACTGTAAACTAGAACAAGAACCTAAAAAAGGGAAGGAAATAGATCAATAGGGAAAACAGCCAATAAACCTATAAGTAGGGAGGAGAGAGGGAGGGAAGATGGGATGAATATTCAATATGTTTGCAAAAGTAGAAAAAAATAAAAATGGGAGGAAAAGCTACATTTACTACATTTACATCTGTTCATATGTTCTAGGATGTCGCTTGGTAATAAAGTAGATGTTTTGTTGTTGTATTTCACGGACATACTTATCAAATGACAAAACGGAATTAAAATACTGATATTTCACACACACACACACACACACACACACACACACACACACACACACACAAAAGAGGAGCCAGGCTTCGGTAAATTGCTTCACTTCTCTGTTCCTCAGTAGACACATTATCCCTCAGAAAGTAGGGATAATGCCACTTTGTCCATTCAGTCTGAGGATTAAACGGTTTGGTATTCAAAGTGAGAAATCCATACATGGGACCTGCTAGATAAATTAGTTACTATTATCTCAGGCCGGTCTTGGAGTATTCAAGGAAAAGAATTCACAAAAACATGTGTAAATAGCATGCTCTGTTGGCAGAGTGGTTGCCAAACACGCACGAGGCCCTGGATTCCCTGGCCAGCGCTGGATAATCCAGACATGATCCTAGCCCAGGACCCCAGAACTCTGGAGGGAGAGGCAGGAGGCTCGGAAGCACAAGGCTATGTAGGCAGCTCTCAGCAGATCTGGGCTACGTGAGCAAAAAAGTGCCGACTATACAAGCCTACATGCAAGTTCAATTCCTGGGAACCCCCCCCCCAAAAACCTGAAGCTGTATCTTACATCTATAATCCTATAAAGAGGGGTACACACAGGATGCTCCAAGCCAGCTCACTGAAAGCAGCAGAAACAAGAGAGACCCTAATTCACCAAGGTGGAAGGAGAGGACTCTTTAGACTCGATCTCTCTCTTTCTCTCTCTCTCATTTTCTCTCTCTCTCAGCCACAACAGGCCTACAGCCCTACACAAGTAATAATAACAATAGTTAATATGTATTTGCATATCTGTGGAGACATCTGAGTAACGTGTATGAAATGTGGAGTGCTTTGTAGATTCGTCTAAATACATACCATTATTTAGCCAGCCTTTGAGCATTACAGAAAGGGTTCACAACGTTAAGCTCACACAGAAGCTGGGTAGAGAAACAGAGGAGAAAACTCTTTGTTAGAAAGAAGACTCGGACGGGAAACAACGAGAAGCTGGTGGCTTCCAAGAAATAAAAACCCACTACGAGATATCACAGCAATGAGCCAAGCCAAGCAAAGCTGTTTTTTCCTCGTTCTGCAGACTGTCCGGCTGCCAGACTTTTCCACTTTCCGGTCTGTGTCCACATCACGGTAAAAGTTTTCTCTCTGGAACCCTAGATCAAACGGTTCCATGTCGGGGCAGTGATGCGTCTTACCATCCTGTGATCGGAACAGTCTCTTCACCCTCTGTGGACTTGGTCACAATGCCTGAGACACGGAGGCCCCGAGAAAAGAGGGAAGGAGACTCTGAATCCACCAGTTTTTCTAGTTCTGCAAACCCTTCAGACTCAAACAGGCAACAAACCCACTGTGACTTCAAATGGAATCTTGTCTGTGGGACTGTGGGATGCAAATGCAGTTGGAAAGACTTCCAGATCATACTGTCATTCTACAGAGGAAACATCTTATTCCAAAGCTAAAAGATGTGTCTAGATGATTTTCTTAATGAGGGGCCAACAATACCTGCCAGCTCTTCTCCCAAGTAAACATTACCTCACTTTAACTGTGATAGTTCAGTCATTTTTACAAAGGTCATTCAAAAGAAAAGAAAATACATGGGCTGGGCAGGTGGCTCATGGTGAAGCCTTTGCCTCACAAACATAAGGACCTGAGTTCAGATCTCCAGACCTCACGTAAAAACACAGCAGAAAAGGCAGCAGCCTGCAATTCTGTCCCTGGAAGGTGGCCTGGGAAACCCCAGAGCAAAGCAATAAGGAGGTAGACTAATCCAGTGATTCCCAAAGTTACCCTTGACTCTTTAGACACATGCACTTCTACACACACACACACACACACACACACACACACAGAGCAGATAAAGATAGATAGTCACAATTCAGCAACTTCTCTGCATTGCTGCTAAGAAATTTATGATCAAGCGGCTTAGAGAAACAAGGTTTTATTCTGTCTTACCATTGTCCACCCATATCTCTCAGTCCAGCTTAACAGGAGAGCTCATACCAACACTAGGAACCAAGGGAATTTGCCACATTACATCCATTGCTGAGGGACAGACAATCCTCAGTTGCCAGACCAGCATGGCCGGCCAAGTCTACTGATGGTCAACTTCCTGAATCACCTCCCTCTATCTTATTCACCTGCCGAGGGACTAGTCCTACCTACCATGGGCTGGACCTTCCCCATTAACAACAGGGTTAAACTATTAATTCCTCACAACTGTACCCAGAACATAAATCTTCAACTGCCACGTTGACACTTGTATCTAACTAATGTAGTCACCGAGTCGAATGTCTCTTTAAATGAAATGGTGACATCAGCCATCGAATAGTCATCTCCCTGTGACACTGAGCAGCTGTCAAGCCCCCATGGTGGAAACAGCCAGGGGCCGAAGGCTCTTGGGGGACGTGGATGCTTGCTAGAGGGAACACTCAACATGCTCACAAAATCCTGTGCTTTGCAACTATTTGGAACCAACCATCCATCAGAACTGATTATCTTAACTCTCTGTGGATTTACTTAAGCTATCTGCTTAATAGTTTCCACACAACCGACTAAACACCTCATTCTCTCTGCTCCGTGTGACTATGATGTCAGACACAATTTCTTGTGTCTGTGTCTTCCCACCCAGAGGCAAGGAGCAAAGTCATCTGCTAAGAATCCAGCTGCTAAACATTTACCCACACAACCCTCCCCAGAAGCCTCAAACACACAACTGTAGGTACTGAATTTTGACCCACAGACCCTGTTTTCAAAAGATTTGGGCCACAGCTACTTGGGAAGCCAAGGGATGAGACTCTAAATCATTGAGTCCAGAAAGCGAGCTCCATGAGAGCCAGGGCTACATAATAAGAGAAAAGAGAAGGAAGAAGGAGGAGAAGAAAGAAGGAACTTGGCTACCTAAGTTCTATCCAGGGAAACCCACAAAATAAAAATGATTTATGAAAGTTGTTCTCTGATCTGTGCTCTATGGCATGCCCTCTCCCTCCCTCTCTCTCTCTCTCTCTCTCTCTCTCTCTCTCTCTCTCTCTCTCTTTCTGGGAGGCAGTAGGGCACTTACTTAGCTTCTACAGAGTTCTAGGTTCAAGTCCCAATACTAAAGGAAAAAAGTTATCAAATCAATATGCCTTCCACATAAAATATCAAACTATCTGACTGCAAGCTTCTGGCAACAAGAGTTGTTGCCAAACTAACTCAGGCTGACACCTGATTATGCATGAATGTCTGCCTTGCCTTCTCGTTGCCTCTTGTCCCTTTTATTTCTTTCTGGATGTCACAGCCACAGATGCCACGCACACAGGACTAAACACACCACGGCCACTACAAGCTGGAACCTGGGATAGCTGCTGTGGTTACATATCTGCTATGTCAAATTTGTCTACCTCTGAAATTATACCGAATTTCCAAGCCTGGGAGAAAATCTCTGGGAGCAAGAAGTTAGTTTATTTGCCAGGGAACATGAATGGCTGTCTCTGCTTTCCTGACCCTCCCATAGGCTCCAGGAAGCAGCAGCGGGTGGCCCTGAAGACTCCAGACAGAGCTTTCACTTCAATCCAAAATGATTCCCAAAGAGTCACCCTTGGTCCTCCACAGGGACACAGTGCCCTCTGATACACACACACGTAAAATAAAATATAAAGATGGCCTAAAATCAGACAAAGGTGACAAGAGGACAGAAATTCTGCAACTCATGGTAATGGGCCTAGCTGGGGTCTTTTAAGCTAAGGAGCGTCATCTATTTAAATGTTTTTCTCTATTGAAAAATGACTATGAGAAAGGCATGGTGTGCGTGCCCATAATCCCAGCAGGATTGTGTCTGAGACCAGCCTGAGCTATAAGTTCCCGGTGTGAATAGCATTCTAGGACCCTGTCTGTCTCAAAAAATGTCAAGACTTGTTTTTGTGTGTGGGGGGGGGTTTGATTGTTTTTGCCATGGTTTAGAGTTTATATATGGAGAACAAGCTATGGAACTTCTGCTTTATGCCAACTGCAGATATGAAAGCATTATTTTAAAAAGACACAGGTCAGGTCAGCGAAATGGATCAACAAGTAAAGCTCCTATGTGCAAACCTGTCAGCCCTGGGTTCAAACTCTAGAGCTCACGTGTTGGAAGGTAAGAACTAACTTCTAAAAGTTGTCCTGACCTCTACTCACGTGTCATGCATGCATGCATGCACATACCTGCACAGAGTACGTTGATTGTGCATAGGTTGCGAGAAGCACCTTTCCTTCTAGCCTTTGAAATTTATTTCACAGCAACTAGAATTATTGCCTCTTTGTATATTAAAAAGAAGAGGTAACTACTGAATGATACCTGACACTGGAAGGAATAACCATTTGGAAACAAGAAAAATTTTCCAGTTAAAGTGCATTAACGGTAACAACTCCCAAATCACCAAAGAGCACTTGAAGCAATGAAACGAGGAAGGGGGGATAAAGGCAAGCACACAGGGGGAATCATTGGAGCAGCCACGACCTACCAAGAAACCAACCAAGGCGACTAGATCTTGTCCTCCCTCCATCTCTACCACTTTTGGGGGTTGGAGGTAGTCCCCCATTCTACTGTCCTCAGTCTTGTTTTTAAAAAGTCACTGGTGACCTCCTAAGAGGCCATTAACTTGTAACACTCCATAAAAAGTAAGAGGTTATTCAAAGGCCCAAGGACTAGAAGCCTTTGCCAGTCTGAAGGTCAGGTAGACGTTCACCACCACGTGCCAGATAGTGTTCTGGAAATATGCATGGATGGTTTCAGAGACCCATGAAGTACAAGGTATTGATTATATGAAAATGAGAGTCAGATCTTTCGCAGAGACTTGAAGTCTAGTGGTCTGTTTTCCTACTCAGCATGCCCACCAAATGACAGCAGGGTGCAATGGGGCTTCTGTGGATCACACACACACACACACACTAGTCCTGAGTCACGATCAGCACTGTCTGCCTTTTCCTACTACCACCAAGGAAATCTGCCATTCTCTTGAGACCCAGGCTGGGTTCCACGAGAATTCAAGTTCAAAATGGCAAGTCAAGAGGGTAAAGTGCAAAGCTACCATTTCATACATCAGCCTCCGGGCGTAAGTGCCCAATGATCTGAGGCATCTCAGATGCTATGCTGTCTGAATAGCTTGAGTATCAGACATGCAGCCCTCAGTGGGTTTTGAAACCTCGTGGAACTCTACACAAGGGAACACATTCAGTTCTTTGGCTTCCTTCATTCACAAAAAAGTTCTCCCACTTGTTATTGAAAAAAAAAAAGGTCCTCAATCAAATGCTTATAATCTCAGATAATGCCAGTCATTTTCACTTATAAAAAGTTGTTAGCAATGCAAATAGGAAGGCGAAACTAACTCCATGGAGCAACCTGAAATAAACCAAAATGGCTTAAGGAGCCATTTTAGAGTCTGCAAACCCATCATGCACTAATCTTATATGTAGAGTCGTAGCCACATGCAGCAGCAAGCAAAGTAAAGCTAGAAGACAAAACAATACCCTTTTTTATTTTTAAAACTCTGGTGAAATAGGTTTCCATGACATCCATTAAAAAAAATAATGTAAACCAACCTGTGGGTTAGTCACACCATATAGACTTCCAGAGTGTTTACAGATGCCTAGAATATTTACAAATGCTATTCTTTAGGTAGTAAGGTTTTGTTGTAATTTTTCCAGCACATATTCCACAGTAAAGAAAGGGGGGTGTGTTGGTGTTCTCGTATAAAAAAAAAAAAAATTCTTAAAATGGAGAAAGGTGATTTTCCTGAGAGAAGATTTGTTCTTGAAATAGTTTTCCTCAACAATTGAGAATAGAGAAATGGGATGTGGGTGTAAAAGAAGAATAAGAATGTCTAAGTTAACATTTTTTTAAATTATTTTAAGTACCATTAAGTTAAAATGTTTACATTCATTATAAAAATGCTGTTAAATCTTATGCAAATGATTTAACACTGATTGCTGCAACGCAAATTGCACTTTTTTTAAAAAAATTATTGTGTACATGGAAGAAAAATATCTTGTTTGCTACCCTGTTTACAAATTCCAAGTGACCTCAGGTCAGACATGAAGATGAACTTTGAGAAAAGTCAGTCACATTATAGTGTCCGTCAGAGCTATCATTTGAGCTTGCAAACTAATATTCTTGTCAAGAGACCCCCAGAGCCAGCTTGGCCTCCTGGGTGTACCAAATGGCTTCCGATGATCTTCTCCATGGATGCTTGTGAAATGCACACGTGGGACGGGTGTGAAGAAATTCTGGATTGACCAAAACTAATCACAAGAAGCGCATGGCTTGGGGCGATACACATAAAACCTTTAAAAAAAATCTCAATCTTCCTTAGGCAAGGTCCCATCATACAGTCTCAGTTTCTGCCAGAGGTGTAGGGTCAGACCTGGAGGCAGACTGGCTAGGTGGTCCAGGCTGGCAGGAGCTGGCCACCGGCTGGCTGTGCAGATCCTTCCCGGAAGAGCTCATCTCCCCTTTCTTTGGCAAGCGTCTCAGGAAGTAGATCTCTTTCAAAGCAAAGGCACGGAAATCACACATCAGAAGACGGGTCTGCCTGCGTGGTTGCCACGGTCTGGACTGCTGGACAAAATCGAATGCAAGTGGTGTGCGGCCCTCAAAGCCCCCCGCCGTGTTCTGGCAGAACCCCTCAAGCCAGGGCCAGCGCACACCAAGAATCTTGTCGCACCGAGGATGTGACTTCCGCAGGGGATGACAGGCTGACACCGATGTAGAGCCCATCTTGACCTGAGTATTTGAGCTCGCTGTTCTCGGGGTCCGGACCTTCTCCGGTGGTAGACATCACCGGGCCACCCGCCTGAGGGGACAGAGAAAAAGGAGAGAGGCGGTTATTCTTCACCTTGTCAGGTGGTCCAATCTTGCTAGTTGAGAACAAGTGAACTAGTCAGAGAGCAACTGTGGAGGAAGAAATACAATCGACCTGATAAGTCCCTGCGTGCAAGCCAATAGGTGCTTCTACCATGGAGGAAATGGCTACTCGGTGCTATCTATTTGTCCTTGGCAACTTACAGGCTCAGAATTACCATCCCATGAATTTCACAAACCCAACAGCCACCCAGAGAGGCACGGATGCCAGGAATAAAAGGGGGGCTGGAAGACTCCTATTTGTCCATGCACCAAACTTTTAAGAATTCTAATATTGAAACAAATCACATCACACAGGTAAACACCATGAGCCCAAATGAGGCTTAACCATAGGAACCCTAGGAAGGAGG
Source organism: Typhlomys cinereus (assembly GCA_023101885.1). NCBI lineage: Eukaryota > Metazoa > Chordata > Mammalia > Rodentia > Platacanthomyidae > Typhlomys > Typhlomys cinereus. The sequence goes on along the minus strand of JALPQD010000209.1, from coordinate 3,642,415 downwards.
AAAGGTGCATATGTGTGTACTCCCACACAGAATTCCCCCAAGGGTCAAAGTCTGAAAAGGAAAACAACGCAGCCCAGAATTCCCTGTATATGCGTAACCCCATACATATCTACACACAGGCCATATCTGATGTACAGTTCCTCAACAGGAAATGCTAGCACCTCTCAGATAGTACCTATCTGTCACACAAGTACCTTTTCCATGATTTCTGGAGGCAAAAGTTCACCTAAAACCAGAATAGCTAGAATAGCTACACTTGAAAGACTTTCGAGATTGTAGTTGTAACCACATACTTGTTAGTTGTGGCTTCTTTTTTTCCTTCCAAAAACTCAGAAGCCCCTAAATTTTCCCAAGATTTCAGGGTTCCATTCCACTTGCTGCCAGACACTTGCTATTGGAATGGTAGAACTTTTTAACTTTGCAAAAACTGTTCTCCTCACGTGCACAGTCTCAGCCTTGAAATAAGCTAGCGGACCCTAAGCAGGGTGGTTGGGAAGCCAGTGCAGATACGGTTTCTCTCAGGCAAATGTGTTTTGTTGGAAGGGTCTTCTCCAAGAGGCTCATCAGATTCAGTCACATGGCTCTCTCCCTACCCAAACTTCCTCCAACCAGACAGACCAAACCCCACCATAGGTCTCCATTCTTCCCTTTCTCAGGAAAAATGAGGGTCTATGAAAACCCAGCCACAAGCAGGCAGGTGACACAGGCAGATCTAGAATCCTAGATGCTGCTGCGGGGGAGGTAGGAGAACCATAGCGGGATATACCCACAATCCCAGCACGGGGAGGCTGAGACAGGAGGATTATGGGTGAGTTCAAGCACAGTCTGGTCTAGGTCAATCTAAGCTACAGACTAAGACGCTAGAAAAGGAGATGAAGGGAGGGAGAAAGCCTCAGAGATATTTAGCAAGATTCCAACTCAAAAACAAAGGAGGGAAGAGAAAGGAACTTCCAACTTAAATAATAAAAACATAAAAGGCTAAAACTGAGGGACTGCACACACTATTTTCTTATTTTAATTTTTGCAAGTGTATATGTTTGAGAGAGAGAGAGAGAGAGAGAGAGAGAGAGAGAGAGAGAGAGAGAGAGAGCATCGTATATGCCTATGAAGGCCCAAGGGTGACTTCCAAAATTACCCTGGATTGCTCTACCTCTTTTTTGCTTTGTTCTGGGATTTCCCAGACTCTGCCTTCCAGGGCCAGAAGTGCAGGCCACCGCCATTTCCTCCCAATATTTTTGTGGGATCTGAGATCAGAACTCAGGTCCTTCTGCTAGTAAGGTAGAAGCTTAACCCCTCTGAGTCATCTCTCCAGCCAGAGTGCATGCTATTTTTAAAGTTTGATTTCAATGTCACTAAAAGATGTCTAAAATTTTTGAGTTTCAGGGAACTGGATGAAACCACAATAAAGCCAACCAACAAATCAAACACAGGATGGGTGACACTTATAAATATGGGGATTAACTTTAGAACCTAACTTCGGAGCCTCCCCTCCAGGAAAATCCAAAATGGATCCAAGAAACATCAAAAACTGTCAATCAATTCTTTACAAAATTAAAAACTTATGGGCATTTTTTTTCTTTTCTTGTTTCTTCTTTTCTTTCTGAGGCAGGCTCTCAAGTATCTTGGGCTGACCAAGTGTTAAGAAAACAGGCAAGACCACCTTATTCAGTGTTATGTGGTGCTAGCAATCCAATCTGGGGTCCCATGCATGGTAGTTGAGCACTGTATCCTATAATAAAAGAACAAATTCCCTTATAATGATTTCTATTACCTCCAAATTTACATCAACGCACCTATTTCAAAACAGAACATCTATAGGTTTTTGATTCTGGGAAATGCAGAGGGTCTCTGGATTACCCAGGAAGCAGTCCATCTCCAACAGCCAAAGGAGGTACAAAACACAGGACATTCCACAAGGAGCTTGTTTAGCAAAGCTCTTACTGAGGCTGGGACTAGATATTCCCAGGTTACTTAGGAAACCAACAAGGCTGTTTAGCTGAATGACTAAGATAGGAAAGAATTAGAGAAGGAATCAGAGGCAAAAAAAAAAAAAAAAAAAAAAGCCTTTGGATGAGGGTCCAAGTCAGCCTACTCTAAAGTTAGTTCTGGACCTATGTATGGGGTATATATTCCTCCCTCAGTCTCCTCTGCACACTGATCTTTGTGTGATCTGACTTATGTGTGGTCCTCAGTTATAAGAGAATACCTATAAAAGTCTAACATCGGCTAAAGGCACCAAGATCCTTAGAGGCAAGGGATTGACAGCCACAGTAGTGTTCCTATGCTTAAGGGGAACACGAGAAAGGGTTCAGGGAAATGCCACTGGGTCCTTGTACGTCATCGGAAAGGAGGACCAAGAGGAGAGTTAGGCATACACAATAAAGGACTCTCTGGGAATTGGGGGGAGGCACTGGGAGATGGGGAGGGAAGGAGGGGGAGCAAGAGGTTCGGGGGGAGGAAGAGGGGGGAGGGAACTGGTCTACCTATTAAGTTTGTATGAGCGGAAATAATAATAAAAAATGTTAAAAAAAAAAAAAAGAACACCTATAATCATGCTGGCATGGTGCTCATTGTGTTGTATTTCATAAGGAAAATCGCCCGTCTTCCAAAGAATGCTACGACTGGTGAGATGGCTCACCGAATAAAGGTGCCTGCTGTCAAACCTTATAATGTGAGTTCGATCCCTGGAACTCCCATGGCGGAGAGAATGGACTTCTACATTTGCATGTGCAACACACATACACAAACCACACATTTGCTAAATAAATAATTTAAAAGGAGAAGGGGCCGGAGAGATTGGCTCAGGGACAGGCAAAAGAAACTAACTGAATTTGGATCCTGGATCCCATGTAAAAACACCAGGTAGAAATGGCCAAGCCTACACTTCCAGCCCTTGAAGGCAGAGTCTGGAAATCCCAGAACAAAGAAATAAGGGGGTAAAGCAATCCAGGGTGATTCCTGATGTTACCCTTAGGTCTCCACAGGCACACACAGTCAAGTGCCTTCTGGTGTAACACAGACACACCTACACCTACACACACACACACACACACACACACACACACACACACCTATTTGAAACAGCCTTTATAATTTTTTTAATTCAGAACCCCTTAAGTTCCCATTTTGTATTGTTTGTTTGCAGTAGGTACTAGAAGAGTATTGGGCCTCCAGCTCTGAGGAGAAGTTAACTCCTTAATGCTATTCTTATACCTAAGCAAGAATCTCAAAACCTTTTGCAGTAACTACTGTCTTCTACACTATGTTCAGCTATATCGCAGCCAAAAGTTTGTCCTATAGTCAAAGCACCGACAAACCCCCAAATGATAGGAGCCTTGTGCCAAAGAAATCAGCTCCTAGAAAATCAAAAGCAGCAGGTGGGGAGAACTGCGTCTAAAGCTTTATAGCCTTAAGTAAGAGCCTAATACATTTAAACACGAATTACCACGAAGAGAAAATTTCTGAGGGCTACAGATGATCAAGACCAGAACAATTGCCTGGTTAACATACAAGGGTCTGAGCTCCACCTCCAACACCACAGTGGGGGGGGGGATGAAGCTAAAGGCTGGTGTCAGGTGATCACAACAGTCCCTTTGTGCAGCCCATGAGGCTATGTTCCCATTCAAACCTCACAAAAGGCAACTCGTGTCCAAGGTTATTATGTTTACACCCAGTCAAAGGAACCCTGTCATTTCACAACTAGAAATGTATTATGAAGAAATAATTCAAAGGGAAAGGTAAAAGCGCCACGGGGATAGTTAAAATAGTGGAAACCATGGAAACAACCTAATAATGAATGTGGGAACGGCATAGAAAAGCAGGGTACACCCACTCCATGAACTATTATACAATTGTTAGAAATAACCATCACATCATGTGGCAAAATGGAAAAGTCTTATCATATGTTAATTGAAAAACAGCAGGATGTCACTTCTCTTTCGGGCACACAAGTGAGTGCTACAAGGGACCTGGAAGTGGGGAATGAGAGGGTTGTTGAGAGTGAGGGAACCTGAAATCATCTCCATGCTTCCTGGCACAGGCTGGGGCTGGACCACCCTGCTACGGAGAGTGACTGAGCTCCCTAAGCAGGTACCAACCTGCAGAGAGAGAGCTAGACATGCAGAGAGAGAGGTATAGACCTGCAGCACTCCTGAAGAGACCTAGCTCTTGTCACCTTAAATTCAAATTTCAACAGGAACTTACTTTTTTTTATATATATTATTATTTATTCAACTGTGCACATGTGCGTGTGTATGCGCGCGCGCGCCTGTGTGTATGTGTGTGTGTCTGTGTACATGTAGAACCACGGACGAACTCGCGAACCACCATGGACGCCTCCACCTCCTTCTGCCCCGGGATTCACAGGCTCCACCCTACCAGGACCAGAAGCGCAGGCCGCCCCCGCTTCCGCCTTGGCGTCTGATACGTGGGATCTGGGATCCGAACTCGGGACCTCCCACCTGCAAGGGGGAGGTTTAAACCCCTGAGCCACCTCTCCAGCCCCTCAACAGGAACTTACTAAGAATCCAGACTATTGGGGGCAGGGGGGTTAAATAATTTGATGATCCCAGAGCCAATACATATGCATGTTTTCTTATATGTATCAAGCATGGTATGCCTGCAATTCCAGCATGCAAGGGGTATAGGCAGAAGAATTCAGAGTTGAAGACCAGTTTCCCTGGATATATATTGGATTGTTGGCCAGTCTGGGCTACAATGAAACACTGTCCCTACACCCATGGGACAGGACTGGACTAAGTCAAAAATATAAAACAGAGGCTGGAGAGATGACTCAGGGGTTAAGACTGTGCCTTACAAGCAGAAGGTCTTGAGTTCAGATCCCAGGTCCCAGGTGGAATGTAATCGGTGGCAGCCTGCACTTCTGGCCCTAATGGGTGGAGCCTGGAAAATCCTAGAGCTAAGCAAGGAGGTAGAAACAATCCAGGATGATTCCTGGAGTCATCCTTGGCCCTCCACAGGAACACAGTTCCCTCCCTCCCTCCCTCCCTCTCTCTCACACACACACACACACACACACACCACAGAGCAAATAAAATATATATTAAAAATATATAGAACAGCAGCAACAAAAAAAAGGTAAGAGTTTCAGAGCGCTGACTTTCCCCACACCTAATTAAGCCCACGCAGACTGCCGTTCATTCAAATAGCTGACTTCTCAGTCTAACAAAAGCAGGCATTCTGGAACTCCACCTAAACAGACGCCCTTGAAGGGGAGCAGAAAGTGTGAGTAGGAATGCTCACAGCCCGGCCATCCTTCCTCCCTTCTCCCCCCCACAGGCCAGACACAGGTCATCGCTCAGGGATCAAAGTGCAATAGGAGGGTGGAGCCGAAATCTGCTGTTTGCCTGCCTTGCTTATCTGCCTTTCACCCTCCCACAGGCAGCTGAAAATGGAGGCACTTCCTGTGTTATCAGCACCAGACCCAGCCTGGGCTTAGCATTGGATGCAGGCCTCGGGTAGGTGGGAGACAGGCAGAGCCCCCAAGGATGGAAAACTCCAGACACCGGGGAGAACATGGGCTGCTGCAGATGGGAACTGGGAAAACATCCCCTGGCCTGTGGAGGAAGCGCGGCCTCTGTTTTCTGGAGTATAAGCCTTCTTCTGGCTCTTTATCTGAAAGGTTATAAAGACTTACTGATTTGATGCGCCCTGGGCATTGGAATGCCAGGAGTGCCTGGGTTCTGGTGGGTTCCCTACCAATATTACCCTTCTTTCTTCACCTTCCAAGGAAGAAAACTAGGAAGGGCCCCTGTAGAGTTGCCCGCATGAACAGCTTTGGAAGGCAACACACCAGAGAAAAAGGATGGAGTCTGTCTGAAAAAAATAGCATAAATGGCTTGTAGAAATATTTATGAAAATGAGCATATGTAATTATACCTATAACCATTAGAAAATATTATGTAAGAATATATATTTGAGGGGCTGGAGAGATGCCTCAGGGGTTAAAGACTCTACCTCACAAACAGAAGACCCTCAGTTGGGATCCCTGGTCCCGCTTTAAAAATGCCAGGCAGAAATGAGGGCAGCCTGCACTTCAGGTCCTGATGGGCAGAGCCTGGAAAATTCCAGAATAAGGCAAGAAGGAGCTAGAAGGAATCCAGGATGATTCCTGAAGTCACCTTGGTCCTCCATGGAGATGCACAGTGCTCTGATACACACACACACACACACACACACACACACTAAAATTTAAAAAAAAACATACATTTGAGTATATAAACATTTGAGGAAACTGTATTTGCAAATGAGTATGTATGCATACATATTTATTTGTGAAAACATGTATGAGACTATTTGAAAAATATGCATTTGAGAATATATTTGAATAAAATGAGATTTGAATGCTCTCTTAGTTATTTTAAAAACATGTATGAGAATATTGTAAATGTCCATAAATATTCTACAAAAACATGTATGAGAATGTATATAGATGAGAAAATGAGAATGAATATGTATGTGTATAAATGATTATTTCAATAGGATTGTGCGGGCTCAGGCTGGCCTTGAACTCAGCATCCTCTTGCCTCCACTTCCCAATGTACCACCTCATATAGCACACATTTCGCTTTTCAAGTCTGAACAAAGAGACCAGACACGCAGCCTACTCAACCCACTCGCTGTTAGTACCTATCAATCATTCAGGATGCTCTGGGTCCCAACGAGAGCCACATAAACTTAGCATGGTGATACTTGTCTATCGTTCCAGCCTAGGGAGGTTGTAGAAGCAGGAGGATCAATGTCATCCTTTGCTCCACACCAGTGCACTCAAGGTTGACCTGGACTGCAGGAGATGCTGACTGCATCAAGACAAAAACCAAAACAGCACCACGCGATGAATGATCCCACTAGACTGTATGTGAGCTCCAGAGCTCCTAACAGTCTCACTCTAAGGAAACAACATGCCACACCCAGGCAAGTTGCCGGGCATGTGGTCAGGCCCAGCCAGAGTTGAGACTCTGATGGGCATCAAGTGGCCTCCTGAGTCAGCCGTTGGTGACCTCTGATCTGCCTGCCCACACGGCTGAATGAGTTTGTGCTTCCAGCTCTTCCTTGTTCGAGGGGAAGGAAGCCAATCCCTCATCCATCCATCCCTCTGCAGAGCTTTCCTAACCTCTAGGTTAGGCTCCTGCGGGGCTTTCTAGCTGCCTTCCTCAAAAGGAAAAATAAAAGTCATGAATTCCAGCTAAAGACAAACGTGCAGGGAAGTTTTCATTTCTACTGAAGAGCGAGGCAAAATAGAACCAGGCACCAAAGCAACACTTGTGGTTTAGAAGGTGAGAAATAAAAGCTACAAGAATAAGGTTCATTCTGTCTCCACCCTTGAATGCTCCCATTCCAGCACTTAATAAGGCCTAATAAACTTCACCACCCCCTCCCCAAGTGTCTAATCACCTTAGCCAATGATCCATCTCGGATGTCTTTTTCTTACTATTTTTCAGATTCCTTCCTGGATTTTCACTGGCTGCCCCTGGGCTGCAGCCAATCCAGTGTAAAAATCTCTGGAGGGCAAAACCATTCTCACATTATTTTACACTGTGTTCCCGCCACAACAATGGGCATGTGGGGAAGGCGGCCCTCGCAGCTTATGAGTACACGGATAATGCAAAGACATACTGCAGAGGGGGTGTCCCATAACTTGAAGTCAAGGAGTATTAAAGAAAAGGCTTGTCTTCCTAGCTGAAACCACAATGGATTATTCTAGTTGGTCTTTGGATGAGGTAGTAGAATTTCAATAACAAAAAGACTTTTCAAGAGATTGGTAGCATTTTCACTTCTACCGCGGAAAAACCTTGAGGAAATACTGAATCTCAAAAGGAACAGAAAATCCATTACCAGAGAAATAGACCTTTGAATATATGGCAGCTTCTTAATACCACAGCGACTGTCCATCATTACTCCTGCCCTTTTGGAAAGGAAGGATTTCTTCCCCAGAGTCTTGGGGGTGGGGAGGTGGGGAGGCAGAAGTGTTATGCAAATAAAGCATTTTGCTATTATTAGCTTCCAGGATCATATTGAAGTGGTGTTATTCTTTCTGAGCTTCAAAGTCTTCTGCAGGTATCATCCACTTACGCTACATGATGCTTCCGAGGACCAGATAGGAGAAATTACTTAAAGCAGGAGAAACACAGGCTTTTTCCTAAACCTGCCAGCTCACCGTGAGCTGCAGCTAGCGCCAGGCTGCCCAAATCTGTTTCTTCCCAGATGCTAATCTGCGAACCCCAGAATCAACTTCAGACCACATATTCAAGCTTTGCTACAAATCAAGCCACTTGAGAACATTAAACATAAAGGTCTTTGGGCCCGGAGCGGATCTCATTCTAAAGAGCAGATTCCACTGAAGCATCATCAGATACTGGCTTGGAATTCTGCTCATTCACAGGACCCAAAGCCTTAGAGGCACGGTTGACAGGGGGAGGTCTATGGTCTCAGCGCTTTGGGGTGTAGAAGTAGGAAGGTCAGGAGTTCAAGGCCAGCTTCAGCTACCTTCATGGGATGTTTCAAATCTGCCTCCCCTTCTCAAAAAAAAATCTCTGCTCAGCCTCCCAGATTTGAGTGACTGAGCCTTCATCATTGCAGATATGATGAATGGTAGGTGAGCCCAGTTGTCACCTCGACAATACCTATGGCTTGTTGAAGATGCCTCTTAAATTATTGACACCTCAGAGAAAATTAACAGGTAGGTCTAAACATGAACAGCACCACCAGGCCATATTTAATTCCTATCCATTAGATCTTCATATTGCTCGTAATCCTCTTTTGGCAGACACCCACGAAATGCATAATAAATTACTTCAGTTCCAGTAAAGGAATTCATTTTCTTCGAAGATTCATTTAGCAATCACATTTCAGAGCATTCAAAGGCAGATTTCTTAAGTTTAGCCTTGTTTTCCCGTAACGTTATTTCATGTTTTCTGACAATTTTGTGTATTTTTTTATTAAAAGCGGGGAAAACTGAAAAGAATCTATAATTCGAAAAGTGTCCAAAGATGGAGCTACAGAAAAAAACAAAGTTAACTTTTTGCCTACACTTGTTCTCTACTACCTCCTATTCTGGCTTTCAGAAAGCTGAGTAACCATTGAGTCATTTATTAAGTAAACCCAGAATCCTGTGATAAACTGGGTTTGGGACATACATATTACAAACTATTTAAAGAGCAATATAGTTTTATTCTCTCATTATATGCACAGGCAACCACAGGCTGTTAATGGAGTCAAATGTATTACCATCTTATTATTACTCTCCATCACACATACACACAGAAACACGGAAGTCCAGGAAAATGAAAGTGTGCTGAATTGTTCCCTGCCGGGGTGACGTGTAGTTTTCATGAGAAAGGCCGACGCGTTCAGACAAGGAACATGAGTTACTTAGAAGGGCCGTGAAGTAAGACAGAAAAGAGCCTGGTACACAGGCAGCGTGAAGATAAAATGCCAGAAAAATATTTATGTTCACGGCTTGCAGCTTGTGGCATGGGATATTAATAACTGTGATGATTGGCCAACTCCCTGGGAGGGCAAACCGCCCTGGCCCGGCAGGCAGGAGACGTTGGTTCCAATCCCCACTTCACCGCCAGCTTGTTTAGTGACCTCCAAGTCACTCCGGGTCTTGCTTTATAAATGAGGCAATAATGATACCTAACCGCAACTTTCACAGACCACTGTGGGAGATTAATGGCCTTTTAATGCCTTTTATTCATCTAGACAAGAGTACTCGGGACTATAAACTCTGAAAATAAAATGGGTACTTGCCTGCCAAGGAATTTCTGTTGTTTAATGATTTCATCAAAATTAATTGAAAACAATGTGAACCTTCTGAAAACTAACAAAACTTCAGCTACTGTGCGTGGATTTAAAACACACCATTGAAAGAATGGTAAATGTTGCCATCTTCTATTTGATATTTTAAAAAGAAGTTTGTTTTAAATATCTGAAGCAGTAATTAATTATAGATGGTAATCCAGGCTAAAAATACTTTTTATATTACATATTACATATTTTATAAATCATAATATATTTTTCTGGTCAGCTGAAATTATAATTTTACTTTACAAATAACAAAATTGTACTTTTTTGACTAACAATATTTCCCTCTCATATTCTTAGTACTATAATACATTTTCTATGTACACTATTGATTCGAACTTTTAGATTAAGGATGCACACCTATAATTCTAGCATTTAAGCAGGGGAATCAGTAGTTTAAGAATATCTCATACTACCTGACCCCCTAACTGAAAAACAAACTTGGTCACTATTTTCTCACATATTTTGGTGAGAGGATATTTGATACTAAAATTACTAATCAAGATGGATCAGATTTAAGGAAACAGTTCTACTTGCTCAAGATTCCAAAAAAAGCACTGTCAAGAGGGCTCAGTGGGTAAAGCATTTCCTTCAAATCTGAGTTCAATTTCTGGAAGTTCACAAGATGGAAGAGAACTGATTTCCAAAAGTTGTCCTTAACCTCCACATGTCTGTGGCATGACATGTTCCACATCTACCTACCTACCTGTATCTATCTCTCCCTCATGCCCTCCTTTCCCTCTCTTGTAAAAAGTTTAAAATCTTCCAAAGAAACAATCTAGTATGCTCTAATGGCTACACACACAAGCTTCCAGTCAAATCTATGCCCCTTAGTCTTGACATGTGACCTTGAACTTGCTCCTCACCGCTGCCATCCCCCTCAGAAGGAGAATGAAAGATAAAATTCACAAGACACTCGATAGAAATTAGACTCTTACTATACCGAGGCCCGTTATAAGTGAGAAAGTAGATGATAAAACACAGCATTTCATCTGTGAAGATTTGACTCAAGGCTCTTATGGAACATTCAAATGAAGAGTGAAGCCAGAACTAGGCATCACTCTGGAGTGTTGCCTACAGTACTAGCCACGCAAGAGACTTCAGCAGGGAGAATCATTGGAGCCCAGGAGATTGAGACCAGGCAACAAAGGAAAACATCACACCCAAAAAAAGCGTGTTGGGCTGCAGCTTACTAGCTAAGTGCTTGCCTAGCATGCTTAAGACCCAGGGTTCCTCTCCAACCTCAGCGGAATGGGAGGTGAAACAACTTTCTGCCCCACACAGAAAGGCAGCACATGCTGTTATCATGTTCTTGATCAGGAATTGTTATTTTATGAGCAACAAGAAGAATGTCTTAGTAAATCTGAAGTGATTCCAACACTCAGAAAAGGACAAATAGAGAAGAAATCTGCTAATTAAATTATCCCTTCAAGGGGCTGAGAGGTTAAGACTCTGCCTCTCAGACAGAAGGATCTGAGTTCAGATCCAGGTCCCAGGTAAAAACACCAGGTAGAAACAGCAGTGGCCTGCATCTCTGGGAGATGCCAGAGCGAAGCAAGGAGGTAGAAGCAATCTAGGATGATTCCTGAAGTCACCCTTGGGCCTCCACAGGGGGACACATAGTGCCCTCTCTCTCTCTCTCTCTCTCTCACACACACACACACACACACACACAAATAATTAAGTTTTTAAATTATCCCTTCAAATAAGAAACAGTTCATGAGCTAAGGGACTGAACTGTTTCCAATGTCACCACAGTTTGCAAATATCCATACATAATGTCTATAAGGTTTATGTGGCGGCTAACACTTGGGAAGAAGACTAGAGAATCAGGAGCTTGAGGTCTAGTTTCTGCTACAGAAGCTCAAGCACAGCCTGGACCACATGAGACCCTAGCTGAGGAAAGAAGTATAAAAAGATCGTTCAGTATTAACCTGCATACGTTGTGCTTTCTTCAGAGGACTCATAAGGCACATTCGCATCACTCCCAGCTAGCACCCATCCCTTTATCAAAGCTGCTGGTGACGAGCACGTCGGGATGTCATTTCTTCCAGACTACCACACCGCCCACTGCTGCTGGGAGAAAGGAGGGCCGGCACAGAGCATTCCAGAAGCCCCCCTGGGACAAGAGCACTCACATCTACCACAAAGCAAGGAACGGAGCAAAAATGAGTGGTGGAGATCAGCCACCAGGTCAGACCCAGCTAGAGATGGACCCAGGATTCACTCTGTGAAAGTCGTGAGACATCAATAAGAAACGCAAGAGCGAGGGACACTACCCTGCCGCTGACACTGCACCTCCTGTTTCCATCAGGAGACGCAATGGAGCAGCCGTCCCCAAAGACAGAACCACCGTGTGGCCCACGTGGTAAGGCCGAGAGGTCAGAGCTACTGTTGGCTCTCAGGAGATACACATCCTCACCCACTGGGAGGAGGAAGCCCCGCCCACGAAGCAGCCAGACAGGAGCAGGCTGTTGACATAATTATCCAGATTCTCCCAAGGATGTTTTCATTGCTGGACTCCAACATATAGGTCGAAAACACATCTGTCACCAGATTAGAGTCAGACAAAGTCTGTGTTTTAGGAAAGAAAGACCATGGCTTAGGCTCTGCAGCAGACTGGAAACGGACTTGAAAATACTCTCACGTATCTACTTTGCACCTCACATCCTGCTGGCCTCTGAACTCTGAGAGCCTGCACTGGTCCAGACAAGTAAAATGACTGCCCCTCAAGTACCAGCCATCGCTCCACTCCGCTTTCCCTGACACTTCTTCCTAACTACTAGCTGGGCTTGATGGTGCATGAACGTCTTATCATCCCTGAACCTGGGCAATGAATGCAGAAAACCAAGTTTAAGGGCAACCTAGGCTACATGAGACCTTGACTCAGACAAACAAAGGAAGAGCTGATGAGACAACATGTTTGCAACACAGAGTTGTCATTCTCTCTCTCTCTTTTTCTCTCTCTCTCTCTTCCCCACCGCATGGTGGACAGCAAGTCTCTTGTTACCTTTAAAGATGATAACATTATATTAGTTTTAATGCCATCTTAACTTATAAGTAATTGTTATTGTTAGACAAACCAAAAACACATCCATTGACTATTCTGAGATAAGAAGTCTCTCTATGGAATCCAAGCTCCTCTCAAACTGGGGATTTCCTTCCACCTCCCAAGTGCTGGAATTACAAGCACAGCCAAACGAGTCCTTCCTGCACTAAAAGACCTTCAGAAAAATACTTATCTGTAAAGTTGAACTACAAAGTTTACATAGGAGGGAAAAGGTTTGAGATGTTTATTAATTCTCATCTGACAATTGCTAAAATTGAGCATGTTAATGTTTTTCTGCCTAAATAACAACAAAAAAAAAAGGCCTGCACAATGAAATTATTACTCACATCGCTGGAATTTCGGTGATTATAATATTCTTATACTCCACGCAGAATAAATATCTATGAAATTCAGGTGTCAGGTCAATCAAATGAAATGTGATAAAATTTTAGACAGAATAAAAGATTATTATCTTTTGTCATAAAAAGTACCTATCAAAGCTTGAATTTATTTTGTAGTAAATATACAAGATTCCAAAATACTATAATGCACTATTTTATCTTATTGCTGTCATGTATGTATGTGTATGGGAGGCTGTCTGCCGTGACACTTATGTGGCAGTCAGAAGACAACTTTGTGGAGCCAGTTCTATGGATCTATCTTCCCATAGATTCGAGGGATTGAATTCAGATAATGATAGTTGTGGCAGATGCCTTCACCTGCTGAGACATTGACCCCAAGATTTGCTATTTAAATACCAGGCTGAATAACAATGAAGGTCCCCAATATCAAGCAGGTAAAAACTGTCTCCTGCCCCACTACTTTCTGTGTACCACATCAGCATAACCTCCCATAAGGAGAAACTGAGTCACAGAGAGGCCAGGTCACTGGCTAGATGACTCCTCGGAAGAACCGTTCCCTGCTCTCCCAAAACGCTTATGAAAACACAAATTAGAGTTATCATATAGAGCTAAGCCACAAAAAAAAAAAAAAAAAAGAAAGAAAAGAAAAGAAATGAAGTTTCAAGAGCCAAGCAAAATGACCTTTACTTGAAGGCTTATCTGGAAGAACGCAAGCACAGTGGTGCATCTGTAATTCCAGCCCCTCAGGAAGCTAGGGCAGGAAAACCATAAGTTCAAGACCTGCCTGGGACAGAGTTCAAGGTCAGCCCAGGCAACTTAACAAGACCAGTTACTTTGTGTGTGTGTGTGTGTGTGTGTGTGTGTCAAAGGACACTGTGTGCTTCTGAGGAGGCTCCAGTGTTCTACCTTCTTTCTACTTTGTTCTGGTGTTTCCCAGGCTCTGCCCTTCAGGGCAAGCTGCTGCCATTTCTAACTTTAACGTGGAATCTGATCCAAACTCGGGTCCTTCTGCTTGTGAGGCTTAACCCCTGTGCCATTTCTCTCTCTGGCCTCCGAGTACTTTTTGAAGGGGCTGGGTAGAATGCTATAAGCTTTCCCCCTTACCATCGTATGTTGAGATTTCTTATTGTTTAACTTTGTATAGTTTTGAATGTCTGTTTTGACTTCCATTTGGACTCATTACTCATTCCACAGCATGTGGCTTGGTTTTCTGTACACTTCAGGGTTTACCATTTTATGGGTGTCCAGCCTCATTCCGTGGCAATCAAGCATGTACATGGTGCAACTTCAATTTTCCTGTTTTTTTCGGAGGTGTGCTTTGTGCTCTGATATGTGCCCTAATTGGAGATAGTGTATGCCTTGGTGCTTGGGAGAGATTTCAGTATATGAAGCTCAGATCCACTTTGTTTATGGTTTGATTTCATTCAGTATGTCACTGTTTCTTTCTGGCATGCTAACTACTACTTCAGTGAGAGTGGGGTGTTGAACGCTCCCATTATCACGTCTCAGTTGATTTTTTTTTTGGCTTTATATATTGTAGAATGTTTAATGAATGTGGATGAGTTCATATTAAATGTCTACATGTTAAGAATTGTGAAATCTTTTTGATAGATTATTCCTTTGAAGAACATGTAGAGGCTTTCTTTCTGAGTCTCTTCTAATTGGTTTTGTTGAGAAGTTGATTTTGTAGGATATTAGAATGGCTTCCCCTCCTTGTTCCTTTAGCTAAGAGTGCCTTTGGGCAGCCTTACACTGTGAAATAGTTCCTGTCTTTCATGATGAGTTCTGTTTATTGGAGGCAGCAAATTGATGGATTGAAATGTTTCATCCATCCTTGTAGGCTACTTCTCTTCATTAAGGGGTTTAGCCCATCTATGTTTAATCCATGTTCTAATTGAGAGGTGCTCAATGATTCCTCTCATTTTCAGTCTTGAAGTTTTTATATGGATGTTTCTTTGCTTAATATTATTTTTCCCTTCTGTCTCCTTGGATGTGTTTATCTCCTCTTCAGATTTGAATTTTTTTTAAATTATACCCAGTAGACCTGGTTTGTTGTTCAAGTAGACCTCCAATCTATTTTTTTTTCCTATGGAAACTTCCTTTTACTTTCAATTTTGAATTATAATTTTCACATATATAGCAGTTGGTGTTTGCACGTGATCATCATAACTTGAAGTACTCTCAAAGCTCCTCTGGATGTAATGTTTCCATTGGGAAAAAAATGAGTTGTTACTCTCATAAACTTTCATAAAAATGAAAAGGGGGGGGTGCTGGGGATATAGCTCGGCATGGAACACTCGTCCAGCATTTACAAGGCTCTGGATTGGATTCCTAGCACTGGAGGGGTAAGAGGTTAAAAGTAAAGGCTGGGACTCCTGTTCACACCCTCAAGGCTGTTGGGGAGGGGCCCCTGGAGCCTGGCTCAAGTTCATAGCAGCAACAAACTAGTAGGGGAGCCTACTGGTGCTAGCTTCTGGGGCTCCCTTAATCTGGGCTGAAAATGGCCAATCTGATGCCCACTAAGTGGCCCACAGGGACAAAGGCTGCTTAAATGCCACTTGAATCTCCCACCACTGATTTTCCAAGAGAGGGCTACAGTGAACGGATTTACCGTGGTCCCACGGAATAATGTCCAATTTCCTCGCTGTTACAGTCTCTAAGCAAAGGCAGACAGGTGGCTGCTCACCGCTTTCAGAAGTAGGTGTATGACCCCCAGCCCCATCTTTCACAGAGATTGTGCCCGAGATTTCCTTTTGTTCTGTAGCCTGGATGGCCCACCCAGGGCACTGCACATTTCTTTTCACTGGCTCCCCATCAGGAAAGACTGCAAATCAATAGAGTCCAGCCATTGTCTTATTATGAGCGCTGAGTCCTAAGCCAGCTAAAACACATACTGTTTCTAAACACAGCACACAGCCCTGCTTGTGGGAATCTGAATGTTTTCTGTTAACTGCAGCATAAAAAAAAAAAAAAAATACAGGTCATCTATCAGGGGAGCTGCCCTCCTACAGACACCTGTGACTCAAATGAGAAAATGACACACCTCTGTCAACACAGTCACCTTTTAAAAATGCTTCAGCCAGCTGTCCAGGTGACTCTTCTGAGTTCCCTGCACGGCCACTCAGCTCCACGCTGGCTGTGTAATCCGACCCGGGCCAGGCGCTGGAAATTGCTACGGGATCAACGGGTACTGTCACCTAACAACCCGGAGAAGCCACTTGGGTCTCCCACGATTACTCAGAGACGAACAGCTTCCAAGGACATCTTCCAGACAGACCTGACTCCCCACAACGGCCCAAGTCAGGGGAGCTATGGAACAGGGTGTAGGGACACACACCCAGGGCATCGGGGAGCCTGCTGTGGCCGGGGATCTCTGCCAACCTTGGAGCAGTTCACGCCACGCCTGCCACCACAACTCCCCATGTCCCACGGAGACTGTGAAACCCAAATAGGGAAGGACCAGAGCTCACATTAAACACCTTACAAAGCTCTTAGGTCTTCCCCTCTCTCTCTCTCTCTCTCTCTCTCCACACACACACACACACACACACACACTGCTGCTTTTTGACCTAGGGGAAAATGGCCTTTCTTCTGAAGAGCACCAGAAGTTTAGCTACCAAGTCTGGATCCAAAGGTCACTATGGAACAAGCAAACTTTCCATTCTCCTTTTACAAAGGATTGGATGTAGCCAGAGCCAATTTTGAAAATTTACATCACAAAACTAGAAAGGTGAACTTGACACCACCCATAGAGCCATCCAATTTCCCAAACCCATTGTTGGGCAAATACCTCTGGCTTGGGCCATTCAAACTAAGCCAAACATTATCTTGACAGTGATTTAGAATGAGCAACAAAACCTCATGAGCAACAAAAACTCAATTCTGAAGGGAAACACATTACCCAAGTCCAAGTCTATGCAACTTCCTTTATGCACTGTAAAGTCAAACTATTTTTTCTGCCCATTCAGGTCCATATATATATATATATAAAATCCCCTCCTAAGGATTCAGAGCACAACAGTATTAATCTGAACCCATCATTGGTCACTGAGCAATTTCTCCACAAATAAGAAGTTCTATTTATGACTTTAGACATTCAAAGTTACACGGGACACTCCTATGGGGGGAAAATGCAAACACTACCATTCATACCATTCACATTTATAGATGTAACATTTGCAACCAACAAAACCAACTGAAAAGTTTTCCCCTAGGGGAAAATAAACTTGTTTTCATTAACAATGAAGCCCCAAAGAGCGGGGAAACATCAAAAACCAGGGATCCAATCATCGGAGGGTAAAGAAACAACAGTTTAAATGTTTAGCTTTACACATGTTAATTGGGGATGGTGAAAGTCAGTGAAAGTCAGAAAGGTCTGCAGTTTCCAAGGAGAGCTGTGATTGCAGCCTCACCTGTGGGCAATTGTACAGAAACACAAATTCCCAGATCCTGCACTCCCCTGGAGATTCCGACTCGAAAATCCGGGGCAATACCTAGAAGTCTGCAGTGTTTTTAAGTCGTCCCTCCTCACCAAAGGAGCCCAGCATAAAACCGAACAGAGCAAACACTAAGCAAATAGGAATTGAAATGGCAGTGTTAATTTCCGAAAACTATCTCAGCAGAAGCCTAAGACTCAAGGTCGGGCACATTCTAGAGTCCGATTTGAAGGCTGGGGATGGGATGGATACTCCTCAAGGGAAGAGTGAACAACCCTGGGTCTAATCCCAAACCATAAATAAGAAAGAAAGAAAGAAAGAAAGAGAGAGAGAGAGAGAGAGAGAGAGAGGGAAGGAAGGAAGGAAAGAAGGAAGGAAGGAAGGAAGGAAGGAAGGAAGGAAGGAAGGAAGGAAGGAAGGAAGGAAAGAAGGAAAGAAGGAAGGAAGAAAGAAAGAAAGTTTTGCACATGAGCACTGTGCCCTGGAATTCACTGAAACATACAGTGAAGCGGAGGGACTATGGAGAAACCCTAAGGTTGGGAAAGGGTCGTTGAGTTTAACAGAAACGAACTCCAAGATCTTCGTAGGAACCTCAAGTATCTTATGGCTGAAATGAAGCCGTGAGTGTACTTCAACTAGAAGACACGGGTGAGGCAGTCCAGCATGAGCTTTGTTTTAGGCAGATAATAAAATGAAGCCAGCATTGACATAAGCAAAATCGACCAACCACACACCTGGTAGCTTTGCAGACCTACATTAGCAATGAATCTAAAAGCAGCTCTGGCCTAACCCAGAAATAAAAACAACCTAAAACCCTTCAACACGTCTTTCTTTCCCTTGGGTTAATTTAACCGTTAAAAAAAAAAGTAGTGACCTTAATTGAGAGGTTTGTAAAGTAGTTAGGTTTGTCATTTTGTTGACATTTAAATGTAATTTCCTCTAAAAACTGTTCTTAGGTATCAACTCACTAAACTGTTGGTTTAGATAATTATACTTCTGATAAGATAAAATTTCAGATAATTTACTAGACAGCAATTCCACTAAGGAGTCCAGTCTGGTTTCGCACTTACCCCTGAGGCTGTAGGTTGTGCTGAAGGAGAAGTATTTTTGGTGCAGTCATCTGAGTTAGAAGAGGTGGAAGTTGGAGTCATAGAAACAGAATTATTGTTATTACCTGTGAGTCAAAATGAAGAGAAATGAGCACATGCATCGCTATTGTTAAAGTCGGCAAATACTTCCCAAGCAACCAGACATTGTGATATATTTACCAGAGCAAGTCTTTGACTTATTAATGTTTTTAGGTTTTCGTTTCCTGGTCTGAATTCCCTCTTTTTTCATAGCGAGTGGTCGAGGTACCTGAGAAACATTTAGAGGGCTCAAGGTTAAGATGTATTACATTGCAGGAAAATCAAACTATAGATGTGACTTCACTGAAATTCCTCACTTTAAAAGATTGTGGGGCTGTAGCTTAGGGGAGGAGCATTCCCTGAGCACGCTGAGGTCCTCAGTTCAATTCCAAGTGCCACAAGAAACAAGCTAATTCGTTAAATAAAAGAGCTTGTCATAAATCGCGACAACATCTATATACACTCTGTAGATTCAAAGCGCACAAAGATTACATGTTCCCCAAATGCAGAAATTCCCCCGGGGGGGAAATTAATGGCGTAGTTAACAAGGGTAGTGTAAATTAAAATAAACTGTAAAGTAGGAGAAAGATGAGGGACTGAGGAGAGAATAATCAGAAAGTATAAAATTGTCAAACAAAATTACACAACAAAAATAAACCATGTATTCATTCTCCTTTGGCACAAGTTAATTTTCTATCAGGGTAAGGGGTTAGCTGGGTACGGTGGCTAATGCCTAAAATACCAGCACATGGAAAGCCAGAGGCAGGACGATTGTAATGAATTCAAGGCCTCTGGTCCACACAAAGAATTTGAGTCTAGCTTAGGCTATTGGGAGATTCTGTTTCAGAAAAGCAAAAAACAAAATGGAGATGAAATTTATTATTTGTACAATGCAGTAAAATGAAGCAAAGATTCTAATTAAAGCTATCAAATATAAAGACTTTGAACAAATGTCTTTACATTCATTCAAACTTAGCTGCTGTCATGCAGTACCTATTATTGTGCATTTGCAATTTGCTTCTTTAACTGCAAGTAAAATAGTCCCCTGTTCTCAGTTTTAAAGCCTAATATTTTCCTATTTTTAAAATTGACATGTTTACAAAGAATGGTCATGGTAACTTAATTACTAGTAGGTTGATTTGCTTCTTTCTATGAGAAAACAGGTCTCAATGATGTGCACACACTTTTTTTTACTTTCCTGCCCTTTCGTTTGTTGATCATGCTTTGTAACTGAAAAGATGTACAAACCAAACAGTAAATGTATATATTCATGAATAAAAAATGGCGCACCCCATGGAGTTTCATGTAGAGTCCACAAGCGTTGCAAACGGGTTCCCCCTCGGCGTTTCTGCGCCATAAGGTGGTGGTTGTGGTGTGGCAGTTGGCACAAGACAGTCCAAGTCGCCGTGATGAAGGCTGGTAAAGGGCACAAAAGAAGTGAGAGAGGAAAAACACAGGAGCCTTCCATTTCAATGAGTTTATATGTATTTTATGCACGAACACGATGCATATTATGTCCCATCTTCAACCAACATGTTCTTAGTTTATTATAAATTGAATGTCCCTTGAAGTGTAATTAGGGTGACTTTCCTAGACCAGAAAAATAAAAGCCTGTATAGTATGCTGGGTGCCGTGGTTTGGTGCTTCTCTAGTGTAGTAGTGTGGATTATAGACTGACCCAGCGGCAGACATAAGTGCACCATGTGAATCCTTCACCGGCATCTGAAGTAGCTTCTCCTCCAAGAATTGCTGTTACTTTTTAAGGGGAAATACTTTTTTCCCCCAAGTTGCCCCAAATAGAGGTATATTCTGAACCTATCAGAAATTCAAACCCTCTCCAACTCTGACCCAGGATCTGGAAGGGCTGATCGGCTGAGCTGTCATAAGTATGACATGGAAAAGTCATGAGACACAATCGCACGTCAGCGAGCTAAATGACTGAGTCATCTTTACTTAAAAACTAGAGATCATCATGTCTATTTCTTGGATGCACATAGAGGAATCAACCAGAAACCTCCAGAAGGGTCTATATATAAGAACAAAAGCAGATCTTAGTCAAGGTAGGAAATTGGGGTTGAAAATTTAGCTCATTGGCAGAGCACTTGCCTATCCTCCAGCAAGATCCTGGGATTGGTACCCACCACCAGAAGGGAGGGGTGATAGCAAAATCAGAAGGAAACATTGCCCTTAACTGTCACTCTGCTTGCCTGAATTCTGAATTGTTATTTCATGCATATTACAAGGAGTCAAGCAATTTTTATGACATCTTTTAATATTAACCCTGCGTTATGTAGTAATGTTAATGTATCTTGATTTGTCCCATCAGTATTACAACCAATTCTGCTTCATAGAAGTGGTTAACGGGTGTTATCAAGGCAGGACATTGGTCTAAGGATGCAACTGTATGTCCTATATCCTTGGCATGCACAAAGCAACATTTCTTTTAAATTCCTTTGTGGGATTAAAAAATAAGACAATACAATCCTCATCCTGAATGGCAAAATGTAGTCTTTGCCTTTAAGTGACCATATTTAAATTTCTTTAAATAACTAAAAAGAAGTGCTGAGACCTGTTTTTGGTGAAGAAAAATCTATCTGGACAACTCGGGAATCCGAGCAAATTTTTAATTTCCCCAAAACTTGGCAAGGTTAGATAGAGGTCCGTTCAGAGGGAGAAGAGACACAGCTATCAACTGGGCATAAAGCGGATGTTTACAGATCAGAGGACACATTTCCAAAATCTTTGCTGACAAATTTAAATGCCAAAATTGAATTTTGCATTTTAAGACTCAACGCCTGTTATTGCTTTAGCGTGGATCTTTACAATCAAGTGGCAAAAACCCAAAGGCTCCAGTAATCCATTTAGCACAACAGAAGCTGGTGATAGAAATTCTTCGCACTGATTCTTAGCACTGAGTTCTTAAGACTGTAGGTGAAATTAATAAGCTTGGCTAAGGGAAGGAGTATTTGGAACACTAATTTACTAAAATATCAGATATTAACATCTTACACATCAAGGGCTTCTTCCCCCACCCCTTCCCCATGTTCTAAGAGAACATTCCTTTCTATGAGCATGGAATCCGTAAATGAGGGAAGGGACAATTCATCTTATAAACGGGCCATTTATGACAGTTTCCAGTGGAATTTGGAGTCAATGTGGGGCAAGTCTGTTATCAGAATTTGCCATTCTAACAAAGAGCTTTATGACTGTCAACTGCACATCATAAGTGAAGTCAGTCCCCATAAACATGTGAAATGAAGGTGAACGGGTTATAAAAGTTCCTCGTAACAAGCGATCTCAGTTATATTCCTTGCTGACAAGGAATTCAAGTTACACCATAAATCTCTTATTTTGCAATGTCTCGCAAGTTCGGTTCACAGTGATTGGTTCTGTACTGCTGTCTAAACAAACTTGGGTTCAACCTTCTGCTTCTGAGAACTAAGTCAGATCCATCGAAACCATAAATAAGAAGCTCACAAGGAGAACTAATTGATAGTGACACACCCTACAATTGGTATCATTTATAACCCATTTACAAAGCACACAAGTTGACCTTGGTTACTGCCAAAACACCTGCCACATAGAAAGAAAACTAATTGATTCAGAAATGTTTAAACCGGTTTGCTTGTGGGTAACAGTTATTTTTACTGGTAAGTGCACAAAATAAATGGCACTATCTAAACACGGATGTTATTTGTTCACATTTACAACTCACCTAGAACCTGAATAGTTACCATATTACTGCAAGTTTTTTTTTTTTTTTCTGGATCTTGAGAAGTTTTTCACAACTAAGCTAGTACTCAACATAATGACTTCTATCTCCCCCCACACACAAAAATAATGATCTCATTGTTTATGAATTGTCTAATAAATGAAAGCAAGATCTTCCTTGAAGTGCCTTTTTTAAAAAAATAAGAATAATGAATACCAAGGTGAGCGCCTTGCATCTTGAACTTCAGGGTACCCTTTGAAGAAAATCCTAAACTGTGGGAGGTTGTTACAAATTCAAGGCAACTTTCACTCATTAAATTACCCTTGGCTACTTTATTTTAAATGCATTAAAAACAAAACAGCCATAAACTTAATTGCTTTTCTTTAAGGTGTCAGACTTAAAGTTGTGATACAATTCTGTCTAATCTATTTAACACCAACAACATGTGTGCGTTTGTTCTGCTAATTAGAGTATAACGATTAAATAAATTACTTGGATCCTTCAGATGTCTGGCATCTAACTGTAAAATGTCTTTGACTTTAAAAGGTATTTAGCATGCGACTTTGGAGCTAAACAAATGTTAGCCTTGCGGTGGGGTTTCTGAAAACTTTCCTATAGCTTTAAATATTCTGTCTTGCTAACGAACACATGTGTGATCTAAATCCTTCAAGGAGGTCAAAATTCCCGAGCTCATTTAAGAGGGTAAAATATGTTTGAATTGTGCGTTCTTGGAACTGTAGATTCCATGCATGCTCTCAAGTTCTGTGCAGTTCTCAGCTACCTGGATTTCAAAATAAGTAACTAAGAGTAAATACATTCTCCTCAGACTCAAGAACATTTCAAAAGGCTCCAGAATCAGGGGCTGAGCCTGTCTATCAGAGGAAGATCGACAAAAGGGAATGATAGTAGAAAGGATAGAGAGAGAAAAGCAGACGGGGAGGAGAGCGTGTTTCTGCTCGATGGAAGTTATAGGGGAGCTGCTTCCCTGTTCCTCAAAAATATCAAAAGAGCCCAATCTTTCACCAGGCTTTGGAATGTCTACCCACTTTTTCTCCCTCTAATGTTACCTGCATTCCCATTTCCCAGCTACTGGCCAAATCATGCTGAATTATTTCTGTGCACTGGCAAAGAATATCCAGATAATACACATCAATTTTCCATTTTAAAAAGAGCGATAAAGGGGCTGGAAGTGTGACTCAGCAGTAAAACCCTTGCCTAAGTGTCCAAGAGGCCCTGGGTTCGATCCCAAGCGCTCTCCTTAAAAATATGAATATATATAGCAACTAGCTGTGTCTTTTTTTTTTTTTTAATCTTGGTCTCCTAGAAGCGGTTGCCTAGGGTCTGCAGCTCTCCCGATACGGGCTGCGAGGGCGAATGCAGGCCAGGAGGTTGCAAGCCCGGAAGCTGCAAATCGGGATGCCGCAAGCTGCGTGGAGCGCAGGCTGGGAGGCTGCAGGCTGGGAGGCTGCAGGCTGGGAGGCTGCAGGCTGGGAGGCTGCAGGCTGGGAGGCTGCAGGCTGGGACGGTGGTCCGTGATCCGGCCGCGCCGCACCTGTCCCCGCCACACTTACCACGCGCTTCTGCGGCTTGATGAGGGGCCGGCTGAGGCCGTTCATCTTGCTGTAGAGGCCGCAAGCGTTGCACAGGTAGTGGCCGGTGCCGTCCCGCCGCCACAGCGGCGTCTGGATGGAGCCGCAATTCACGCACTCGCGGCTCTCCGACAGGTCGTCCAGCAGGTCTGTGTGGCGAAAGCGGGAACCCGCAGAGGTCGGTGAGGTCGCGCCCGACCCACCCGCACCCCGGGACGTGTCCCCGGGTCCCCGATCCAGAGTGAAGGCGCGCTCCGCGGACCCCACCCGCGTCCCCCGCTCCCCCAGGCCAGCAAGTCCCGGACTGCACGGTCACCCGACTGTCCCACGCTCCGGCCCCCTCGGCCCTCCGCAGGACGCTCAGATTCCAAGAGGAGCCGCTGCCCCGGGTCAGCCTGGGTTCTCCAACCGCACCTCTGGGTTACCCTTGCTTTTTAAAGCCAAAATTCATCATAATTACAAAATACGCTTGCCAAACACCAGTGAACCACAGAATAGATTTGCTGACCTCCAATGCAACCACGACTCCAGGATTCGCTGCCTTTTTTTTTTTTTTTACTTTTATCGAGTAATTAAAAAAATACTTTCTATATCCACGTCTTTTCTCCAATAAGAAAAACAGGTTGTGCTAAAACTAGTGTTCTTGGGCACTTGAATCAATCAGAATAAGAAAATGATGCAGGTTTTTCTCCCCCAGGGGGAAAAGTGGTACCATATTAAGCAGAGACTAAGTTTAGCTTCAAGTTACAAGGATCTAACCCTAAAATATTCTGATTTCTATTTGAATATTGATAATTTACCGCTTGAGAAAAATACTAAGGTCTCCCCAGCTGTACATAAACCACCTATTTTTCTACATAAAAGTTTTAATCTTCAGACTCAATTTGAAGTGCGTTATTGCACATCTTTTTAATGGTGTGATTCATTCTTGAAAAATTTCCCAACTAACATACAGCAGTCAATTAAAAATGATCATACATAAGAGAAATGATTGTAAATATTACTTCTGGAACAAAAATATGAAGGACTAAATATCTCCAAAACTGAGTTGGGTATTTATTAAATAAAACTTCTAAGCAATGTTTCCTACTGCTTAAAATTCTGCTTTAAAGGGTTAAATGTTCTAATTTGGCATTCTTCAACAGGCATTGATCACTTTAAATAAACAATGCACTTCAGCATCTTAATTTAAGATTAAATGTGCCGCTAGAACTTTAATCGCTTTCCTTCCTCACACAGGGAACAGTTTTTTCAATAATGTGCTATAGATACGGTCTCAGCATTAAAATATTTTAACCATTAACATTTACCCTGCTTCTAGAACAAGTGCCCTTCCTTTCTGGAATTATTTCTTGGGTTTAAAAGAAACTAGCATCCTACACAAGGGAGTTCAAAGTTATCCTGGGGATACTGCAACTTCCAACACATCACAAAGATTTATTCTTCTCCCGCCCTAAAAGCCACTATTGACTACGGTAATCAGTAAAATGCTCAGGACTTCAAGGACGCTGAAGTTAAACAAGGTATTTGTCTTTGTTGTTGACTTTAAAACGTTACCTATCAGAGACCCTCTCCCAGAGAGAAGCATTCCCTGGAAAAATCAACTTGGGGCCTGGCCTCCTTCCCTCCACTGGGAACAACAAAGACAGGTCCCAGGAGAACAGAGTGGACGCCCCAGGTGGAGGAGATTTAGCCTCCTGAAACACTAAAGACAACATTTAAACTTTTCAAAAGCATGCTTTTTGAAAACTAAATGCAATTTCTCTCCTTTGGCCTCCACCCCTGCAAGGGTCAAACAAGAAGAACTGGAAAATAAGCTGTTGTGAAACTTACAAAATCAGATTTCTTGGAGGTTTGTGCCTCTGCCCTAAGAGGTTCCTTTTTGTGCTCCTAGGAAGGGATGGAACCCTTCAAACCTTCATGGCCCCAGGAATTGAGAGCTGCTCTGAAGGAGCTTAGGAGACCGGAAGGCCAAGGAATAGGAACCAGGAGGAACCAAACTCACTTAGGTGTGAACCATCCAGCTGCCAAACACCAGGCCAGGGAGCAGTATAGGAAGGGAGGGAACTTCTAGAAGCCTCTACACTGCTCAGATTGAGAAAGCACAGCACTCAGATTTTAGCTTTGGTGTTTATTCAAGTCAGCTAAAGACTTTTAAAAAAAAATCTCAGAGGCAGGAGGATTTTCCAAGATAGAAGCCTGTCAGGATTACAATGAGACTATGTGCTCCCTTAGGAAAAGCAAAGTTAGAGTTAGCCCCTCACCAAACAAATAGTGGCTTCGTCCACTCGCTTCTTCCCTCTTTCCTACAGTCTGTATAGATTGGATGTCCCAAAATCCTTTTACTCCTATCGTGTTTTGGTTCTTTCTTTTTCTTTCTTTCTCTTTCTTTCTTTCTTTCTTTTTTCTCTCTTTCAGCACAGAGTCTACAGAAGATTTTTTTCTAACTTTTCATTGTCATGCCCACTAAAGGAAAAAAATTACAAAAAAAATATAGACTAGGTTCAGAGCGAAAGGAAACTTCTCCTAAGGGGCCAACAACTGTACCATCCTCTAAAAGGATTTCTCCAGCATGGCCTGATTACTGTCAACATCTAAAGACTTGGTTGTCTCTGGGCTAGCTATTTCTCCATCATGTGACTTGCTGGAGCCCAGGGGAAAGGAATCTGGAGATCAGGCTGAGGTGTGTCCACCAACAGTGACAAGGGAGGGTGCTTAAACGACAGGCACCCCACCCCCACACTGCCTGACAAACTTTACACCCCAGCAGCACACCTCATTCTCCAGTCTCCCAATCTCAATCTTTGGGAGCCAAACTGGGTCTCTTACATGGTTGGAAGGGTGACAGTACAGCGCTCTATGAACACGTGTCAACGGGGACGGAGTCCTTGCCTCCACAGCTGGCTACGATGCTCTGAGAAGGTACAAAGGAAGATTCGATTCTTGCCTTCTCTGGAAGCTGTGAAGGAAATCAATCCTGTGCCTTTTCCCATGTTTCTTGGTGAAGTTGCACTTGCTTGCATCGGAGCCTTCATTTTCAAGCTACTGGCACCTCCAGTAGATGTTTTCTGAATCTAAGATGTGTAATATTCTTTTAATCTGACTAATCAGGATCCCTAAAGGCAGCTCAGAGATGCCCAGGCCTGGAGCACAAAGACCCGTGGGAAGGGCAGTTTGGACCTTGACTCTGGACTATCCTTGTAGCTCCACTCAAACAAGCAACAAAAGCCCCCCCCCCCCCGAGAAAAAGTTGTCAAACACGTGAAATAACCAGACACACCTTGGGACGCACCAAGGCTGTGGCTGAGAAAAGAAACTGACGCTCCTCCTACCCTAACAGCAACTAACAGCAGATCCCCTATCCAAAATGAGGTCCTTCCAAGCGATTTCGTCTTCCGACTATACATCCAAATGATCCCTAGAAGCTCAACTGGAACGTGACATCGTGACATCGAGGTGAGCTCCATTCCGAAGGATCCTGGGGTCTCAGCCTTGTCAAGCAGAGGCCAAGCCTAAAGGCCTGCCCACCAACTGGCCTTCAATAAGTCGCAGGCTGACCATTCTAGGTGTATTTTCGTTTTTTTCCTTCCCTCTCTCACTTGAGGGGGAAGACAGATGCCAACTAGAGTTCTAGATCCCAGGTCCCTGTGTATCCTGCTTAAATTCCTCCTGTCCAGGGAAAGGCGGGCAGCCCCTCGCCTTAGAAGACTGCACCCTTCAAACGTCGCCCACCTCGGAGTCTCACTCTTCCACGCTTCCAAATCCACAACCATGGAAAAGCCCGGGCTCCTAGGTTCCCTCCTTAGACTCAGGTTTGCCAGTTGCACAAAGACCCCGGTGCACACCCACTTCTCCCAAGCCCTGAGGTCTAGCAATGCGGCTTCGCTGCTTCTAGAAAGACAGCGTGGGCAGCACAGTACCCACAGCCTCGCTACCAGCCCGATTGTCCCGCCACGGGCCTATCTCTCCCTAACGGTGTCAGGCCGACCTCTGGGCGCCTCCGAACAGAAAAGCCCGAGGACAGGATCCCCGATTCAAGCAGCTACTTCACGCACGCCGCCTCCTGACTCCCTCCCCCAGTGCCCAAGACCCTCATTTCCGCACAGCGGCGCACCCCTTACCTGCGCTGGGACCCCGAGGCACGGGGAGCGGGCCTCCCGCGCGGCTCTGGAGGGGGTGCAGCACCGGCGTCTCGAAGGGTCCGGCTGGCCAGGCGGGTGTCAGCGGCGCGCCCATGTAGGGAGAGTAGGGGCTCGGGTGGTGGTGATGGTGGTGGTGGTACGTCCCGTTCAGCGGCCGCGCGGCCGACAGCGAGCTGTATTGGTGCTCGCGGCCGCCCATGGGCGCCAGGCTGCCGCCGCCGCCGCTCACGCCGCCGGGGCCCGCGCTGCCCGCGGTCGCGTAGCCCCCGGGGTCCCGCGCCGCGCCGTTGGCCACGGGCGGGCTGGCCGAGTAGGGGAAGCGCGCCGAGGCGTGCGCCCCGGCCGAGCCCGCCGCCCCCGCCGGCCCTGCGGCACCCGCGCCGCCCCCGCTGCTGTACGGGGGGCTGTCGGCTGCCGCCTGACCCCAGCCGGGGTGCGCGGCCGCGCCGCCCGCGTGGTTGTTGGGCCCGCTGGCCGCCCCCTGCAGGTAGGGCAGGCCGGGCAGCATGGAGCCCACGCGCGTGGTGGGCACGTAGACCGGGGAGCTGGCCGCCGCCGCGGCTGCCGCGGCCGCCGCCGCCGAGTGCACGAAGCCCCCCGGGGCGCCGTCGTAGGCGGCGGGGCCCTGGCTGGAGAGCGCGGCGAGGGTCTGGTACATCTCCTCGGGCTGCTCGGGCGCGAAGGGGCTCAGCTTGGCGCCCCGGCCGGACCACAGCAGCTTGCTGGCGGTGGCCGCCTGGTCGAGATCAGTGAAGAGCAGCAGGTCCTCCCAGCTGGACAGGGCGCCCCCCGGGCCGGCGACCCCGGGCGCCGAAGGTCCGTGGGGAGCCCCGAAAGGATGCGAGGCGTAGGGGCCGAGCAGCAGCGAGCGGCCCGGGGGTCCCGCCACCGCCTCGGTGTCGAGCTGCGGCGTCCTGCCGCTGCTGGCGCCGCAGGGACCGCGATCCGCGCCCCGGGAGCAGGACGACGACGACGACGAGTTGGGGGACGGCGGAGACGACAGCTCCCGCGCTGCAAAGGCCGGGGAGGCGCAGGCGTCCGCGGCAGCGCTCCCCAAACGCTTCGGCAGGCACCAGCCGCCGTCAGTCAAGGCCATCCACTGTCCGGCGCCGCTCCAAGCCGACTGTTAGCTCCTGAGGGGGGACAGACGGGGAAGACTGATCAAGAGGGAGTGCCGCCGAGCACGAGCTGTCCACGATTTCGCTCCGGAATCCCCCCCCCCCCGCTTCTTCCGGGGCTCAGGCCTCAGCGAATGGAGACTGACCCTGCGGCTTAGCAATAGGGTCCCTAAGAACTAGGGTGCCCTTCGCGGGCACCCGCGGGACTCCTGTCCCTGCGTCCTCCCAGCCTACCCCCTCGGCAGCATCCTCCCTCGCCACGCGTGCCAGATCCCACGAGGGACAGGGAAGCTGACCAAGTTGTTCCTGCCGTCCCAGAGTGGCGACATCCGGGCCGGTAACACACAAAAGATCTGAATGGGGGTCTGGTGTTGTGGCATCCCGTCTCCTTGGGGAGACCCTTCCTCCCGGGGTGCCTCACTGCGAAAAACAGCGGAGACAACTGGTCCCCGAAAATGAAACCGCCGCCTTTCCCCCAGAGCTACCCGGATCGAGCTGACCGGCTCGATCACCAAACCCAGAAAAAAGAAAAAAGGGTTCAGGCTAAGCAAAGTGGGGTGCCCGGACAGAGATGGCAGCCTGGGAGTTCTCCCTACTGCAGCGGTGCGGGAAGCCTGCGGCGGAAGTCTCACGCCCACCCGTGGCCCGCACACCTTACGCCACCGGGTCTGCAGCCGCCAGCGCGCGCTCGCGCCGCCCGGGCCACCCCGGCCCATCCCACGGTCATCCCCAGCCTCGGAGAGGCCAGAGCGTTCCGGAATCGGACGTAGCGGGGTGGAGCAGAAAGCGGAGGAAAGGAGGAGGAAAAAAACTCGGGGGAGGGGGGACGAGACCGCCCCAGAGCCGAGGCCACCCCAAAGGGGAGACCTGGAAGAGTGACAGGGAGCCTGGGGGTGGGGGGGGAGAGTGCAGCCGGGCGGGCCTCTCTTCCCAATCGTTGGGGCTCATCGGAGATAACCACGCTAAAATTAATGCCCACACGCAGACCCGGGCAAGATAGCGAGAAAGAAGTTTCTCTGCCCGCCCGACTCCCGGCTCCCGCCCCTTTGCGCTGAGATAACTCGGAGATAAGGCTGCGGGCAGATAAGCGCTCGGGGGAGAGGAAAAAACAGCAGAAGTGGCTCGGCGGTATCCCGGGAACCCCGGAGTCGCCGCAGCCCTCCCGGAGGGGAGGAGGGAGACACCCTCGGAGCCGATCGCGGCCGAAGGAGGCCGCGGAGCCGGAGGCCTGGGACCGGCGATCGGTGGAGGTGGAAGGAAGGAGCGCGGGGAGAGCAAACAAAGGAGGAAGCGGGCGAACCTCGGGCGATCGCAGGGCAGGAGCACGGACCTGGGCAGACGGTGCTGCGGAGCGCGGAGAGAGGCCGCTGGCGCCGGCGACGGAGCGCGAGTCCGGGGTCTGCGCGGCGCGGCCGGGGAATAAAAAGGAGAGAGGAGGCGCCTCTCACTGCTCCGCCGGAAAACTGCAGCCTGCGCTCCTGATTGGACTCACCGAGCCCTAAACAAACAGCGCTCGCCGAAGGGTGCCAGGCTGTGGGTCGGAACTGCGCGCTGCTAGCAGCTGGGCGCGGAGGTGAAGAGGAGGAGGAGGAGGAGGAAGAGAAGGAGGAGGAGGAGGAGGAGGGATCGAGGGGAGGAGAGAGGAGAGGGTGGGGAGGGGACAGCGAGGGTGGGGGTTGGGGGGAGCACCGCCCTGGCAGCGGATCAGCGCCGCGCAGCGTGCGGGCGGGGGCTGAGCAAGGTTGGTGCGGTGCGCGCGGAGGGGGCGCGATCACCCGTGGGGGCGCTCAGCTCAGGGTCACGGAGGAGGGGCGGAGGCGACAGCAAGTCCGACCTGGCCGGCAGCCCACGCCCATTCAGCCGCGGAGTACCCCTGGAGTTCCCAATGAACGCGCACGTCGCGGGGAGGAAGGGGGAGGCTTGGCACCCGCGGAATTGGCCCTGAACACTTCCCAAGCCGCCGCCACGAAGGGAGGGGCACACTACCAGCCCCTAGGTCAGCTCGCTCCCAAAGTGACCGGCCTAGGAAGAGTGTTTTCCCAACTGGCCCGCCCCCCTCCTCTCTGCTTATTAAATGAATTTCTTTTCTTTTTTTCTTTTTTGCCCCACAGTTGTTGTGTCACCAACATAAACTTTCCTCAACTCTATGGCGAGATACTCAGGTCGCGGTGGGCATCTGGCACGGGGCTCTTCCCACGTGCCATGTGGAAATAGAACTCGGGCGCTTCTTCCCGACCACTCCCCGGGCTCTCACAATCTATACTAAATTCCTGGGGACTGCGTAGAGTCCAGGGCGACCAGTTAACCTTTGGGAACCTTTGCCTCCGGGTCGTCTTGTCAGGAAAGGTTAAGCCCAGTGGGTGCTTAGGTGGGGGAGGGGTCCATGGATGGGACAGCCGTATCTAAGGACGCTCTCTAGTGAATTTTTGCTGTCGCTTTGGCTCTGACCGGTTCTGGACTTCAGGTAAGTCAAAGATAACGCGTTGGAAAGGAGGGGGGGTACCTTCCTTGCACCGGGAGTGGAATACCGTCTCCCCACCCCCGCACTCACATACACACCCCTTCATCACTCCCTCCAAACGGTTATCACAGCTGTGTACAAACTGACACCGTCCTTAGAGGAGGCCAAGGGACTGGAAATGAACATCTCGGGGTTATCAGTGCTGATCTGTCAGCCAGCAGCGAGAGGGGCACCGCTCGTCCCCGGCCGGAGCTGTGATCTATGTCTCGCTCCTTTTGGATCATCCCACCTCCCCCCCCCCAGAAAAAAAGAAATAAAGAAAAAAAAAAGAAAAGAAAGGATTTCTTCAGATCTCAGAAGGCTGCGGAGAGGGGATTTAACCAGCGCGACAGTGGAAATGTCCACACTTAGTCTCCCACAGGTAAATCGAAATAAGTCCTTTTGTCAAAGTCGAGGCTCCCAGAAATTTTCGAGCTGTCTTACTTTTGTTGCTGTTATCGTTTTGATTTGACTTGATATTTATTTTGTTTGCGTTTGTTGTTTTTCCGAGGAAGGGAAGAGGGGGTCCATGAAGCCTGGAACGGTAAAATACGATTTGGAGACATCGCGAGCTGGTCTCGAAGGGGACACGTCTTCACCACGCGTGCGTGAGCTGTGTGACCCGGTGGATCCCGAGGGAAGAGTGGGAAAGGTCGGGGGAGGGGGGCTCGCGATCCGGGAAGTTGGGGAAAGTTCTCCCTTTTTTCCTTCTTCGTTGTAAATTGCTGCTAAACACTTCTGAATTTGAGATGGCTACCGAGAAGGTCCATAAACCGTTCTTGTCCAATTTAGTCATTTTTATTACATTCCTCTTTACCTCCCCCAATCACTGTTAGTGGCTCCCACTTTGAGCCGGGCCACCTTTCCCAAAGGTTGAAGGTAGAAAACTCTGGAATGGAGAGACTGGAGACCTGGGGCGGGATCCAGAGACTTTAAATTTTAACCTAAGTTTGATCGACTCCAACGACCAGCAGAGACCGGCCTGGGCCGGCCCAATTTCCACCATGGCTTCCAGCGGCTTGTTTGGGTTCTTGGGTGAGTTGCGACCAAGTTTTTTTAATGCATTGGGTTCTGCAAAGCAAATTTTGGAAAGCAGCACCATTCATGATGTGGGGATACGATTTCCTCTAAGTTCAGATTGTTTCGAAATAATGTCTCTAAAGCTTGCTATTAAAAGTAATTTTTTTAAAAAAAGTTCGTATCAGCTAAAATAATAATAAATGTCTTGGCCGGGTTTGGCGTCCTGGCTGTGAACCGGCCTTCCAGCGGGAGCCCCGAGGAAATCGAGCTCGGAGGGAGCCCGATTCCTTTCTTGTGTGTCTCTTTGTGTTTGCAAGTACTGGGGTGTCCGTGTGGATTTCCTGGGACAATGGCTGACCGGTCCCCCTCACCCTCCGCTGACCTGCCTTCCCCTGCTGCCTGGCCGCGGCGTTGGAAAAGCGCGTTGGCCACGGCGCGGCTGAGACGGAGGTGGGCAGCCAACCCGACAACGTGCGAGTGCTAAGGGGTCGGGGAAGGAAGGGACCCCGCATTTTTACCCTCTAGATTGCCCGTTGTTTGCACAGTGCTTAAAAAAAAAAAAAACGAGGAAAATAGATAATTGTTCCTGTTCAAGGCCACAAATTACACCTTTGAAAGACTGGTTTCCCCACCAAACTAGATTAGAGAAATGGTTTTTTATTTCAAGTCAGTTCATCTAAAAATAAAACAAAATCTGTTTAAATTCTACGGTTAAGGGGGAAGGGAAGCTGTCAAGCGATCTGAGCGCTCCAATCTGCCTCTTTCCAACGCTGGGGCTCTGGCGACACCCCTCACTACACATTTTCAAAGCCACCCCCCCACACACACACACACACGCTTCTCCCTGGCTCCAGCCCAGCGCTCTGAGCTTCCTCTACGGACTCTAGCTAGACTCGAGCTGGGCTGGAAGGTTGCAGAGGGAAGAAGTGCGCCCCAGAACACGGAGCCTCAAAACCGGAGAAGAACCCCCTCATGGTCCAGGTAAACACTGATACACTCTTAAAAAGTCTTCTTTGCTTAGTGGTTTTCTCCTTTTGTTTTTTCTTTCTCTTACAATTTCCTTTTCTGTTCTCCCTGCCTGCTCTTGGGAGCTTTGGTAATCTGGAAAGAAACCCTTTCACTCGGGACTATGTGCACTCCTACAGTGAAGGTGTCCCCCTCACTCTGAACTGGCCTGTCCCCCGCAGATGATTTATTTGGGTCTCACCACGCCACTATCCCCATTTCCAATCCGGCCAGAACACCGCAGCCTATTGGGCAAGGGGCGGGGGCTCCGCCTTGAAACGGAAGAGGTGTTTGGGGACTTGGTGTGGCGCTGCTTCCGGGGAAGTCACAGACCTTTGGCCCCTCAAACTCCAACCCTTGCCTTTTATTTTACAAAACTCCTGCCTGCTTCAGCGACGGTTCACAAAGAAAAAAAAGAAAGAAGAAATCATTTTGATTTAAAGTTGTTTTAACTTTAGATTTTAAAACTAGGGACTAGAATGTAGCTGGGGGGCAAAGCACTTGCCTAATGCGTGGAAGGCCCTGGGTTCGATTCCCCACCAGTAAAAAGGAGAAAGAGAAAGAGAGCGATTAATGGAGTCTTCTCCCATTTTCTTCCCGTCCTGAGGACTTTCACCCAAGGACGTGCGTCACCCCGGCTTCGCTCTCCTGACTTGGCGTGCGAGTTCCGGGATCCACAAGGTTCAGCACAACACAGGCGATCGATGTAGTTCATTTAGGGGTTCTTCCTTTCCTTCTCTCCCTTCTTCGTTCTTTCCTTCTTTCCTTCCTTCCTCCCTCCCTCCCTTCCTACCGTTTTTAATTCTTGAAAAATAATAAAAATATATAAAATATAAAACTAATAACTTCTTAAGAAACGCTCTCGGACAGGCCAGGTGGTGACTGGCCTAAGAACCTCTCGCCCCCACATCCCCGCCCAGGTCCCCTTCGCCCTGCTGGCGCGGGCCGCTGAGGAAGGGGAGCCATGGGGTGGGGGGGAGCTAGCTGGCTCAGGTCCCGGGGCGTCAGGACCCCGGCACCCCGGGGGACCCCGCGGGCGGCCGCCTACACGGCGCGGCGCTGGGCTGGCGGCGACGCGCGGGGTCACCGCGGTGGTCTCCTCCGCGCGCTGTTTACGCGGCTTAATGCGCTGGCAACGCGGCGGTGAGTCCGGGCGGCGATAAGGGGGCGGCCGGGGGGAGGCGGCCGTAAAAGCCCCACGCTGGGCGCCTGTGGCCCGCCCCGGTCCATTAACCCCCTTGCTTTCTTCTTCCCTCTCTTAAAGCTTGTTATCTGGGCCACCCAATGACGGACGAAAGATCTGCGCCCCCACGGCCCCCACGGCAGCTTTAAACCAAATAAATGTAGCTGCGAGGGGCCGCGGTGTCTGAGAAAAGATCGAAAGGTGTCTTTCTGGGATCGCTCCGAGGCGCTGGCGGCTCTCAGCCCCCGATAAATACATTCCGCGCCGGCGCCGGCCTCCCTGGCCGGCCGCCGCGCGCCCCGACACCCCATGATCGCGACTCCGGCGGCCGCACATCCCACCCGAGGCCCCGCGGTCGCAGCGGCGGAAACCAGGCGATCTGGTCGGGCCGTTGGTCTGGGGATGCCGGGCCTGGGGGAGCCCGGCCTGGGGCACCCGAAACGTTCCTCCCTGCATTACGGAGAAAAAAAAAAGAGAAAGAGAAAGAGGTCAAGGCTCTAACGTGACATTCCATCTTAATTCTTCTTTTTGCTTTAAAATGAAGCAAAAAGTCTTTGTAGTCCAAGCTGGCTTCGAACTCAAGGACCTTCCGGCCTCAATGCCTGTAGAGCTGGAATTAGTCGGGCCCTGCCATTGCGATTCTTTAAATACGCCTTGGAGAGAGAGCGCACCTGCACGCGGGGGAAGTCGATTTTCTCCCCTTCTTCCACGTGAACTTCTGGGAGTTGCACTCTCGTTGCCAAGGTTGCCCTAGAAGCCATCTCAAGGGCCCCTATTTTGATTAAACAAAACAAAACACTAACAAAGGCAAAGACTCCCACCCCCTATCAGCTCACGCCCTCCACCCAGGAGTATCTAGGGATTCCTGGGGATCCTGGAGAGATCTTCTTTGGTTGGCAAAGCTTGATGGTGGATCTTGGCCGACTATGGGAGGCAACCATCAATCTAAGGCTGGATTGGAGGAAAGAGGTGATATTTGGCATCGTTAGTTATTAATGACCATCACTATGACCCCCCCCCCCCAGGACTGTCTACTGGCCGGAATCCCTGCTCCTTTCTCTGAATCAAACCTGGGGGGGGTCAGGTGGGTTTTTTTTTTTTTTAATGTTTTCTACTTCTTTGAAAAAGACTAAGAGGTTGGTGAAGGGGGGAAGCAGATGAAATTACTTGGAGTCCCTGCAGTGGGTGGGACTTCTGCTCCCCCCCCCCAGTTGTCTCTCTGGCAGATGTTGGCAACAGGCCCCTCAGTTCCAAAAGACAACCCGGGGATCTTCTGTCTGTCACCTTATGCTGGGACGGGAAGTTATAAAGATACCTCTTTTCTCAACCTTGCCAAATAAGGTGAACTCCCAAATCATCCCCTTATCTAGCCTTACCCCTCACCCAGCTGGGGGGGGCAATTAGGACACCCAGAGAAAAGGAATCACTTCTGCTTCCAAGTGGCAGGACCCCCACCCTTCTTGGTGTCCCCAGTATCTCGGGTGTGCAGACATGATAATTTGGGGACCAGGAACCCGATCCTCAGAGCTGCCTTAGCTCAGGGGCCTTTCTGAGTAGTGCTTACATTTGGGGAGGAGGCGAGAGAGTGAGAGAGCTAAAGGGAAGCAGAAAACTTTTGAGAGATTTGCTCACTTACAAACAGCATCCTTAAGACCATGAAGTGGGGGAGGGGGGACGCCCAAAACATTTACCAAGTGACCACATTCAACACTCAGAAATATGACCTCTCTAGTCAGCTATGTTGCAAATATGCAGAGAATCAGGACGGAAGGGCTGCGGACCACTGTACAGCCCCTCCAGCTTCCTGCCCCTGGCCGACAGGAGGAAAAACACAGAAGGACTCCGAGTCTGAAGTGTTTACAGTCTAGAAAGCTGGCACCTCATCTGTGAGCCCAAGTGTCACAGCCGGTTTCCACTTGAAAGGAGGTGGCTGAGGCTTGTCAACTTTCTCTAGAAAAGGACTCAAGTTCCAGTTATTCTCTAGGCTGCAAATTGGAAAGAAAGTCAGAACTCGCTCTAGCTCATACATCAAGGACCATTTCTAAAAGCCACTGGACCCCAGAACAGGACCCCCAGCCAGCCTGCTGGGGTTTGCATCCTGTTGCTGTGTGATCAGGACTAATTGTCTAATTTCTCTGGATCACTGTTTTCTCATCTGTAAAATGGGCACAACAAAAGTACTGCTCAGAGAGATGCAGTAAGTTGTGTTTACAATCCCCACACTTGGGAGGATGAGGCAGGAGGATAACTCTGAGTCTGAGGTCATCCTGAGCTACATCTTATCTCCAAAGAAAGAGAGAGAGGAAGAAGGAGGAGGAGGAAGAGAAGGAAGGGAAGGAAAGAAGGGAGGGAGAGAGGGAGGAAGGAAGGAAGGAATGAAGGAAGGAAGGACAACGGAGGGAGGGAGGGAGGGAGGAAGGAAGGAAGGAAGGAAGGAAGGAAGGAAGGAAGGAAGGAAGGAAGGAAGGAAGGAAGGACAACGGAGGGAGGGAGGGAGGAAGGAAGGAAGGACAACGGAGGGAGGGAGGGAGGAAAGAAGGAAGGAAGGAAGGAAGGAAGGAAGGAAGGAAGGAAGGAAAGGAAGGAAAGGAAGGAAGGAAGGAAAAGAAGGAAGGAAGGAAAGAAGGAAAAGAAGGAGGGAAAGGGGGAAATTTTTCCCTTATGGGAAATTTGCACAGATTAAAAAATGTCACAGGCTTACTGATAATACCTGCTCCACAGTAAGTGCTTTGAAATAATGTCACTTAGAACCTTAGAGCTTTAATGTCTTGTACGCGTTAACCGTCCCCTGAGCTAAATAAGTTCCTAAGAAAGAACACCTCTTTGAGATCTGAGCGCCAGCAGCCCGACTTTCTTTATTGCATTATGGTAGGGAGAGGGTGAGGGGTGAGACAAACATACGTCCTTTACTTGCTCTTGGCTCCTTTGAAGAGGAAACATTCTTTGCTCTTCCTTGCAAATGCTAGCAGCCACTCCAACATCTTCTGCAGGCAAAGATAGTAATCTGGAGGCTTCTAAAAAAGAAAGAAAGAAACACACACAGTTCTCCACGGCAACTCTCCCAGCCAACTCCTTTCTGAGAATTGGCACACAGCCATTAAGGGGGTTGCTCTTGGTGACTGATGTCAGATATTGACCGACTGGATGGTGCAACTTTATAAATTTCTCAAATGTTTTTTTACTTTTCATTTTGCTATTGTTAGATGTGCAGAACCCTTACTACAATTTAATTTTTATTGTTTTTATAGGTTCTCTCTTTCGCTCTCTCTCTCTTTCTCTAATTCAATGTTGGAGATGCTAGGGGGAAAAAAAAACTTAGGCTGCTGTAGACATTTCCTTCTGGCCCTCCTCTTCCTCCTTCTGTCTTCTACTCTGTGTTCTAAATCAAAATCCAAATGATGTCAATAGTCAATGCTTTTAAAATGAAACCTATGATCCATAACAAAGACAGCTTTTCTTGTGTGTTTCACAAGGCAAAGTCTGGAAGTGACATCAAAGTCTCTCCCACCTTCCCTGTAGGCTTTTTGGACCAATCTGGGCCCTGGGCCCATTTCCTTCTGGCCTTTGACAGTTGGATCTTCTCTCCGTTTGATTCACTGGGTGCTGTCATGTCTCTGGTCTCTACTTTCACAATCACACATTCAAACCCGATAAAGTTCAAGACCCTGAGTACTTGCAGCGCCCCCAGATTGACAGTCCTCTTGCCACTCCACCCCCCCAAGCAGGCCAGCTTGAGGCTGATTGAATCCTCATGGACAGAAGCCTTTGGGATCCACAACCCAAGGGTCAGGCCCAGGGGGAAAGGGGCACTTGGCCCCTCCATCCATCCCTGCTGACTCAGCAGACCCGAGTCACTCCCCTCCCTAGACATTTTCTTAGTTCTGACTTCTCCTTACCTGATTTTGCCTAAGAAAATACAGGCACTTCAAGAGGCTCCATGCCTCCCGGAGAGACTAATAAGATTAACGCTGGATAAGAGTGAGGGAAGGAAAGATGCTTTCCTGTGTGACCCACCCGCTGATGTATGTATGACTCAAGCACCAGTAAAGTGCTCAGGCACATGCCACCAAAGACAACCCATGAAACTCACACGCAAAAGACACAACTCTAGGAGGGAGACTGGTAAAGAAGAAGCATTGTAATGGGAAAAGATGAGGGAATGGCACTGGGAGTTAAGGTCTGAAAATACCATAAATTCACTGTATTCATGTATGAAGCTCTAAAAGAATAAAAAATAAAATAAGTTAAAAATGTAAAAAGAAAATACAGAAACTAAACTTGGAACATGTATGCAAAATCATGGACAAGCAGTTGGAGAGCTGAGTTTACCAAACAGCTCTGGACACAAGGGTGTGACACTTAACCCCCTGGGGCCTCAGTTGCTGTATCCATATAATGGTAGAAATATTACTTTCTGCAAACATTCATCACCAGCTAATGACTCCCGTCCGCCTTCCCGCATGCTCTCCTGGATGCTCCGGGCAGGCAGGCTGCATATATCTAACTTGGCTCACTGTGTTTGTGTCAGGCTAAAGACCAACTTAGACATTAATCTAAATACTACACCCATGAGCTAAACCAAAGGAACGATTCATTCTCAGAAGCTAACAGTTAACTTAGACTCACATTTCCAGACCACTGAAGTGTCTTCTGATATAAGATCCTAGCTAAGCAATTGATTTTTTTTTTTGACCTGTAAATATAAGTATGTGTGAGGTGGGGGGTGGGGGCTCCCCAGACCACAAACCAAAAGTGGTCACCAAGAATGAATAGCCTTTTACTCTCGATGTGGATACTTGTGAGAGCTTTGTATTTGACAAGTAATTCTTTTGGTTGAGTTATGTTTTTGTTTATCTTGAGCTTCCAGAATTTTCTAAGTTGGGAGAGTAACTCAGTGGTATGGGACATACTTAGCAAGCTTGAGGGACTTGGTTTGAT
Organism: Typhlomys cinereus; assembly: GCA_023101885.1. NCBI lineage: Eukaryota > Metazoa > Chordata > Mammalia > Rodentia > Platacanthomyidae > Typhlomys > Typhlomys cinereus. The sequence continues at coordinate 3,602,409 of JALPQD010000209.1, read as the reverse complement.
AGCTAGCCCATTAAATAAATAAATAAATAAATAAATAAATAAATAAATAAATAAATAAATAAACAGACAAACAAACACATAAATTTAAATGGAGAACATCTTAGGTAGCAAGAACTTCAAGTAGAACTTGCTTTTTCTGGACCTTATCAATACTCATCTCTTAGAAGTGAGTAAAGATAGATTTAATGAGGATCAGGAAACTTTTTCTGGCTACTCCCCCAGTCACCTTACCATTCTCTTTGTAGCACCACAACTTAAAGGTATGAAATTCTCCAACAAAAACAATGTGGATGTTGTATCTTTTTAAACGTCACATAGCCAGTGACAAGCAAAATCCAGCCAAAACCACAGTGTGGATCCACAAATAAAGCTGTCGGCCTTTTGTGGCTCTGAGGTGCCTGTCGGGAGGTCAGCATGCGCCAGGCAGCAACAGAGGAAAAGGCTAGATGAAGAAAGGAAAGAACCTGGCAGTGCATCTGCAGCCCGAGGCAGCGTGGCTCACAGCAATCACTACAGAGGTTGAAGGCTCAGAGTCCCGAGTTCAGATCTGGCTACACGGCTTGCTACCTTTTTCTAGCTGTGAGCCTTTAAGCGGCTCTTGATGTTACATTTCATCTCCCTCATCTGGGAGCTGGAAGTGGTAATAACAGAAGCTACTTTATAGGATAGTGAAGATAAATGAGTTAATAGCTGTGAACTGCTTAGAACAGTGTCTTTGTGTGTGTGTGTGTGCACGCGCGCGCGTGTGTGTATATGTGTGTGTGTGTGTGTGTCTGGGTAGGTGTGTGTGTGTGTGTGCAGAAGAGGGCACTTGAGTCTGTGCACCTGTGAAGGCCCAATGGTGACGTCATAAATCACCCTAGACAGTTTTTCCATCCAATTGCTTTGCTCTGGGGTTTCCCGGGCTCTGTCTTCCAGGGCCAGAATTACAGACTGCCGCCTCATCCACTAGGCTTTTTTTTTTTTTTTTTTTTTTTTTTTTTTAAAGACAGGATCTGGTATCTGAGCTCAGGTCCTTTTGCTTGAGAGGACAAAGCCTTGAATCCTTGAGCCCAACAGTGTCTTCTTTACCAGGGAGACCGTTGGAACCACTCGATGAGCAAAATCTCAAACTTCTAGGCTTGGAGTCACCATATAGAAAAACAAGCAAAGATGTGAAGAGAAGACAGGGGCAAAGCCTTTGAAAAGATCAGACCTGTCTACTGGAAATCGCCCATAAAAACTTTGGGTGTGTTGGCGTACCCCTGTAATCCCAGTACCTGGGAGCCTGTGGCCAATGGATTGAGAGTTGAAGCCAGCCCCCAGTAACACAGCAAGACTCTTTCTCACACAAACATCCAAGCAAAAATCCTTGATCAAACGTCTACTAATGTGCCAGATGTGGTACCCCACACTTGTGATTCCAGACTGGGGATGTGAAGGAAGGAGGATCAGGAGTTTAGGTCATCCTTGGCTACATAGCAAGCTTGAGGCTAGCCTGAACTATGCCTAACTGGAAGAAGGAAGAGAGGGAGGGAGGAAAGGAGGAAGAAAGGGAGAGAGTGAAGGAAGGAGGGAAGGAGGGAAGGAGGGAAGGAAGGAAGGAAGGAAGGAAGGAAGGAAGGAAGGAAGGAAGGAAGGAAGACTGGAAAGGAATTTAGGAAGGAAAGAAGAAAAGAAAAAGATCAGTTAAAATAAACACAAAACCAAGGAAACAAACAAATCTATGGGTAAAGGCCTGGCTGGTTGCATTCGGTAAAACCCTTTGACTGCAGTTAATGTCACTATTTAATCTCCCAATCCCAGCCCATGTGGCAAGCAGGAGAGGTACTGTCCATTGCAACTGAAACTGTGCAAAACAAGGTCTAGATCCAAGAACATCTCGCCAACACCCCTGGCGGTGGATGACTTTTCAAAGCCCTGTTTTGCTTATGTGTGCTCAGAGTAACATTTGCAGCTGCGGATCGTGGCTTCAGGCTGTCTGACTCCCTTGAGAGAATTTATGTGCGTTCCTACTTCCTTTCCTTATTAGGAGGCAGGTCTCTGCGACACCTATTAGAACAAGTATGCATAAAGGCTAATGACCATGCAGTTTATTAGTGGTCTGTTCTTCCTCACAGAAGCCCTGGGCCTCCCACTACCCCAGGGCTGAGCCTTAGCCGAGTCTGTCTCTACTTTCCTGGCAGCAGGTGGGCAAAGCAACCTTCAGAACCCAGAAGCTGCTGACCCCTGGGAGGACCAATCCTCTCTTCTACACCAAGGCATGGGACAGAGACCAGAGCCTCAGGGGAGGAATTTAATTCATGACACATATTTACTGATTGAAATGAATGGGATCAAAATAAGGAGGCGACAGGCACTCTCAACAGGCTCAATAACTCTGGGGCTGGAGAAGGATTTCAGACCTTCTACTTGCTTTGGGACTTGGATTTCTTGTTTTTCTCTGAGTTACCACGAGCATGCTTGGGAAGGGGAGCAGTTTCCCATGGGGTGGGGTAAGGATTCCTCCAGAGCTGCCCCTTCAAACAAGAAGGCAGGGAAGACGCCACAGTGCTAATAAAATCCACATCATTAGCCTGGAAACGCTGGGCGGTCCCGCCCTTTTCCTTCCCGGAACCACATTAAGGTTTGGAATCCAGACAGAAAGAAGAACATGATACTCTCAGCCAACTTCATTTTCTACGACAATCTTATGTATGTTCAAAGAAACACAGTCCACGCGATTCTGGATCATTCCTGTCTAGCTCATCAAAAGCTTCAGGCACACAGAGCTGGCTGAGTCATTATCTATAAAGTAGGAATGACCAGGAGATGGTAGGTGTCCGAGTCTGGGAAAACTTTTTAAAAATTTGTTTCAGTTATTCTGCGTGATTGCTGATAAACACATAACCAAACGGCTTATAAGGAAACAAGAGGTTTTTATTTGGGTTTATGATTGTCCAGTTTTAGTTCATTGTCTAGCTTGGCAGACTTTCTCAGAGTTTAACTCGCCTATTAATTTTTCACAACCATGCCCAGAGTTTAGAACCTCAACAATCAAGTTGATAACCTGTATCTAACTGTGACGTAAAGGCTATTTATTCTTACATGCATCACGGAGGCTTCCAGAGAATCAAACTCAGGTCTTCAAATCTTCAGGTTTTCAAGTAGATCTCTATCCACTGAGCTGTCTCGCTGACCCTGCATCTGGAAAAAAACTTTAATGAGTTTCACTGAGAAGTGTCAGGGCAGATAGGGACGCTCATTTCACTCCTACAATACACGGTGTAGGGGAGGTACCTGCCCAGGTTCTGGGGAGTTTTCCATCCCTATCTAAGTTGTGAAACTGATCATTTCCATTACTGAAACTAGCTTGTTGAGCAAATCAAAAGTGTTTTCTTTTCCCACCGACTCCTGGGATTTCTTCTTCTTCTCGCACATCATCTTGGCACACTCATTTCACTTCTTCTAGCCTACTACTGGGAAGATTTCAGTACGTGGGCACCCCAGTGGGTGTTAACCAACTTCAAACCGTGTGCCTCCGACATGCTGACCACATATGCAGCACGATGCACCCCCTCCGATGCAGCCATGTCCACCAGCCCTGGGCCACCAACATCAGAGAGTAGAGAGCAAATTACGGACATCAGATCCGTGGAGGATTCGGTAATTAGAGCCCCTCCTATCTCCTATCTAGTGGCTTTTACCTTTTTATGCGCTAGTTTTCATTTCACTTGGAATGTCACATGTGTATAAAAGCAGACAGAGAGAGACAGACATATAGACAGAGACAGAGAGAAACAGAGAGAGAGAGAGAGTGGAGAGAAACTGAAACTTCTGGATTAACCCAGCGCCACCTCCAAAAGAGAACATTTCATTCTGAGGCTCGATCAGGACCCAAAGGCGGGTCTCGGGACACTCACCCCAGCGCATAAATCTCTCAGTGAGCAGTAAATGAGGCCCAGGCTGGGTTTCTGACTAAACTGCTGGCTTCTTTGCTGGTTTTGCTCCGTCATTTCAAACAGGCTAGCCAAAGCTGCTAATTAAAGAGGGAATGATTTATTTCATAACTTTTCTTTTCCCCTCAGGAAACATAACTCGACTGCAGGTCCAGCTAGCCTACCTCGCCCTTTTCAATAAATTACGCCTGTCTCATTAATAGTTCATTAGGAAAACTGAAATCCCGAGACAGAACTTCAGGGAGGGAAGGGGTCTGCCCTGTCTGATTTGGGCCCAGGAGGGGCTGAGAGGTTTTTCCTCCCTGGCTCACACGTCTCTGTTCCCCACCTTAAGCGTCTTCTGGTGCAGCCCTGCCTGCAAAAATCACCCATGTGTCCTGTGGCGAATCCCATGTTCGTCTCTTTTTTGTGGGCCAGGCAGGTGCGAAGTCTGTCTTTATCCTTTCTGTAGGAACGTTATGAAAAAGAAAAACAAAACTAAGCTAAACTACAACAGGAGACAGGGGCTGGTGAGACGGTTGTCTGTAGCAGTGCAGCGCATCTAGGCCTGACAACTTTAGTTCCATCCAGGAACCTGCATAAAGTGGAAAGAGAGAACCGACTACACAATGTTGTGTCCTCTGACCTCCTCATATAGAGTGGCACGTGCGCCCTCTCCCCTATAATAACAAAGAAAGGAAAAAAAACCTCTAAATCTCGAGATCAATTGTCTTTCAGTGCATGTTTCTCTAGTAAATAAAACACACCACTAGACCTGTCTTTCAAGAACAAATTTTTTTTCCCTTTTAATGAAAGTCAAACTTGGTGTTGGGTGAGTCTTCTGCTAAATAAATATGGCCCAGGGGGAAGCCAGCTTACGGCAGCTCCCCCAGGCACTCTGTAAACAGCAAATGCAAATGCGACAGATGAGCTTCAGCTAGCTAGAGACAAAGTCCATGCGAGTTTGTTTGGAGTCTACTCCTTCCCATAACATGTGATCTATCGGGTAAGGCAGCTCCACGGGTTTCCTTGAATAATCCACCTTCTTTTGAACCTATTGTGCAGAGGCAGAAGTTCTGAAAGGTCTAGATTGTAACCCAAGAATCTGTATTTCAAATAGGTGCCACATTTGTTGGAAATACAGCTGTCAACTTGAGGATTGAAGGCTGAGCCCTGGGCTCCCCTGAGAAGAATTAGCCCTAAAGAAAAGCCTGCAGGAAAGTAGCTGATTGATGTGGGAAGACTCAGTCCATATTGTGGGGACCAGTCCCTGGGCAGGTGGCGAAGATGGGAGCTGATTCAGTAAAGTCTGGGATTCTTCAACACACTTGGGCAGCCTCGCAGTCTGGTTAGTGAGGTTCATCCCTGTCTCAGCAGTCCTGTAGATGTGGTGTGGCCAGCTCCCTTGTCTCCTGGTGCTGGAGTGAGATCTCCTGCCAAGACAGACTGATAGCTGTAACCCAAACTGTAAGAAAGAATAAAACTCCTCACTTAAGCAGTTGAGAGCACCAATGCGGGCAAGAGGCAGTGAATAGTGCCTCCTTCTTCCAGTGCTAAGAGTTGTCCAGAGTCCATGTTGACAAACTTGCTCTCTAAAGTGTCAGCTAGTGAACATTGAAGGTTTTGCAGGCTATCTAGTCTCTATTGAAGTTTCTCAGCTCTGCCATGGTAGTCCATATACAAAGACAGATGGGCATGGCTGTGTTCTGATAAAACTTTATTTATAAAAGCAATGGAACACAGTGATCCAGGGCCTTGATTTGCTAACTTCTATTCTCCAGCATAGTTTCTGTACTTTGATGTTGCACACCTCCACGTGTGTGACACTTGTATTCAGCCCACATACTAAGTGCAGATAGAAAACACAATGGCTACAGGAACTGTTGCGTTTGCTCATTTCATTGGAGAATCTTTGCTAACTTGTGAGTGGGCAGTCTCACCAGAGAAACCAGTGATAGGAGGAAATATTTCTATTGCATGTGTATGAGTGGGGTGCATGCATATGTATATGTGCTTCCCATGTGTGGATGCTCATGTGTGAGGGTGCAGATGCACATATATGTATGTGCAGATGCATGTGGAAGTTTGAAGTTGGCATAAGGTGTCTTTTGAGATCATATCAAATGGTTTTTACATGTTCTACCTGAGCACCTTTACCTTGCCATAAAGTTGTCTTTGAAGGTAGTAGTGGTTACCCTACATTGGTCTCTGCTCCAAGGGAAATTGATAACTAATTTCAATGATATTTTTGATGCACCACTGCAACAAAATACTTGAATGAATCAATGTATGAAGAGAAAAGGTTTTGGTTCGCAGTTTGGAGGATCTATTCTATGGTCTGCAGTCTATTCTGGTCTGCAGTCCTCATTGCTTTGGTCCTGTACCAAAGGAGTTCAACATTGCTGGGAATAAATGGTGGCTAGACGTTAAAACAAAAACAGAGAGAGAGAGAGAGAGAGAGAGAAAGCTGGGATTCAGATGAAGCAGAGCCCAGTTGTCAACAGCAGCTGATTCGGAGCAGCCGAATGTCTGTGAAAACTGTGGGTCCATGGAAAACCACTGCCAAAGTCCTTTTCTTTCTGGACTACAAAATGCAACATCGTGTCCAAATTCACATCTTCATTTGTGAATAAAATTTAAAATCTTTGGATGCTATATTCTCCACAGGCTCACGTTTGAATATTTAGTGGTTTGGGAAAGTCATGGCACCGTTAAGATGTAGAAACACAATTTCAAAGAGGTTTTTCAATTCAATACCAATTCCTGATTTCAAACCCTCTTAAAAATATCTTTTGAATAAAGAAATAATTCAATAACAAAATGACAAAGCATGAAGGCATATGAAAAATATTTGCAATAGTACAAACATAACATACAACTTTTCCTGAGTTGTTAAGACCAAGAATTGCTTAGCCTAAGCAGAGCATCTAACCTACCCCATTCCTACCCCAAAGCTCAGGGTACATCTCAGAACAAGGGGCAATAAGATTGTAAGAGCCTGAAGGGGGCAGAGTATGGCCAGACACTCTGTTCTGCACATGACAAGGCTGTTGCATCCATGAATTCCCTGCAGCCACGTGTACTTCCACAAGACCTGCATAGGATTTGACCTCTGAACATTTCACTATGGCAGGGGAAAGATCCCATGAAGCCCCACACCTCCTTGAGAGATTGCTGAAGTCTGAGGGAAGGCAAGATACTTTCCTTAATAATTTACCCACTGATGTATGATTCATGCTTCAGCAATAGAGACCATCAAAGGAAACTTGCGGTTACTCTACATGGTTGCTTATAAATTCGCCATCAGATGACTTAAGGAAACAAGGGGTTTTATTTTCTCATATGATATTCCAGCTGCGGTTCCTTGTCCTCTTTGGCAGGAGAGCCCACACAGACACCAAGGGCCAAGGGAACTGGTCGTACTATATCCAACTAACAACTGAGAGAGGGGCAATCTTTACTTGCCAGATGTGATTGTTTCCCACAGGCTCACGTTTGAATATTTAGTGGTTTGGGAAAGTCATGGCACCATTAAGATGTAGATCCTCGCTGGAGGAAGGCAGTCACAAGTGGTGGCCCTTGAGGTCGACTAGTCCCACTCTACTTGTAGGAAAAGTCTGCTCTTGCAGAGGGCAGTTTTGCAGTTCTCAGCCTCCATGAAGGACTGGCTTAGACCACCTTCTGTCCTTCAGCCATGCTTTTTCTGCCTTGAAGGACCGCATCTCTCCTCTGTAACAGTAAGCTTACTCCCTTAAGTTGTTTGAACCCAGCTGGTGTCTCATAGCAACAAAGGAAGAGTAACAGGTACATCATGTATGACGCTCTAAACAAATAAAAAATTAATGTGATAATTCTCATAGAGCTCAAATAATCTACATATTGAGTTCCAGTGGTAAAAATATGGAGGGAAGAACATAAGAAAGCAAAAATGTGATAACTTGATCATCAGTCAAGACTATAGCAACATAGTAAAAATTAGGTATAAGATAAATGTTTGAAGGAAAGTAGAATTACTCGGATGTCAAAGATTTGAGAAAATACTATTTCTACCATTATTCTTTCTAGTTACAACTTTAAGAACCAGGCAAGTTACAGCTTTAAGAACCAGGCACTGCACTGCTTTAGATCAAGATAGTGCAGCAGGAAAACATACTGATTTAGCAAATTTTGGGTCCACACACCCTCTTCATAGTACTTGCAGTCCTGACACAGAAACCCTGTGACCTGGAATCATACAGTAGTTGAAGACCTCGTAACGGTGTCTTTTACTATCTCAGTTTTACTTCTGTGAGATACTCAGTTTTACTTTGCTGTGATAAAATACTCTGACCAAAGCAGCTTAAAGGAGAAATGGTTTATATCGACTCACAGTTCCAGAGGGATAGAATCTAGCAAGGTTGGAAGACATAGTGGCTGGCTCACAGTGCATTCACATTCAAGTGGAAGAGAGAGGGAGAGAGAGAAAAAGAGAGGGGGATGTCATAAAACCTCAAGGTACCACTCCAGTTATCTACTTCCTCCACAACCTTCCTTCGCAAATAGTACCACCAGCAGGGGACCAAGTGCTCAAACATTTGTGGGGGCGTTTGACATTTACCAAGACCAGTTTCTGTGTGTTACTCATTCCTCTTCCGCAGCATACCTTGATCAGTCACTTTTCTCACTTTCACATAGAGCATCCATCATGTTCAACAACGATGCTCATATTTTTGTTGAAACATGAACCAATGCAAAGAATAACTGATTAGCCTTGAACTTTCTTGTTCTTTGGCCATATTTTCTTGTTTGGTCTCTTAGAGTCCTTCTGTTCTCTCAGATGTTCTGGTCGTTGTACATTTAGTGAAATCCAGCCCAGGATCCTGTGGGGGACACCCTGCTGGTTCACGTAATGTGAGAACAGGAGAGTTGTCCCTGCGACGTGCAGAGATGGGAGACTTGAGGGGAATGGGGTTCGGCGAAGGGCTCAGGGTGCAGTCACCGTCAGAGCAGGAGCTGGGTCAAGGGTGCATAACTAGGATGTTGGAGGTTGAATGTAATTCTGGGGTGGCGCTCGGACAGTCACAAATGGTCCGTCCTTAAGAGGTCATTGAAGATAGAATTTCTTGACTTCATCATTTTCTGCCATCCAACTAATCTTTCAATCAATAATAATCTCAAGACTTAGGTCAGCACCCAGAGACTCAAGTGAGAGGTAGCTCAGAAGTGAGCACTAGACTTGGGAAGAGTTTCAAGCTGTGGAATAACAGGATTATTGTGACCATACAATACAGTGCCACCAAGAGGGCATCCAGAGAAGCACCTAACCCACAGACAGCACTGAACAGGTGGATCTCAATTCCACCGTTACCAGCTCGTAACAACGGTGAGGCTGTGATGGTAATCGTTGATGCTGCAAGGGAATCAAATAAGGCAGATGGATGGGTAGGGAGGGAGAGAGGGAGGGTACGGAAGAGTGACGGGGGAGAGGGAGGGCCCGACCGGCGCGGGCTGGGAGCGCGCAGTCAGAAGGGAAGGGGTAGAGGCAGGTCAAGAAGGGCCCAGGGGGGCGGGAGGGACAGGGTGGCGATGCGCGCGGGAGAGGGGTCGAGTCGAAGCGCGTGGCGATGGGAGCGCGGGGCGAGTACGAGGGAGAGCAGGCGTGGGGCGGAGCGGGGGGGCTCGTGGGATCGCGAGAGGGGGTGGACGGCGGGAGGGGGGGAGAGTAGCTCGGGCGAGGGGTCGCGCAGTGTCGCTGGATTGGGCCTAGGGAGAGAGGGGTCAGAGAGGGAGAGAGGGGGCTGGGATGAGCTGGGGGACGGCGGTCGGGCGAGGCTGCTGAGAGTCGCGAGAGTGAGAGAGGGGGGAGCGTGGGCGAGGGGGGCGCGTTGCTAGTTCTCGCGTCTCGAGGGCTAGAGGCGGGGCGAGTGGGGAGGAGGGAGACGGGGGATTGGGGCTCGGTAGGGGAGCGGGCAGGAGGGGCGAGTGGGCGACGCGTGGCAGCGTGCTGGGGCGCATTTCTCTAGTGTTATCTGGGATCTCTGTGGCGGTTTCGCGGTGTTCGACGTTTTCTCTAGTTTCTCTGTCAGTTTTAGGGCGCAGCCGGCGGTCGACATTGTATCTTCTTGCCTTTTCTTCTTTCTTTTTTCTCTTTTTTCTCTTTTCTTTTCTTCTTTTTCTTTTTTTTCTTTTTTCTTCTTTCTCTTTTCTCTCTCTCTCTTCTTTTTTCTCTCTCTCTCTTTCTTTTTTCTTTCTTTCTTTCTTTCTTTCTTTCTTTCTTTCTTCTTTCCTTCCTTCCTTCCCCTTCCTTTCTTGTTTTTGCCTGTCTGTCTTTCTTGGCCTTCTTATATAGCCCAATCTGGCCAGACATTTGTGATCCTCCTATCTCTAACTCTTCTGTCACTACCTTCCCAGTGCTAGAATTATAACCATGTACCTTTGCACCTGGTGAAAATCCAATTTCTAACATGTGACTTGTGCTCAGATTCCTGTTACAAGAAATGACCCTCTAAGGCCATTGTCCTCAAGAGTATTGTGGTTGTCCTGAAGAGACAGTGTAGGGGTTTCTGTCACCTTGGATGCTTTGATGCTGTCACTTTTGATACAAACAAGAGTCAATATTTTGCAGCTATATAGTCAGGAATTTCCAAAGTTGTCTTTTCAACATTTGGCAAAGAAGCACAAAGAAACCTAACAGGTGCTCCCTCGTCAGAGTTCCGCACAGCTGTTCCTCTGCCTGGCGTTTGCCTCGGATCTCTGAATTGGAGCTGGGCACCATAACTCACACCTGCTGTCCCTCAGCTCAGGGGCACAGAGGCAGGAAGAGCACGATGGGGGCCAGCGTGGACTAGATAACAAGGTATTGTCAGTGATGGGAGAATCCCCCAAGGACAACATCACTGACCAGGGGCCACCCAGCCACTTCTCGGAATTACTTCCACACAGAATGCCATCTGCCAGTTAGCGTGAGTTAATGTGCTCTGTGCTAAACTTGTTGAGTGGCAACAGCTGATTCAGAGAGAAAAAAAAAAATGGCCAGTGAGGTGACTGGCTCTGCGCGGAAAGCCATCCATGCACAAACCTGGAGACTGGAGTTTGATCTTTGAAGCCTACGGGGCGGAAGGAGAGAACCGACTTCCAAAAGTTATCCTCCGATTTCCACCTGTGAGTGAGTCATGGTGGTGCATATCCAACCCCAAATATATATAAAATAGAATTGGTATATATATATATATATATATATATATATATATATATATATATATATATACTGAATTCAGAATATATATATATATATATATATTCTGAGAGTTGCAAATTAAAAGCATTATTTTTTTTAATTTGGCTTATGCTGAGTAGGGAGATACATTTTTACTAGGAAAGAAAAAGGAAAAAAGGAGAAGCAGAAAGAATTGGATGTAAAAATGAAGACAAAAAAAAGCTGTCATATAAACCGTGCTCAGAACCCTATGAATCCCAGCAGAAGCTACTTTGGCCCGAGGTCCAGTCACACATACGCTTGGTATGGAGTCAGAAGACATCTCACTAACATGGTCTTCACAGACACTCAAAGCTTGGCAGCTCGCTTCCCAGTCTGGAACACTGTAGCAAATAATTAAACCACGGGGGTTAGCACTGCCACCAAGTGGTAGCTACCTCTAAAAGAGGCGTGGGGTGAGGGGCAGGCATAGAGCACAATTTTCACCAGAGCCAGGAGCCAGGGGCCGCTGAGGTTAGGAGAACACATTAACATGCACGCTGGAAATAAGCTCCTAAAAAGAACATTCCGAATTGATGCAAGAAGGGTCATCATGCAAAGGTTACCTGCAACACGAAGAGGACAAGAATTAAAGCAGTGTTCTTCTCTAAGGAAGGAAGAGGGCCAAGGATCAGGAGCGTCCTCTGCCTGGGTCAGCCTCATGTAATTGAGATAAGAGAAGAGTGAATCTTACTGTGTCCTCACCAATGGGATGGCAAACAATGTCACAGCATACAATGCAAACTGCTGGATTCAGGAGCTTGAGGAGTGGCTTTCCTTCAGGTGGAAAACAGGGAGACCTGGCTGAAAGCCACGAAAACTGCATGTATGTGCATGTTACAGGTCATTGAGACTAAATACCACCACTTCACATTTTAATCAAGCTGCCCAACGCTGGGGCATTTTTGTTAAAAATATTTAGTTTATTTATTAGAAAGGGAAGAGAGAGAGAGAATAGACACATACATGCCACAATGCACATGTGGAGGTTAAATAATATCTTTTGGAAGGTGGTTATCTCCTACTACTATGTGGGCTTCAGAATTGAACTCAGGTTGCTAGGGATGTACACAGACACTTTTGCCCACTGAGCTAGCTCACTGTCCTTTGTATTTTATAATACATTGTAGCCTTGGTGTGTGTGTGTGTGTGTGTGTGTGTGTGTGTGTGTGTGTGTGTGTGTTTATTGTGCATTCTCTGTCAAAGAATGATCGCAACAAATTACCTAGAAAAAATCACCTACCTGAAGTAATTGAGCTCAAAGAGTAACTGGGACAGAATTATTTTCTTTAGTCCAGAAAGGAATTATATGTTCAGTAAAACAACACAGGCTCATAGTTTATGCACATCGCAGTCCAAGTCATGAGAATCAAACTTGGTGGCCAAAGGTAACACGCTGAGCAAATTCTGCTGCAACCCAGTGTCCTGAGAACTGGCCTTGGAGAGATCCAAGCAAAAGTCTCTTCACTCCAGATAGCCACCATGGACAAAAAAAGAATCGATTGCACCCAAGTCTAATCTGGTGAACCAGTGAACTTAGTGGGGTTAGCGGACCTCAAAGCAGCTGCATCACACTGAGTCCCACCCCAGCATGAGTGACAACTTTCTGAAAGCTACATGGATGGGGGCCCCCTCTTCAGTTAACTTCTCACCTTCTATGCACTGTAGCACCTCCTTAGACTACATGTAAGTGGGTAAATGGATTACGTTCAGCTGCAGTGGGAGGAGTAAGTGGCTGAACCTCAGGGAAGGGTCCGACGACTAGGGGAAGGGTGAAGGTCCAGTGCATGCGGGTGATCACAGATTCAGATTAAGATGCTGGAGAGGTGGCTCAGGGATTAAGCCTCTGCCTTGCAGGCGGAAGGTCCTGAGTTCAGATCCTAGATCCCACGCATAGACGCCAGACAAAGCAGGGGCGGCCTGCGTTTCTGGTCCTAGTAGGGCGGAGCCTGTGAATCCCGGGGCAGAAGGAGGTGGAGGCGTCCATGGTGGTTCCCGAATTCGCCCGTGGTTCTACACACACACACACACACACACACATACACACACACACACGTGCACACATGCACAATTGAATTAAAAAAAAAAGATGCTAAGAGTCATTTTATGCACTGAGGCTCAGTCCACAAGGCTGTATCGGCACACAAGAAGGCGTGAATAAACAGAAAAAGGGAGGGAGTCTGGAAGTCACTGACGTGGATCTAATGCAGGTTTCACCAAAATATCCACTTGTTACTGGAAATGACGGGGCGCCAAAGTTCAAACCTGGGCTTCACCCACGGCTCTGGCTCCATCTAGGTAACCCCTGGGCATCAGCTTACATCTCTCAGTGTGGAGGAGGCTGAGCCGTCCCAAAAGTCATTCATTCAGCATCTCCAGGATGAGATTCTTTGTAAGGAAACCCATTGTTCATCAGAAGTTGTCCTGAGTTCTTTTCATTCTCAATGAGCTCCCCCTACCACCACTACCCCGTTCACACATCCGCACCCTACTGGGCATGAACTTGGCAATAAACAGTATAAGGAATGTTTTTTTTTTTCTTCTTACTTCTATTTCCTGACACTCTTTCAAAAAAAGTCCTAGAAACAATTTTGACTTGAGAGGGAGGACATAAGGGAGAGGGAAAGAGGGAAAAAGGAGGAAGGGAGTGTTTTGAGATCTAGCAGCAACTTTAGTGCTGTGGCTGAAATAACCTGTGCTGGACTTCGGAATGTAGAAGACATTGTCTCTCTTTAATTGGGGCCTGTCTGTTTAATTTTAAGCATATGGACAAGGGACCTTCATCTCTGATGTGCACTCACACAGATGGCCTTCATGGGCAAAGCAAGAGAGTCAGGAGATGGTTCCCACCAGAGCCGCACCGCAGCTCTGTGGGTGGAAGGACCTTGTGTTCCTAGGAGACACGCGTAGAAGAAAATCTCACCAGCAAATCCTCGATTTACGGGGCGCTCACCCTTCCTTTCTGGTGGTCACCTGCATCTAACAGGACAGTGCATGTCCTCTTCCACCACGCGTTGCTCTACGACACTCTGCCAGTCCCAACTCCCAGTATCCTTCCAAGTGTTCTGTTTTATGACCCATCACGTGCCCCTTTGCCTGGGAAGACACCATGCAAGACATCTATCACCCCAGAGAAGGGTTCAATGACAGACCAAAGTAATGTTACACCACAGGGCAACTTGGTGAACTAATGAGTGTATTGGGGTTACTTATAGGAGTAAGAAGGGTGATACTTAGAGGAGCAAAGATCACTTAAAGGCAGCTACATTGCCAGAAATTCCACGTCCATATGGGTGAGACGCATGGAGACTGCACCCCTGAAACGCTCCACACTGCTTGCTTAAGGGAGAGTTTCCTTCCAACTTCTGAGCACCTTGGGCCTCCTCCATACTGGCCAGAAGCTCTGTTTCCCCCACAGTTGTTTGTTGCTTTTTCTTTACCTTGGGGAGGGTTCCCCACGAATCTTAGTCTCAGGAACCCTCTGACCCTTAGTAAATCGCCCTCCAAGACAGAATGCTTCAAATTGCTACAGAACCACACACAACCTAACCTCCCCTTGCTAGGTGAGATTCTGGGCAAAGTTCTAAAAGGTATCATGTTATGCCTGGAGGAAAATACCATCCAGCATACTTCCTTTTCATGTGTGAGAAGCTGAGACCAAGGAAATGAAAATCACATCCTGGGGTCACCCACTAAGCAGAAAAGCAGGCAGCCAATATGTCAGGGTCTGTGGTATTTAATCAGGCTTCTTTATTCCCCAGTTTCTCTACATGTACCCCCCACTCCCCAAACAGGACTTGCTTGTACCAAGAAAAAGATTATTGCAAGTGGATTTTCATCTCAAGGAAGGTGATGATTTTTAGTCCTGCCTCCCTACCGTTACTTTTAGCTAAAGAAATAAACAAAAAATCCATGCTTTCTTCTTCATCAAAGAGATAAAAAGTTCATCGAAGTGGTAAAACTTCCAGTGTGAAATTGTAATATAGAATTTAAGGAGAGCAAACAAGCTAGGTAGGAAAGGCAGAGCCTGGTTTTCCCAGCCTATACGCATCCACATTGGCATTTTTTTTCTTCTCACTATTGTAAAACACCTGACTAAAACAACTTAAAGAAAGGTTTATTTTGGCTAGGGATTTAGAGAGAGAGAGAGAGATACTTAGTTTACTTTTTCTTTTTATTCAGCTGAGGATCCCAACCCAGGAAATGATAGTGCCCACATTGAGGGATGGGTCTTCCCTCTTCATGAAAGTCTTTCTAGAAACATCCTCTGAGACACACACAGAGGCTTGCTTCCATGGTTATTCCAAAGCCCTCTAAAATGCCAATGAAGATTAGGCATCACAATGCACTGGTGGTCCATCTGTGGTTAGAAGATTCACTGGTGTGTGTCTAGTGTTATCAGACATTAGCTCTGGGGACGCCAGGTAGGAACCAGTACCTGTCACCTATAACCCTTCCTGAGCCATTCTGTCTTCTTGCACTCACACGCATTTTATTAAGGTTTTCAGTGAATGTTCTGACTTTTGTGTAGTTATAAGGAGTGATGTTACTTTGGAAAAACAGCACAGGCCACCTTAATTGAGAACAAAGTCAGTTTTGTACTTTTGGCCAGTACAACTACAGAGGACTCACTCGTATCTCTGAGGTCATTTTCCTATAGCTGTCATCTTGAAATTCTTAACAGTCTGTATTTTGGCTTTGGGTGTTATCAGTGAAGTCTCATGGGTCCATAAAGCATATATCGGGGTTAGGACCTGGAGGTTTGGCTCATACATTGCTCTGATTCTTGAGGTCATGTTTTTAGCTTTTACTTCTTGCTTTCATGAGATTTGTGTCTTGCTCCATCTCCTGCTTCCTCCCTCTCACAGCAACTGCTTAGTGGGCAGCTCCATGGGGCAAGTTCTCTCCCACCTCTAAAGATGCATCAATACCACAGAGTCAACCACCTGTCCCTTAGGTCAGGGTGGCAAGGAGGCACAGTAGTAGTTACCCATTAGCTTTTGCCCTGAGGACAGGCCATTGGGAAGCTTGCCAAGGGTGGCCAGGGGCAGAGCAAGAAAAACACAGAAAACTTTAATACCTTTCCTGGCACCAGTCTCTGCTATTTGAACAGAGACTGCCAAAAATTCAGTTCACATTGGGCCTCCTGGTGCGCACAGCTGGGAAATTCAAGATGTCTGGGATGTTAAAGTCATGACTCATTCTTCAATTGGCAGATATTAATTGCATACCTCTCCAGAGTCCTAGCATGATGTTTTCCTACAAGTGCACGTGATGGAGTGATGAAGTGCCCCACTTTGCATGATCTTTTGTCACTGCGGAAACACTTAAAATCTATTCTCTTCATGATTTAGAGACATATATTGAGTTACCATTGGCCACCTGATTCCTTTTTGTTTTCTCCCTTACTAAAAATCAACCACAATGACATGCTGATGAGGAGAGGTTGATTCCCCTAGTGAGAGGGAAAAGGAAATGCTATCGACCCTTCCCAAAGCAGAGGTAAGACCGCACATTGTTGATGTCATGGAAGAGCTGTCTTGTTGTTCCTAGGGGTGTAGTGGTGGGGAGAGACCAGCTTTGCTTTAGAGATGAGGGAACACAGCTTCGGAGCAGCCATGTGGGTGATTATTGAGGAGTCAGGCTGGAAGCTCAGATCCAGGGTCATGCCCGTTCCTCAAGCTAGCTACCGAGTCCTCTGGATCTCTGGTTCTGATGACATTCATCTTTGTTGTGCATCGCTCTTCCATGGTACGAGTATGATCCCAATATTGCCTCTTCAGGCTGGAGGGCTTCTGCAGCTGTAAAAATCAAAGCAAATGCTCACATAGAATACAAATGAAACCATAAAACCAAATAAAATTCAAATTCCCAACAATTAGTTCACTTCGCTCAAAAGATGACACTTTGTTCCAAGTAAGTCAAGTTCATTCAATAATTTGAACTTAGTCCATATTAAATTAGGCTGTAATGGCATGTGCTTTTTCAGGGCTTGTTTTATGTTGAATATTTCTAAAGTTTGACTGTACTTATGACTATACAGAGAATTCTTGAGCACATGACCATATCATATAAAATTATGTCATCATATTTTTGTTATCTTCTTTTAGTATTGTTTTTCTTGTTCAAGATTATCAGACATTTAACAAAAACTTAACATTTTTATTGCAAATGGCTTGATCACTTTACAAAACTGCTTTGTCTGAAGATAAATTGTGCCGTTTTTGCAACATTAGTGAAGCACTAAAATGGATGGGTAAAGTCAGCCCTTCTGTCTTCATTCTAGAACGCTTTTAATTTTTCTCTCTCTACCCTGGAATGTTTTTTCCCTTTTTGAAATTTGTATTTATCGATGGTTTCATGCACAGATACAATGAATATCTATCTTACGTGTCATACATGTAAAGCCAGTGAACATCTTGCTCTAGCAGCAGAACTTGGAAACACCATCTAAGTGGTTCTTGTTTCGGTTGGGGAGGTAGTGGAGTTTTCCTCCACAGTTTCGGAGATCTGCTGAGGCCAAGCAAAATGTGACACAGTCAGAGGCCCTGTTAGAAGGCCCTAAAAACCCTTGTGTGAAACTGTGAAGCTGAAGCTTAGGTTGCTGCCGAGATTCCAAGATGTTGGAGATGTCAGAGGTGTGGGGCATCTACCAAGGAACGGAGTGGAAACAGCCCAAGACAGAGAGATGTGTGTGGTAAGCAGTAAAGTTAGAAGGCAGAGTGACTTAAGTCCTTACAACTAGGATCATTTTATCAGAAGCCCCAGATCCCAGATATGGAACTGAAAGACTTGGTGTTTGTCCAGCTGGGTTTTAGTCTTGCTTTGATCTGATCTTTCCTCATTGTATTCACATTCCTCCTTTTTGGAACAGGAATGTTTAATCTGTGCCATTTTCTATTGGAAGTATGTAACCTAGTAAATATGTAACATATGTGTGTGTGTGCATGTGCATGCGTGTGTGTGTGTGTGCGTGCGCGTGCGTGTGCGCGTGTGCATGTGCGTGTGTGTGTGTGTGTGTGTGTGTGTGTGTGTGTGTACACCAAAGGGCCCTTGAATGGATGTGCTCCTGGAAGCCCAAGGGTGACACTGAAAATCATCCTGTATTGCTCTTCCTTCTTATTGTTTTGCTGTGTGGTTTCCCAGGTTCTGCTTTCCAGGGCTGGAATTGTTGGCAGCTATATCTGCCCAGAATTTTTTACACAGCAGGATCTGGGAGTGTGAACTCAGGTTCTTTTGCTTGTAAGGCCAAGACTTTAACCTTTGAGCCATCTCCCCCCACAAGCTCTGGACTATGATTTTTTCTTTTTGTTGTAGTTTTTTTATAGGAGTGTACATTTAAGAGATCGCCTTGGGTTTCAGAAGACACTTTGGAGTTCAAACTTCTGGACAGTATTGAGACTATTGAAGATTATGGGGCCTTTTGAAGTTGGACTCCACACATTGTGCATCGTGAGATGGGCATGAGTTGGTGGAGTGCAAGGGAGGAATGCTGTGCTTTGAATGTGAAATGTCTGTCATTGGCTCATTGTCTGATTACTCGGCTCCCAGCTGGTGGTGCAGTTTGTGAAAATTGTGGAATCTTTTAGAGGTGGAACCTTACTGGGGGAAACACATCTCTGGGGGCCTATATAGTTAGGCCCCACTTCCTGTTTTGTCTCTGTGTCCTGGGTGTGAAGGTGATGTGAGCCAGCTGCCATGTCTTCAGCATGATGGACCCTGTCCCTCTGGAAATATACGCCAAAATAAACGTTGTCTTCTTTAAGTCGCTTTAGTATTTTATCATAGAGTATTTTATCACCTCAATGGGAAAGTATCCAAGAGTTTGAGTCTCTGCTCAAGCCAACAGCCACTGAGATGAGATTTTTAACTTTAAATGCAAGCTCCAAGATCTGTACATTTGACCACAACATTGCAAGTCTAACCTGTAATATAATCAGGATACTTCTTAATACGATATCCAGTTAAGATATAATCTAGCCCAGTACCTTGACTGGCAAGTGTCAGAGTGTTTGAGAGAAAGAGAGAAACTTGTAGGCTCCAGGGAGAAATGTGAGACATGAGGACTGACAGCTCTATGCATTTATTTAGTTCAGTGGTACCTTCCGCGTGCCTAGAACAGGATGTGGCTCATAGCAGGAACTTAATAAATACTTGATAAATAGATGAATGGATTGATAGATGGATGGATGAACAGGTGAATAAATGGATGAATGAATGAGTGGTTGGATGGATGGATGGATGGGTGGGTAGGTGGGAGAATGAATGAATGAATGAATGAATGAATGAATGAATAATGGGGATCTTCCAAAAAGAGGAAGAAAATCATGCAAGTAGGATAAATGCTATTTGTCCAAATCACCATGCAAAATGGTTCAGGATTTCAGCAAGGGAGTATTATCCTTGCTAGTCTCCTCTTCCAATCCTTAGCACTCCAGTCAAGGAGACAGAATTCTTTCTTACTGTAGAATGTAAGTAGACTCCATTAACATAAGTAGTGTTTTGGGTAAACTGAAAAGAGATAAGCCAAGGTAAATGTCTAGACTAATAACAAGGGGTCTGTATGTGTAGATGGACTTACATTCTGATGTCCTGAAGCGTGTGACTGCTCATTATGTCTTCATTAAAGTATTTCAAGGTATCCCCCAGGTGAATTACAATGATTAAACCTAATGCAAAGCACAAAGCCTTTAATTGTACTTTTCTGAGCAAGAGGATTCTTCCTGGGAAAATGTGGTTCAACTCAGCCGCTCTCACCAAACAATCTAAGATGGAGGAAAATCTGTCACGAAAAAAAGTTTAAGGCAGAAAATATCCAACAGTGCTGATCTGTAAAGATACATGCTCAGAAAAAGTCATCCAGCAGCATGACATTTGGCTTCAGGGTAAGTGAGACCTGAGATACTTACAGGACTTTTCTCTCAGACCTTAACTTTCAACGCCTGGATGTCCACTCTCAAATCTGTTTGAGGCATCATTTGTGACCCAGTAAAAGGTCACTGGAAAATCAGCTCTGAATTTTGCAAGACAGTCAATAACCAAAATCCATGGGCAGGAGGGTGGGGGTGGGGAGAAAATGCCCACTTCTTATGTGAACTCAGATGACCTCTGGCTTCTTAAAATAAGTCTAACGAACATTTTTTCCTGGCAGTATGGCTGAGAAGATAAGATAAATTAGAATTCCTGAGATGGCCAGGGATATTTATCAGAAGGGAGGGCTTCCAAGGAACTCTCTGCTTTCCATCTTATCCTGGATATTAAGAAACCACTGATGGGAAGAAGTTTTGGTATTTGATTAAAAAAAAAAAAAAAAAAAGAAGGTAACGTATATTGTAATATCCTAGCGCACATCTGCTCAGTGTAAGAAAACAGTTATCTACATTACAACTGTGAGTCATAAAAACAGCACTTCCAGCTCTTAAACTCCCTAGCTGTCTCCCACGGAGCGATTGTGTTCCAATGAGTCAGCCTTAGCAGACCCACTATCCTGGGGTCAATCGATGCCTTTCAGAGACTTAGTGTTAGTCGACCCACTGCCCTGGTGAGGCAGGTTAGAGCAGCCATGCTGGGATGGGTCTCTCAGGGTCTTTGGAATTCCTGAAAGTCATCCCCCACTGCTGGAATCACTCTGAGGGAACACTCCTGCTGAGGAACTGACTCCAATCCTCACAGAGACAAGATGGCCAACTTCCCCATGAAGTGATTATGGAGATGAGCTCTCCATATCAAACAACTTGACCTCTAGCCCACAGGGGCCCAAGAGCAACTGGGTTGGGCCGCAGTGGGAATTAACCAATGGGAAAAAGCCAGTTTCTCTGGCCTGTCTAGGAGTATAAATATACCTGGCCCTGGCAGCCATCTTTAGCGCCCTAACCCCTCATGGAACTCGAGTGCCATGAGTTCTGTTTCTTGCCTGCTTCTCATGGAGGTGTCCTAGCCCCTCATGGCACTCCACGCCTGGAGTCCATGAGTTCCAACCTTTCTCTCCTCTAATAAACTTTACCTTAACCCTCTACACCGTGTTCTGATTTCCATCTTAGACTCCGGAACCCAAGAACCTTATAACATTGGGACGGTCCTGTCCTTGCAACACTGGGACCACTGTCTTCCAGTGATTTAGTATTAACTGACCTACCATCCCATCTGCAGCCATTGTTACTTTGATTCAAACCTTGACGCTTCCATGGTATTTACGAAGGCCGAGTCTTCTTTGCCAGGACCAGGAATGCCCTGGTAACAATTAGCGGTTGGGAAGTAGATCATGGTGGCAGTGGATTCCCTCGTGCCTGGCTTTAAAGTCCATCGCTGGCCACTGGGGCCGCCTATGGGAGCAACACTGCCAATGCTCCAAATTTGGTTTTTCAGAGCAAACACTTAACGTCCATAGACCTGGATTAGAACTTGAGTATATTTTCCTGTTGCAAGATATCAAGCTTTTGTTAGTCCTGGAGGAGTCAGAAAAACCACCCCATCGACAGCTTCAAAACATCTGTGCTAAAAAAAAAAAAAAAAAACCCTGGAGACTCAAAAAACATGAAATAGAGTCTTGAAAGACTTTTTTTTTGATTCAAAGAAATCTTTTAAATTTATGTTCTGACATGGCTCCTGATGGCAAGACTGTCACTGTTTGCAATAAAGATAAATTTTCACAGAGACATCATAACTCTCCGCGCTTGCTTCTGATGAGGACGGGGAAGGTGTGCCGGGATAGACTGTCTGTGCGTCAACCTCCTGATTCAATGTCCTCCCAAGTCACTTGCTGGAACACTGAATACAGAGTCACCAGGATTTTGCTGGTAGCAAAAACCAAAACCTTAACTTTGAGAGGTCTGGGTCGAAAAATATGCTCCTCGACTCACACATTCCAGGGCGTGGAGCTGCTTGTGGATGGATTCATAGTTCAAATAACTGCGGCCAAGAATTTATCTATCTTAGGGTGGGGTCTAAGAATGCTGGAGACAAGGTCTGAGGCAGTTACCGTGCGCCAGCCCCCTCTCTGAGGGCCACAGACCAGAAGCGCAGCTTGCATGCTGCCTTAGTCTGGATAGCCATCTCCGGCCGTCAGCTCTGCCTTCTTTCTTGCCCTCCTGCAGGTGAGATCTTTCCCTATATAAAGTGTGGATATCTCTTCTCCAAGTATCTTCACCTCCAAAATGAGATTCCATTCCCCTCCCCACTCAAGGCTCTGTGTCTTCTTATTCATTGTATTCATTGACCTTCTCCCTCATGAATTATTAAATTACTAAGCTGTGAAGATCTGAGAGAGAGCTAGGTGAGGAAAGGTGTTTACCGCACAAGCCTAATGTCTTGAGTTCGGTTCCCAGAACCCATGTAAAAGTGGATGGAGAGAACAGGCAAAGTTGTCCTCTGACCTGCACACATGCAGGATGGTGCATATATGCCTGTACTCACATGCACTCATCACACACGCACATACACACACACAGAGAAATAAATAAGCATAAAAATTTAAAGAAATATTTGACTAGGAGACACTAAGATGGGCCTGGTCATCATTTTGTATCCAGTACCTCATGACGACCTCTTGCCTAGTTGAAATATTCAGATGAACTGAAGAGGGGAAAGAGTTAAATGTCCAGTTCTGCCCCTCGCCCCCCACTTTCCCAAGGGAGATCTCCAGCGCTCTCTATTTGCATTTGTATTCTCAACATGAAGTAAAATATTGAGTGATCAAAAATGATCACTGGCGAAAATGTTCCTCAAACCATTCTGTGCTGATGAATCTAAGAACTCGAATTTTGCAGTAAGGGACTCACAGTTGTGTGCACACACGCGTGTACATGTACATGTGTGTGTGCATGTGCGTATACATGTGTGCAGGCATATGCACAAGAGGACACTTGAGCGTGTGTGCCTTTAGAGGCCAAAGAGGACGTCAGGAATCATCCGGATCACTCTACAATTCTATTGCTTTGCTCTGGTGTTTCACAGACTATAGCATTTTTAAGTGGGACCTCAGGATCTAAACTCAGGTCTTTTTGCTCGTGAGGCAAGGACTTTAACCACTGAGTGAGTAATCTTCTCAGCCCCTTATAACTCTTATGTAAGAGGTGTAATAGAAATTAATTACACTAAAAGCATGCCTGCCTTATTCCAGTGTGTGTGTGTGTGTGTGTGTGTGTGTGTGTGATGTGTAAAACCAAAATAAATATTTTAATATACAAGTTACTTTGTGGAAATAGTATTTTTCTTGTTATTGCTGTTTTCCTTCCCTTTTCCATCGTGTAGGATGTATGGAAGAATCATATGAGTAAATGGCTAATAGGATGATAAAACTGAAATATGTGTTGGATTTCATTGTGATCTTTCTCTTTCTAGCTTGCATGAAGATAAAGTTTTTATTGTCTAAGATCAAAACTCCCCACTTGCCTATTGCAAGATGTTGGGGGGAACATCTGTCCAGGAGATATCTTAAGTTGTCATTGATCTCACACAATAACTTGTTCTTACAGAATGTTCTGTGGCCCGTTCCTAAGTCACCGTCAGTTTGGATGACCAAAAGGGGAGCTGAGGAACCCTGGGTCAGCAGGGGACAAAAATGCACGAAAAGTCAAATTTGTATCTTAGTGCCAAGGAAAGAAAAACTCTCAGAATCAGTGTTTCGCGGATCCACTAGCAAAGGAAAGAGAAGGAAAGGGAGGAGAGGGGGAGCACGGATCAACACCCCCTTGAGCCAAAGCTGCTGCTCAAGGTGCCTCTGTCCCTTCTGACCTGGGCTTCTCTGCGGCAGTCCTCACAGCCCCGGGTGATGGCATCGAGATGAAGTCTCTGACTTAGGGTGAGGCTGAGCTGTATGTGCTAACTCTGCCTCTGAAAAATAGTACGGACGCTTGTTTACCTTGGCCTGGTGACTGTCCAGTGTGAGCGTCTTGGAAACTGTGAGCCTGGCACAGCAGAGGAACTTCAAAATGGGTGGTGCTGCAGTTTCCCTACGATAAAGCTCAGGGGGAACAAAGAGGTTTTATTCTTTCTGGCAATTGTCTTAGTTATAGTTCTTACTCCAGCTTGGCAGAAGAGTCAATACCAATACCACGAGCCAAGGGAACAGGCCGCACCATCCGCAGGGAGTTGCTGAGAGAGGGACAAACCCTCACTAGCCAGACTAGCAAGTCTATCCCAGTGTGCCCAAGTTTGCCAAACTACCGAAGAACCAGCTCTTTGCATCTTATCCACCTGCCCAGGGAGTGGATCCACTCTTCATGACCTGGGTCTTCCAAACATAAATTAGATGCTGTCCTGCAGATTTCCTTAGGGTTTGCATTAATGGTCAATTCTTCCCAGATGTGCCCAGAGCTCAGCCTTCAACTGTCAATATGACACCTATATGCCTGACTAGCACAGGTAGTATCCCAGACTATCTGGTTGGCTCCATCTAGTCACCAGGAACCTTTCCTGATTCTAGGTAAGACAGAGAGCTGAATCCAGTAGCAGTAGAAGGATACAACACTGATGATTGATAAGATGGAGGAAATGCTACAAGCCAAGGGATGTGGGCACCCGAAGATGCTGCAGCAGGTGAAGAAATAAGTGCCAGTCCTTCCAGGCCTCAGAAGGAAAGCAGTCCTGCTGAAACCTTGGTCTATGACAGACACTGACCTTAGAGCACTGTGAATTGGGTGCTGTTTTGAGCACCACATTGTTGGTCATTTAAGTTGAAGATCTCCTCTCTGAAGTGCCTGGGATCATTTGTCATAATTGGCCTAAGTTGCAGTCCGCCTGCATGGTTACTGATAAATGACCATCAAACAGCTTAAGGGAACAAGGGTTTATTCTCCTACGATTCCTGGTTACAGTTCTTAGTCCAGCTTGATCGGAGAGCATGCACCAACACCAGGGCTGAGGGAACTGGCCACACCATCATCACATAACAGCTGAGAGATGGACAATCCTTACTTGCCAGACCAGCATGTCTGGCCAAGTGAACAGAAGGATGCCGACTCTCTCAACCAGCTCTCCATGATTTATCCAGGGCCTAATCCCACCTACCATGGGCTGGGTCTTCCCCGTCAGCTAGACAATCTCCAGAGGTTTGCTTTGGGCTTAACTCAACCATCAACTCTCTCTACAACTGTGCCCAGAGCTCAAACCCTCAACAACCAAGTTGACACCTGTGCTTAACTATGACGACCTACATGTTGCTAATAATAAATTCACAACCAAACTGCTTAGGGAAACATCACCATAAGATAAAACAGATATTCCATTGTCTGGTTATAGTTTTAATCCAGCTTGCCAGGAAAGCTCATACCAACACCAGGGGCCAAGGGAACTGTCACACCATATCACAGGACTGTTGAGAGAGGAGCACACCTCACTAGCCAGACATCATGTCTGGATAAATATACTGAAAAATGCCAACTTTCTTAACTAGTTCCCCACCCTACCTTTCAGTTCCCTCCATCTTATCCACCTGCCCAAAGATTAGTGTCCCCCCTTCCTCCCTCACCCCCACCATGGCTGGGCCATCCTCTTCAATTAGACAATCTCCTCTAGGCTTGCTCAGGATTTAATTCAACTACTAATTTTTTCACACATGTGCTCAGAGTGCAAACCTTCAATTGTCAGGTTGACACCTGTATCTAATGATCACAGAGGTGTTTCAGAATTCAGATGGTAAAATATTTACCATTCTTCATCCTGAGAGATCTCAGGGATCATTCCCACGTCTAGCACAAAATTTGTTTCATAGACACCTTATAAGCATATAAGTTTATACATTTTTGGTATACCTATATTCTGACTGCTAACTGTCCTGAGGTTGAGTGTGGAATCTTTTACTTACTGCCTCACTCAAAGATTCCACGTCTGGGTGGTGAGATTCTCAAAGATATGGCATCTCCCATAATGATGGCTGCCAAAATGGTTCCTGGTGGATATCTTCTGACTCGCTGCACAGCAGGGAGTAGTTCAGTCCACTGTCCAGAACTCCTTGAGAATCTGGGAATGAACTGGTCAAGATCAGGAGTGCCATCCTTTGGGACTCTAGCCAGCCCAGCCTCTCCCTTGGCAACTTGACTCATTAGACCAAGGCTTCAAGCCAAGGTCACACTCTGTGGACCCTCTGCTAAGTTTTCTCTCTAACTGCAATGCAAGACAGTTTACCAATGGTCTAGATGAGGCCGGAGATTAGAGAGAAACAGACTGGAAGCTTCCCCTTGAAGCAAAAGAATGGGATCCAGTTTCTAAGGCAACAAGCTCCGAAGCTACCATGGGGCAGTAGGGAGGCCACAGATTCACAATCCCATCCTTGGAAGGACTACCCTGTTGATGTAGCCCCATCAACTGCAGAAGACTCTGATTCTCCTGCTGCCACCTCATTTGTTTCTAGAACTTTCTAGAAACAGTTGTTTGCTGTGGAAGCTTCCCAAAGTCCTTTTCTGCTTGGCTCGGGCTCAAATCCTTCCTCCTCTCACAATGCCTCCCATTCAGTCAGCAGGACAAACATCTGCCCTCGGGACAGAGAGGCCAAAGCAAATATGATTAGCACAGCTATCTTCAGAGTGGTGACAGCATCCTTGCTGCTGGACAAGCTACATGATGGTTTCTGAATTGTCCCCCAGCCAGACACAGTCCGCCCAAGTCACCGTGCCAAGAGTGGTTCCCAGGGGACTTTGCAGAAACTGCAAAACAAAATAGAAACGCTCCATCTGCTTGGCTAAGAACTACACTTCCATCAGCCTCCCTGCTCTCCTGCGCAATTGAGTGATGCAAGAAGCTATTGAGTGACTGCCCTTTTTTGAATACAGGACATTTATCACTGTCTGGTTTCATTTCACCCAAACATCCCTGTGGGTGAAACTCTCAACTCCCTTCCTTTTTCAGAGATAAAATTAATCATTCCTCCCAGGGAGATTTTTCTGTGTTATAGTGCATGACCAGCTAGTCCAAGACCCTAACATCTCACTCAAGAGAATGTCTCTCTTATACCCTTCCCTTCTGAGATGGAAGTCCAGAACATGGACCTCAGCATCTTCAGAGTAGCAAAGGCAGGCCCCCACCGTCCGAAACTTGAGGTCAGATGGTCTGTGAATTCATTGCTAGTCCCACCTCCTTCTGGCTTTGGCATTCAGTGCCTGTGATGGTCCAGTTGTAGAGCCAGGATTCTCAGGATCTGTTCTTATTGTGCTCAACTGGGTTACATCCCAGTTTGCTTTAACTGTGGTTGCCTTATAATAAGTTATATATTATTCTGCCTTATGCCCAGAATTTACAAAAAGAATTCTACTTACCATGAGTTTATTGCATGAACAGGAGCTGGCAAGGACTTTAGCAACTATCTGTCTTAAATTCTTTGTTTATGTAGAAGGTATGCAGCCTTGACATGTTAAAAACTTTCCTGGGACAAATTAGAGTTTTCAGTCAGATTTCAAACTCCGCATTCAGAAAATGGATGCCTGAAGCCTTTTAGCCAATCTCTATCTGCTTGGTACGTAAGAGTAACCAAATACCCCATATCCCATATTGTTCTCCTGAAGTTATTTTGATGTAGTGTGTGTGTGTGTGTGTGTGTGTGTGTGTGTGTGTGTGTGTGTGTGTGTGTTTGTCTCAGAGCACAACATTGATGTCTTTCCCTTTGGTGCTCCACCTTGTTTTTTGAGGCAGAGTCTTCCACTAAACCTGAAGTTCAACTAGACTACCTGACCAGCCAACTCACAGATCCAGCTGTCTCTGACTCCCAGAGCTGGGGTATAGGCACCATTGTAGTTCTGTGATGCATTCCTGAAACAAAACACTTGATTGAAAAGACCTGGGAGGAGAAAGGATTTTTATTCAGCTCACAATGCCAAGTTACAGTCTATCATGGCAGGAGACTCACAGCATCCAGAGCCAAGGGAACTGGTCACAGTCACATTTATGGCAAGAGCAGAAAACAAGGATAAATGTTGGCCATTTCCAGCGCTCAAATGACTGTGTGTGTGTGTATACGCAAGAGAATACTTGAGTATGTGCACCTGTGGAAACTCAAAGGTAACATCAGGAATCGTCCTGGATTGTGTTACCTTTTTATTGCTTTGCTCTGGGATTTCCAAGGCTCCATCTTCTAGGGCAGGAATTGTGAGTCTCAGCCATAACCTCCAGCATTTTTACATGGGATCTTGGGATGTGAACTTAGGTCCTTTTGCTGCAAGGCAAAGGTTTAAACCACTGAGCCATCTCTCCAGCCCATCTAGATTAAGGCAGGCCTCTGGGGTCTGTAGGCGATTGTCTTGGTTGATGGCTTAAGGGTTAAAGCCTTTGCCTTTCAAGCAAAAGGCTGTCAGGCTGGAAATTAACACTTATTGTCACAGGCGCACATTGGCCTGACTTGGCTTTTAACTAAGATCTGAACTAAGGTCTTAAAACTTGCATTGCAAACACTTTATCAACTCGCCCATCTCCCATGCCCAGTGTTTGCTTGTTTTATTGACAGAAGTAGTATTCTTGATATCATCTCACGTGAGAGGCACAATAGCTGGTGGCCGTCCATGAAGTGAGAGCCACGTCTCTCTGCTGTTCAGAATCCCAACCTCCAGTGAATCCATGCTGGTTCACAAGCAGCACTGTGGCCTCTGGAAGGACTTAGGTGGGTGCGCTAATGTCTTGAAAGCTAAGCTCTGTGCACATTTGCAAAGATTTAGCAGTTGAATGAGACCTGAGCAAACCTGCAGGAGTTGTCTGATTGATGGGAGGTGATCTAGCCCATGGTGGATGGGACCATGGGCGGGTGGATAAGATGGAGAGAGTCGGTTAAGTAAGCTGGCATTCTTTGGCATACTTACATACTTCTTGTCTGGCAAGGGAAGTTTGCTCCTCTCTCAGCAGTTCTGTGGATATGATAGTCAGTTCCCTGGTGAGGACTCTTAGGCCAAGCTGGGCTAAGACCTGGCAATCATGAGCCAAAATAAAATCCCTTGTTCTCATCATCAATTTTGTCCTGAACCTTTGACAGTCTCCATCTGCATTTGTGGACTTATGCCCAAAAGTTCCACAGCTCACATAGAAAGCGTGAGCATGCAAGACATGCATCTCCCAGACAGGACTTCCTGGCAAGGTATATAGTTCAATCTCACCTTCCAAACAGGACTGTAGTAAAGATGAAATCAATAGTCAGACAGCATCAAGGAGCACTCAGAAATATTTCATCAGGATGACATCAACGGGGTTGATATAACTGTAAGGTATATATCTTTATTTTACTTGACGCTTTATAAATTTTTTCCAAAAAATGTGGGCAAAATTGCCACATAAAAATGTAATACATAAATTGTCTTGGAAGAAATTGCTGATCCTCCTAGTTTGGCCCAATGATTCCCCCAGATGGATGTGAAAGCAGGACCCAGATCCAACATTGCCTCTGCCAAGTGAAGGAATGGAAACAAATCTGAAAGGTGGGAACCTTGAGTGGAAACTCTTTGTCTTTGCCTTTGCCTTCCAATGTAGGCTCTAGTCAGAAGTGTTAGACAGCTCACAGTGGGAGGCTGGAAAATCACATGGAAATTTTCATTTTAAGTGCCAAGAGCCTCTGGTGCCTGGGATAACATTTTGTTCTTTCTGTCTTGAATTCCCTGACCCTTTCCTTTCTTTTGCTGGACTATTTTCTTGTATTTACTGCTGCAATGGATATGCTTAGATTTGAGTTGCTTTTGTTTGTTTTGTAGTCATATCCTCATGAGATCAAATCTTGTATTAAGTAAAATTTTTATCAATATATCCCAAAAGAAGGATTTAAGAGATGGTTATAAAGACAGAAAAGCTGGTCACATTGTTATTCTCTGCCATTGGCATGTCAGGTTTTAGTCAGAAACAAGACTTTTTGGGGGGAGGTTGTAAAAACAAATCTCTATTTTCAAGTACATCCATGTGATCATTCATAATAATAAAAGTCTTAAAAAAGTCTTAAAAAATCCGATCCTAGTGTAACAACACACAATATATTGTATTTATTTGGAAGTTTAGTTAAATACTATAGAACCTCTATTGTCATAAAGAAATCAGCTTAAAAGCAGTTTCTTCTATTTTTCTATTTCAATCATTTGAATTGTGTTGCTTTATTCTTAATAGTTCCACAAACATTATCAAATATTATTTTGGAGAATGTTGATTTTCTAATAAAATCACTAAAACAGCACAAATCATCAAGGAATGACTAAGTTTGGAAGAATGCTATGGTGTTAGCAAGTTATGAGATTTTGGGAACATCAGATGATTATAATTTTTATTACTTTAAAAATTTTATTTACTTTGCGTTCTTTTAATGCTTCATATATGAATATAATGAACTTACGATATCATTATTGGAACAACAAATGATGATGTTTAAGTGATAATGGCCTTATCCTGATTTTTCTGCCCACTTCATTTCTACCATTTTCAGCTTATCAACATACCCCTACTTTCTCACATATCAAATTAAAGGAATTTATTATCTGATATTGAAGATCCTTGTTAGTTACCATTCTTCACTTGTAACTGCTCAAGAAATTTCATCCTATCTTTTCAGATGGTGTTCATACATTTTGACATCAAGGTCCTTATGAAAGTGTATATGACCTCTACTTCTACTAAGCTTCTTGTCTTGGTCTTTAAAAGTCAGATATGAGAGATATTGCTTTGCCTTGAAACAGGAAAAATGATACTGACTTCACGGAGATCATATCCATTCTTTATGGTGAGTTATGTGTTTATGCTGTGATTCTGGCATAATACAAGAATTGGTGATTCCAGCTGTGGCTAAAATAAAAGAGGATCAGTTTTTAGGAACACTATATCCATTTTCCATAATGAGGATAAGCTGTTGGCTCTTTCTGTAAATGAAAGGATAACAATGCTATGAAGGAATTTCAAAAGCCCAGGGGTTCCTCGGAGTTGATATCACGAGAAACAAGACTTTTTTGAACATTTAGCTTTCAATCAGGTTTAATTTGATTTCAGTCCATTTCCTTATTTAATTTTACAGAATTTATTACCCATAAGAATTGTGATAAATTCCAAAAAACATGGATAAATACATTCAAGTTACCAAGTTTGCTGTACACTCTGATGCATTCTATGGGTGAATCATACTATATATGCATGAGAGTTCAGAAGAGCTTGCCTTGCACACCCAGATGGTGGTGATGAGTATAAGAGAAATAGGGAGCAACTTGTAAATGCCATCCTGTCCAAGTTCCTAGACCCCTGGGCAGTGGCCCTCTCTCTTACTGTCTGAAAAATGGCAGCAATGTCACTTGAGAAGTGTAATGGTAACCTCCAAATAGATTACTAGCAATCATAGAACTGAGAGGTCCTACACCAAATTAACATTTTGAGTCACATGACATATAAAATAAATCTAAAAGATGCCCAGATAAGGGGAAAGGGGAGAAATGAACAGATTCACATTAAGGAGTGGAAAGACCACATTCCTGAAAGGTTTCATCAAGCATTGATGAATCGTCTTGTCTCTCTCCTCCTCTTTGATGCTGGAACCTTCTCATTGACAAGGATGCTTGAAAGACCAGAAATAAAGCATTGACACGAGAGCCCAAAGATTAGAAGGGAAGGGCTTATAAGCCAACAATGTATGCTCATCCTGTGAAGGGGTGGGGCTAGGGGTAGGATGTAAATTACAGCTTGCTGGTTATCCTGGTGAAAACTCTTTATCAGTCAGCCTTGGTGGGAGAAAGATAAGAATAAGTCAAACCAAACTATCCACTAACTGGTGGCAGATGTACATTACATCACCATCAATATTAGATGATCGGTGTTTCTCTTATAGCTCAGTGTGTTATGCACCCACACTCATACACCTAGAGAATAGGCATGATTATTGTTCTACATATGAGTAGGGTTCTCCAGGGCAACAGAAACAGAGAGAGAGAGACAGAGAGACAGAGAGACAGAGAGAGACAGAGAGACAGACAGAGACAGAGATAGAGACAGAGAGGGGAGAGAAGAGAGAAAATATGTACTCAGGAGAATTGTTAGGCTATCGAGAAGTCCTATCTGACAACTGGAGGCTAGGAAGGGACACAGTGTAGCTCAATCTAAATGTGAAGTCTCAGAGCCAATGGTATCACTTTCAGACTCAGGTCAAGGTGCTTGAAAACCTGAGGGATGTGTAGGACTGAACACTGATATAAGTTCTGGAGTCCAGAGTTCAGAGACCCTGGAGTCCTGATGTCCAAAGGCAGGAGAATAAGGGAGGGTTGGGATGGAAGGGCACAGAGAAAGAGACAACTCCCTTCTCTACTGTTTGCTTCATGTGTCCCAGACTGGCTTGGAACTCTCTATGTGGCAGATGATGATCTTGAACCTCTGGTCCACCCAACTCCATCTTCCTGAGTGCTGGGATTACCAAGCCCAGTATATGTGGTACGAAGGAAGGAACCCAGGGCTTTGTGTAAGGTAGACAAATCTACATGCCTAAATCTCTTTCCCTATTTCGTGATTCTGCCCACTATTGACTGAATAGCACCAGCTCACATTGAGGGCACACTTCTCTTAGCATTCATGGATCCACATCCTGCTTACATCCAGACACACAGCGCCTTATCAGCTCTCCAGTTGTTCCTCAATCTAGTCAAATTAGCATAAAAATAATCATCACTCCCTATCTTCCCTATCTGCTTAGGACATGTACATGAGTGTTAGTATTTTGCTTGGTTTATTCATTACTTGACTTCTATACGGCTAACTTATCTGTATCACAAATGCTGAGTATTCCTCAAGAGTAACTCGTTATGACGTACTAAGATTTACATCTGTTTTACTTGTTTTCTTTAGCAATAGCAGAATTGATTTTTTAAAAATCTACAATACAGCTGGGTAAGTAATATACTAGAAAAAAATGCACATATTAGCCATTCATCCATGTTTCTATTGCTGGGAGATATTTTCTCTTAATGTTGCTGGTTTCCTTAGTCAACAAACTGCATAGAGTTGGGAAGGGCAGGAAGCAAGTAACAAATCAGAAAACTAAAACTTTCTCTTCCAAAAAGGTAAATGTTCTAAATTCATCGGTGGCAGTGACTGAATTTACATGTCGAAATACTGGAAGAAATACATAGTTTTAAAGGGGTAAATCAAGCAGCTGGAGAGGTGGCTCAGGGGTTAAGCCTCTGCCTTGCAGGCAGAAGGTCCTGTGTTCGGATCCTAGACTCCACGAATAGAAGCAGGGGCGGCCTGCGTTTCTGGTCCTGGTAGGGCGGAGCCTATGAATCTCAGGGAAGAGTAAACAAGGAGGAGGTGGAGGTGCCCATGGTGGTTCCCGAATTCACCCGTGGTTTTATACACACACACACACACACACACATACACACACACACACACATGCACAATTGAATTAAAAAAAATAAAGGGGTAAATCACAGGTAAATGGATCATTTCCCAAGAAAATATTGTATTAGTTGGGGTTCTGTAGAGGAGCAGAATTCATAGAATGAATAAGCAGACAGGCAGGCAGGCAGACAGACAGACAGACAGATGAATGGACTTTATTTGATTGACGTATGAGATAAAATCTGAGCAGTCTAACAATGGTTGCCTGTAGCTGCTCAGTCTATTCAAGAGCTGAATAGTTCAGTAGTCCCACTTTGATGGTAAAGGTGGAAGATTCCCACAAAGTCTTCCAGAGTCCCACTCTGATACAAAGGCTGGAGGATTCCCAGAGAGTCCCCAAACCTTAGCCACCCTGGAGGGTTGAACTCTAACATCAGCAACGAATAACAACAGCAAAGAACAGCAGCAAGAGGGAATGAGGAGGTGCAGCAACGAACAAGGAGCTCACCAGCACCGGGCAAGAAAAGAAGGGCGCCAGCTCTTCCTCTTGCACTCCCCTTGTCAGGTTCACCCCTGGAAGGCGCCGCTCACTATGGGCTGCATCTTCCACATCAACCTCCTGCGGGCTTGCCTGGCTACCAGTCCTCTGCAGCTCTACCGAAAATTCAGCCTGCAACCGGCAAGTTGACACCTGCATTTAACAGGCGCAACTTATTTTTTAAAGTCCTCATGGTGTGCAGCAAGCGTGGGACTCACACAAGAGCTCGAAAAATGCACATTCTCAGGCTCAGACTGACTCCACCTTCTCTAGAGGCTGGGCCTATCCACTTGTGTTTTAATAAGCAACAAAGTTAAACACTGACTAGATGGAAATGCAGACCACATGCCAAGGTCTCCTGGGCCGCATACACTGGACGTCTCTCTAACACCAACTCCCACCCTCCAACACCCTTACCTTCTCCTCCCCTGCCATCAACATGAGGAGTTTCCTGCTTGAAGCCTCTCTGTCCTGAACTCCCCTTACCTGGATTACCTTTCCCAGAGTTCCTCTGTGTTGTTGCTTCCCAGAGTTCTTCTATGCTATTATTTCCCAGAGTTCAAACCTCTCTGAAAGGTGAGTTCAAGAAAGCTCCTCTAAGCCTTCCAGTCATGTTAGCCTCCCACCACCTGCTGGCCTCGCTTGGCCATATTTGCTTGGCTGAATGGACACCCGCTGTTTTCTTTCTTCGATTTAGTTTTAGTCCTTGACAGTTTCAAACATGAACATCCTTGAGGTTTTGTCATTTTCACCCCTCATTACTTGATCCCGATCACTCCTTCCTTTTCCCAATGGGAACCTTCTTCCAAACCAGTCTCCCTTTGCACGTGTGGCCCACTGAGTTTCATCTGGGTTGCCTGCACTGGCATGCGCCTGAGCATTTCCTACCTCATGAGTGACTGATCGGTGAGCACGGGATGAGGAAGGTCGCTCGCTTTGCTCCATCCAGTAGTAAGCGTCAATAGTTGCTCAGGGAGGTGTGGAGCCTGTTGAGATCTTGCCCCTTTCACAGTGAAGTATTGATAGGCCAAATCTTATGCAGTTCTCATAGAAGCAGATAGAGTTGCAGTGAATTCATGGGTGTAGCAACCCAGTCATGTCCAAGAACACTGTCTGATGCACCCTTCCCTGCCCTCTGACTCTTTTTTTTTTTTTTTTTTTTATTCAACTGTGCACGTGTGTGTATGTATGTGCGTGCGTGTGTGTGTCTGTGTGTGTGTGTGTGTGTGTGTGTGTGTGTGTAGAACCACGGACGAATTCGGGAACCACCATGGCCGCCTCCACCTCCTTCTGCCCGGGGATTCACAGGCTCCGCCCTACCAGGACCAGAAGCGCAGGCCGCCCCCGCTTCTGCCTGGCGTCTATACATGGGATCTGGGATCCGAACTCAGGACCTTCCGCCTGCAAGGCGGAGGCTTAACCCCTGAGCCACCTCTCCAGCCCCCCTCTGACTCTTAACACCCTTCCCACCCCCTCCTCAGTGACGCTACCAGAACCTTGGGAGACATGGGGTGATATAAACGTCCTGTTTAGGACTGAGACTCCACCGTCACTTTTTCTCTGAACTTTGACAAGTTGCAATTCTCTCTATTAAACATTTTCCATTGCACAAGGAAGTTTCTAGGTTGGGTATTATATTATTATACTCTCTGGGTATAATAAATGACGAGTGTTCAAATAACAGTTTTATATCATTATGTTCTTACAGCTAAATCTTAGTAGTAGCTTGTTCCCCACTAGAGATCATGTCCTCCCATTCACAGGTTCTTGGCCTGGTGTGTGCTGGCACGTGTTCCCAGCCACACCTGGGGTCTTCTGTATTACTTGTTTGTAGGCAGGCTGCCTGTCAAAGTTCTGCTACCTAGTAGGTACACTGTACACTTTGTTGAGCCGAAGCACAGATATGGAACCCAGTTTCTTTCCCCAGAATGCCTGCCCCAACATTCTCCATGCCCTGCACCTAGCTTCAGTTGCAACCAACTCACCCAAATTGGCTACATTGCCTAGAGACACACAGGACTATCCTAAACTAAGGACAGCAGAGGGAGACAGTAAATGACCGGGGAAATACATTTTCCTCTTCACTGTACAAAAAACAGTTTTTCAAGAATGGTTTCAATGCCTGCTGTGAATTAGTTGCCAAAAAATATTTGTTTAACTCTCAAACTGCATGCTTGAGAAAGAGAGGGACTTTACTGTTGCCTTGTAACCAGATCCCTGAGAGATGCCCGTCGCCCTTCTCCAGCTCCTTTGAGGATCTCCTGAATGCCCCATGCTCTTGCCCTTTCTTCTGCTTTTGTTAAATGAGATATTTGTGCTTTCAATGAAAACCATTGTTTGCCCATCACTAGTGGGAAAGACTTGATGTGCATGCATTCCTTGTGTAATAAAAAATAAATCCCTTAAGCCTGTAATTTGCTCTCCTGCAGGTTTAGAATTTTGAAGTCCAAGAATGCATCTGCCAATCGAAGAAGCTAATTCTGGGTCTGATGAGCTCTGCAGCTATGTATGTGGCCATTGTTCTTGTTGGGGGATGGCTTGGAGGGGGCGAAGAGCCCAGCTCTCAGAATTCCCATAATGAACCTTGTGTCTAAACGCAGGTGCATTTGAAGGTAGACATCTGGTCATTCAATGGGAGGAAAGGGAAGACAATAGCAGCTCAGAAACAAGCCCCTTGGTAATGCAAGATGGTATTACACCGCAGTCGCTGTTATCAGCACTGTCATTTCTTTGATGATATCGTGGCACAGAGATGGTGGTGACACATCCAATTATTTCCTTACCGTGTTTTCAACACGCTGCCTTTTTCTGGGGGGGGGGGTTGAGGCTCACCTAACAGGCTTCCTATTGAAGACTTGCCTGGGACCCCTGCCCTGTCCCACGATCACTTCCCCCTGCTTCTTACTCCAATGTGGTGCCTCGTTTCTGCTATCCGATGTGGAAGAACAATAGAGTTCATGAGAAACAGTTGTTCTCTGAGGAGAAGCCCTGGGAAATGATCAAAGAGTGAGCACACAGGGCAAGAAAGGAAGGGTATAGGGTGACCTTTTGAATGGATCAGAAACAGGCTTTGTATCTCTTCTCCATTGCTATATCACAGACACAGGTATTCAGAGTGGCAGGAGCTTTACAGCAATTGTCATTGTGTGCCATGGGAAGTTTGCTTTCTGCAGGAACTCAAAGAGCATGCCACCATGTGCAAGTGTCCTAGATGATGAATGTATCATGACAAAAGGAAATGTCAATATTAGTCAGCAAAATTAATTTCCTCCAGTTGAGTTTTCAACTGCATGTGTGCATGGTTTGTGCGTGTGTGTGTGTGTGTGTGTGTGTGTGTGTTTTGTATGCGGGTGGGTGTACAAGTGTGAGCAGATATATGGATGAGTGCACTTGAGTGCCTGTAGAGGTCCAAAGGTGATGTCAGGAATCTTCCTGGATGGTTCTTTTACCTTACCATTGTGAGCCTGGGTCTCTAGTTAAATCCAGAGCACACTACTATGGCTAGTCTGGCTAACCAACTTGCTCTGGGGATTCCCAGGTTCTGCCTTCCAGGGCTAGAACTACAGTGGAGCCATCACACCTGCCCACTATTTTTAAGTGGGATCTGGAGATCTGAACTCAGATCCCTTTGTTTTAGAGACAAAGGCTTTAATCACTGAGTCATCTCCTCAGTCATCCTTTTTTTATTTTTAAAATTTTTTTATTATTATTATTATTTATTCAACTGTGCGCATGTGCATGTGTATGTGTGCGCGCGTGTATGTGCGTGTCTATGTATATGTAGAACCACGGACGAATTTGCAAACCACCATGGACGGCCTCTACCTCCTTCTGCCCCGGGATTCACAGGCTCCGCCCTACCAGAACCAGAAGCGCAGGCCGCCCCCGCTTCCGCCTGGCGTCTATATGTGGGATCTGGGATCCGAACTCAGGACCCTCTGCCTACAAGGTGGAGGCTTAACCCCTGAGCCACCTCTCCAGCCCCCCTTTTTTTATTTTTAAAACACTTTAATGTACAGTTAATATGCAAAATACATGCATATTCAATGTGCCCACCTTAATAAACTGTGAGATAAGGATTCCTGTGGCATCATCATCGCCATCTATGCTATAAACCTGTAAACATTGCTGACCCGAATTCCTTCCTGCCTTCTTTGTCTCGTCTTAATGTTGGTGCTGATAGTTGATGATAAAAATACTTTACGTAAGAACTACAGTTTTAGCCACATTTTAAGGAAACCTGGAATCACTGATTGTGCAGCAGGCTGTACAGTTCCTGCTAGTGACTTGCTCATTTTGCATAACGGAAACTTTGTACCAATTGACCTGATGCTTCTGGCTTTCCTTCTCTGCGGCCCCTAAAACCCATCATTCTAGTCTTTCTTTCTTTGGATTCCACATACAATGCTTTATCATAACTCATTTCCTTTTGTGTCAGGCTTATTTCATTTAATATAATGCTGTCCGGATTGCCTTCTTTGCCTGGACTGAATAATATGTCATTGTATAGGCATGCCGTTTTCTTTAGGTGTGCAACCCTCAATGAACATGAAGATTGCTACTATGAATAATGACACAAGCAAGCTGATTGCAAAGCCCACTTAAAACTTTGCAGATCCAGTCTGGTAAGATGTGTCAAGACACCTTTGCAACAACCTGACAACCAAGGTCAATCCCCAGAGCCTACATGGCGGTGGAACGCCCTTCTGAAAGCTCTGCGCTCCACATGCATGCCGCGGCATAAAACACAAACCTGTTCTCCTCCCTCTCAGATAAATAAACAAAATATTAAAAACAAACTTTGCGAACTTAGCCAAAAAGTTTATATACATAGTTAAGTTCAATAGCGATATTCGGTGCACGGCTTCGTTTAGTCGAATACTATCGTAATTATTTTTCTACAGAAATTATAGGTAATGTAATATCTCAATAATATATGAGTCTAAGGCTGTCTGGTCCCAAATAGATGAAGCTCCATGTCAGCACGTGGCACCCGACATTGACCTTGGGGTTTAATGACTATTACTTCATGGCCACCTCCGGAATCTCACTCCAAGTTTTCCTATGATCAACTCTGGTCCAGCCAAACAGGGTAAAGACCTAGAAGGGACCTGATGCTACTTCGCTAAATAAAAGACATTGTGCCATGTTACCCCCTGCTGATATATTCCTGCCTTCATGGTGTTTCTTCATAACAAATGCAGATTAATTCAAACAGATGAAGAGTAGATAGAGAGCAGCTTTTTTTTTTCCGGGTCTGTCCTCTAGAGTATTGGACATGATTCATTATTTGCAATAGCTGGTGCTACAGTATCCCTTCCATTACTGTGAGAAAACACTCTGACCCAATCAAGAGAGAAAGTGCTTAGTATCTGGATTATAGTTCTGGAGAGGACACAGTCTAGTTATCATGAGGAAGCACAGCCGCAGGTGTAGGGGGCAGGTCAGAAAATAGGTTCACATCACATTAGCCATAAGAAAGCAGGAAGACCACAAAAGGGAGAGAAAAATAGGAAGGGGGCTGGATTATCAAACCTCAAGGTCCACTTCCGCTAGGGTGCGTCCTCCAGCAAGGCTGCATCTCTTAAAGGTCCCATTACCTTCCCAAACAGTGCTGATTATTTAAAAAATTATTCAAAACATATGCCTGAAGAGATAATCCTCATTGAAACCATGACGATTATGTTCTACGATGTTGATCAGGAATTAAACTGTCCTCTTGCCATGTTATATTTACTACATTGACTCAAGCTATCAGTCCATTTTCACATCACCTAATGCACAATGTGAAGTCGAGTGGCCACATTCACTACAAATCCCATTTTTTTAATTTATTTATTCAACTGCGCGCATGTGCATATGTATGTGCGGCGCGCGCGCGCGTGTGTGTATGTGTGTGTGTGTGTGTGTGTGTGTGTGTGTGTGTGTGTGTGTAGAACCACGGACGAATTCGCGAACCACCATGATGCCTCCACCTCCTCCTGCCCCGGGATTCACAGGCTCCGCCCTACCAGGACCAGAAGTGCAGGCCGCCCCCGCTTCCTCCTGGCGTCTATATGTGGGATCTGGGATCCGCCTGCAAGGCAGAGGCTTAACCCCTGAGCCACCTCTCCAGACCCAAATCCCATTTTTTTGTATTAATGCCAGGCATGACAGTTGGTGGCAGATTCCAACTTGACAATTGAAGACTTGAGCCTCTGGGGACCTCAATGAAGAGTTATTAAGCTAAGGGAAGCCCTAAGAAGCCTGTAGAAAAATATCTAATTGATCTGGAAGATCCAGCCCATGGTGGGTGAGACATTCCCTAGGCAGATGGGTTAAATAGAGATAGCTCAGTATTTTGGCAGTCTAGCAAACTAGCAAGTAGGAATGCTTCTCTTTCAGCAATTCCTATGGGGACGGTGTGCCCAGTTCCTATGCGTATGGTGTGCCCGGTTCCCTAGCTCCCAATGTTGGTATGAACTCTCCTGCCAAGCCAATATACATAAATGAGAATTATAAGCTGGAATAAAGCCCTCATTCCACTAAGATGCTTGTAATCACTCAGCAACAGGAAGGTGAAGCTGACACATTTGGCGATAGAGAGGAGGGTGTTGCTGAGAAACTAACATACCAGAAAACAGAATTCATTTGGTGCTACTAATTATGTAGCTATGCACTTGCATATTTTGGTATATAAGTATGTATGTGTGCGTTTATTCTCTCTCTCCCTCCCTCCCTCTGTCTCTATTATCCATCTATCTAAAACCAGATGTGCTGAGATTGCTCAGTGGATAAGGTACCTGCTCACAAATCTGGCTACTGGAGTTTAATCTCTGAAATCCCACATCATGGCTGGAAGAGAACTGACTATTGAAACAAAGCTGTCCTCTGATTTCCACATGCACTTGCCACATAGAATGCATGCCTTAACTTTTGCTTATGTGAGCCTAAGAACAGTTACTGTGTGCACACAGACAGATATCTGAAGGTTTCCCACTAAGAGACTGAGAAGCGGGTGACTTTTGAGTCATTAGGTTAACTACTGAACACCTACTGCTCATCCAAAACCCCAAAGAACTGACTGTTATTGCAAGTTGTTTCTTCATTTTGTCCTCTGGAGAGTACCAAGGTAATTGCAGACAGAAGATGTCGGAATATTAAATCAGCAAACAAGGATATTTAGCTATACATGAGTGTCAGGAATCACAAAACTTGCTGTTTCTCTCCTGATGTGAAGCACTTCTAAGTTTGTCTAGACTTGCAGCTGGCTGCCCTTCTCAGAGCCAAGCCCCACACAGTTCCTTTCCTGTGCTCTTTCAAGGGGGGAAAGTCAAAGTTAAGACTGTAGATAAATAAGTAAACAAACATGTTAGCACAGCTTCTTCGAGGTATTAACAAAAATGCACTTAGATTATGGATCAGTCTTCTGGTATTTACCCAGGGAAAAAGGTGAGACATTCAAAATAAACCCTCACTGAGGGGCTGGAGAGGTGGCTCGGGGGTTAAGCCTCTGCCTTGAAGGCGGAAGGTCCTGAGTTCGGATCCTAGACCCCATGTACAGATGCCGGGAGGACCCGAGGACTGACTGCGTTTCTTCTGGTCCTGGTAGGGCGGAGCCTGTGAATCCCGGGGCAGAGTAAAAAAGGAGGAAGCGGAGGCAGTTCATGGTGGTTCCCGAATTCGCCCGTGGTTCACACACACACACATACACACACACACACACACACACCACAATTGAATAAATAATAATAAAAAATAAGCCCTCACTGAGAGCCAAAAGAATCCATCCATGTATATATGAAAGTTTATATTTCATCTTTTGAAAAAGACACCAAAGTTATCTCCTTCTGGTTTGTCTGATGCTTGAATAAAATGTCTGAAATCCAGCGTTCATAAAGAATAAAGCTTATCTGACTCCTGGTTTTAGGAAGCAGCCAAAGGCAACACCGGTATTAGCTCAGCATCTATTGAAGCTTTCTGTTGCATTGTGACGTGACAAAGGCTAGTTCCGTTTTCTCATGAAAACATATCATTCATGAGGGTCCCAATCTGGCAGCCTTAATTGCTTTCCAAAGTCCTAGTCTTAATGAGTTCCTGAAGGTCCCATTATCAAATTCATGTGAATTTCAGGGGTTACATTAAAATCACAACAAGCTTTGGCCTCCTGCCCTCATTTACCTAACCCGATGCCTATCTTTTACTCTGCCCATCTTTTTATTCTCAGAAGCAAGTGCCAGTAGACAGCACATGCAAGTGGGACCCTAAGTGACATCCTGTTACTTTCGCAGGTTAGAGGGGTTGGTTTCAGCAGTCAAATAGAAGAGCTTTTAGCTTAGGCCGATAAGCATTGCTGATACCTCTTCAGCAACCCAGTAACCACGAAGTTGGGCTGATGTTAGAAGAAACCGAAAGACTGTGAAACCAAACAGATTACAAGGCGGAGCTTATCCTTCTGTGCTATTTATTTCACTGTCTTTGAACATTTTATACCTGTAAATATTTGTTCTATAGATATTTACTATTAATGGAAATGTTTCTGTCCAAAGACCAACAGGATTTCACTATTCTTAATAGTTGTGATTTATAAAGGACTTTATCATAAACTTTGAATTAAAGGACGCTGAACTGTTGTCCTAGAAAAAACATGGTGCACGTTTCTCTTAGGCTTAGGTACATCCATGGCTTAGTCTCTTGTCCCTTTTGCTGTGAGAAAAATAACCAAAGGGAAGAAAGAGTTTTATTCTGGCTCACGATTCTAGGGCACGGTCCTCATGTGCAGACGTCATGTGATATCTGCAGTCGGGAGGCAGAGATGAAGGCATGTTGCCACTCAGCTCCTTTTCTACCCTTGTGCAGCTCAGGAGCCAATACATGGGATCTGCCACCCTCAGAGAACGGGTCCTCCCACCTCACTGACGTCATCTAGATAATGCCTTGCTGAAAAGGCACCAAAAGACTTGGGAATTTTCACTCAGCACATCATATGGTTTTTTGTTTTGTTTTGTTTTGTTTTACTATTTTAGCACATCATGTGTTTGCACTATTTTAGTGCCTTCCTTTTTTAAAATTGAAACTTTCTAATCCTTATGGGAACAGGGTTTGATGTTCTATCTGGAGTCAAATGGCATTACCTAACTTTTTTTTTTTTAATTTTAAGAGTACATGCTAGACCGCGTGCCCTAGGACCCCAGGTCAGCCCACAGGGACCCGGCTCCGACTCCCACCATCCAGCTGGAGCCGCGCGGGGGCCGAGGGACGAGGAGGACCTCCCCCTGCGCCCGGGCCCCGCCCCAGCTGCCCTCGGGTTAAATAGCTCCACGCCCACGCGCCCATCCTCCCTTTTCACCCCACCCCGCTCCGACGGTCGGTCAGGACACGCACGCGGTCCACCCGGGCCTCACCCCGCGCCCTAGGTAAGTCCCCGTTCGGGCCCCGCCCACCAGTACCCCAGGCCAAATAATTCAGTTTAGTGAAATTGAGAGATCTTAAGAGTTAAAATGACAATGCCAAAGTCAAAGTGCAAATCCATGAGAAGCAACACTCAAGTAAACAAATTTCCCACTGAAGAAATTAATCCCATAATGTTAGACTCCAACAAGAACAAACCCGCGGAAAAAGGCCAAGAAAGCCTGACCCAGGATAACGACTTTCAAAATATGATCATTACCATGTTCAATACTATGAAAGAGGAAATCCGGGAGGAATTACATAATCGAATCAATCGCTTTGAAGAGGAACACAACAGACATCTGGAGGAGTTGAGAAAAACAGTGCAAGAAACAAAAAGTGGCATAGAGCAGTTAAAACAAACTCAAGCAGAGTTTAAAACTGAGCTAAAAGACAAGTTATCTTCAACCCAGAACGCCACAGAGAGTCTTATCAACAGAACTAATGAAGCAGAATACAGAATTTCAGACCTTGAAGATAAAGTGGGAGTACTAACCAGCTCAATGGAAGAGGTTGTTAAAGCCAAAAAGATACTTGAGAGAAATATCCAAGAGATATGGGACACCCTGAAGAAGCCTAACATGCGTATTCATGGAATACCGGAGCAAGAATCTCAAAATACCACCCCTGAGGAAATTTTTCAAATGATCATCAAGGAAAACTTTCCTCATCTAAAAAAAAAGAGAGGCCCATTCA
Source organism: Typhlomys cinereus (assembly GCA_023101885.1). NCBI lineage: Eukaryota > Metazoa > Chordata > Mammalia > Rodentia > Platacanthomyidae > Typhlomys > Typhlomys cinereus. The sequence continues at coordinate 3,558,356 of JALPQD010000209.1, read as the reverse complement.
TATACAAGAGGCATTCCGCACCCCAAACAGATACGACCAAAATAGAAGCACACCGCGGCAAATAATAGTTAAAACACTCCACATTCAAGATAAAGAACTGGTGCTGAGAGCTTCAAGGGAGAAAAAACAAGTCACTTTTAAAGGCAAACCTATTAAAATAACAAATGACTTCTCAGTCGAAACAGTAAAAGCAAGAAGAGCTTGGAGAGACATACTTCAAGTATTGAATGAGCAAAAATGTCAACCCAGGCTGATTTACCCTGCAAAACTATCAGTCATGATCGAGGGAGAAAGAAAAATTTTCCAGCACAAAGACAACTTTAAGGGATACATGGCCACCAAACCAGGCCTTCAAAAACTGCTAGAAATGATACTCAAGCGTGAAGAAAAAAACAGGCATATCCAGGAGAACAGAGGGCAAATATAACACCATTAAAAGCGAAGCAATATACTTATAAAAGCTACTAAACATAATAAATGTCTGGAATTAACAATAGTTTCTCCATTATAACACTAAATGTTAATGGACTTAATTCACCGATCAAGAGACACAGATTACAAACTTGGATTAAAAATCACAATCCATCAATCTGTTGCCTGCAGGAAACCCATCTCACCACAAAAGATAGGCACGCTCTAAAAATAAAAGGCTGGTCAACAATTCTACAAGCAAATGGAAGCAGAAAACAGGCAGGGGTAGCCATTATGCTATCAGACAAAGTGGATTTCAAACCAAAAAAAAATTATAAGAGACACGGATGGATACTACATTTTAGTCACAGGTACAATTCACCAGGAAGATTTCACAATACTGAACATATATGCACCCAATACGGGCCCCTCCACATTCATTAAGAAAACCCTACAGCGTCTAAAGCAAGAAATCAACCCCCAAACGATAATTCTTGGGGACTTCAACACCGCCCTCTCTACATGGGATAGATCAACAGGTCAAAAGCTTAACAGAGACACTTTGGAACTTAATCAAACCCTGAAAGAAATGGACCTCACAGATCTCTATCGAACTTTTCACCCACGCACCAAAGAATACACATTTTTCTCAGCAGCACACGGAACTTTCTCCAAAATAGATCACATATTGGGCCACAAAATGAATCTACACATATACAAGAAAGTTGAAATTCTAACCTGTGCCCTATCAGACCACCACGGCCTAAAGCTGGACATCCACAACACATCAAACAAGAGAAAATACACTAACTCCTGGAAACTTAACACTATGATGCTGAATGAGAACTGGATTCAGGAAGAAATTAAAAAGGAAATTCAAGATTTCCTGAAAGTGAATGATAATGAAAATACAACTTACCAAAATCTCTGGGACACAATGAAAGCTGTTCTAAGAGGTAAGTTCATAGCTCTTACTGCCCACGTCAAAAAAATGGAAACATCAGAAATAAACAACTTAACAATGCAGCTTAAAGCTTTAGAGAAACTAGAGCAATCTGATCCCAAAAGCAGTAGAAGAGAAGAGATTAGCAAAATAAGGGGAGAAATATCTGAAATCGAGACTAAGAAAACGATAGAAAAAATCAACCAATCAAAAAGCTGATTCTTTGAAAAAATCAACAAGATTGATACACCCCTAGCTAAACTAACCAAAAGCAAGAGAGAGAAAACCCAAATTAACAAAATTAGAACTGAACATGGAGTTATCACTACTGATACCCAAGAAATCCAGAGAATTATAACATCATATTTCAAAAACTTATACTCTGTGAAGTTTGACAACACAAAAGAGATGGATGAATTTCTAAGTAAACACAACTTACCTAAATTGAATCAGGAAGTTGTGAATTATTTAAATAGTCCTATAACATATAAGGAAATTGAGGAAGTAATCTCGAATCTTCCCACCAAAAAATGTCCTGGACCAGATGGATTCAGCACAGAGTTCTACCAGACATTTAAGGAGTTAATAACACCAATACTCCTTAAACTCTTCCATCAAATAGCAAAGGAAGGAACACTACCAAATTCCTTCTATGAAGCTAATATCGTTTTAATCCCAAAACCTAATAAAGATTCGCTTAAAAAAGAAAACTATAGGCCGATCTCCCTGATGAACACAGACGCAAAGATTCTCAACAAAGTCTTAGCAAATCGGATTCAAAAACATTTTAAAAAGATCATTCACAGGGACCAAGTAGGCTTCATCCCCGGCACACAAGGTTGGTTCAACATACGCAAATCAATAAATGTAATTCATCATGTAACCAGTCCAAAGTCCAAGACCACATGATACTCTCGATAGATGCAGAAAAAGCTTTTGACAAGATCCAACAGCCTTTTATGATCAAAACGCTAGAGACAGTAGGAATGAAAGGAACCTTTATCAATATAATAAAAGCTGTATACAACAAGCCCACAGCAAGGATTATGCTCAATGGGGAACAATTGGAAGCATTCCCACTTCGATCAGGAACTAGACAAGGCTGTCCACTCTCACCACTTCTATTCAATATTGTACTTGAAGTCTTAGCTGAAGCCATAAGACAAGAAAGGGACATAAGAGGGATTCAAATCGGCAAGGAAGAAGTCAAGCTATCCCTATTTGCAGATGACATGATCTTATACCTGAGGGATCCCAAAAACTCCACCAGGAAGCTCCTGGAACTAATTGAGAAGTTCAGCAGGGTGGCAGGATACAAAATAAATGTGCAAAAATCAGAGGCCTTCCTATATGCCCAGCATGAAAGAAGTGAAAAAGCCTTGAGAGAAACCATGCCATTTACTATAACCCCTAAAAAAATGAAATACCTTGGTATAAACCTAACTAAGGAGGTAAAAGACCTTTACAATGAAAACTTTAAAACCCTAAAGAAAGAAATTGCAGAAGACACCAGAAGGTGGAAAGACCTCCCTTGTTCCTGGATTGGCAGAATCAACATTGTAAAAATGACCATCCTACCAAAGGCAATATACAGATTCAATGCTATACCAATCAAAATCCCAAAGCAATTCTTCAAAGAAGTTGACCAAACAATCTCAAAGTTCATATGGAGGCACAAAAGACCCAGGATAGCAAAAACAATCCTGAGTAACAAAAACACAGCTGGAGGTATTACCGTACCAAACCTAAGTCTATACTACAAATCCATAGTTATAAAGACAGCCTGGTACTGGCTCCAAAATAGACACACAGATCAATGGATAAGGATTGAAGACCCAGATATAAGCCCACAAAGTTACAGCCATTTGGTCTTTGACAAAGGGGCCCAAAGAATCCAATGGAAAAAGAACAGCATCTTCAACAAATGGTGCTGGCAAAACTGGATCTCCACATGCAGAAGATTAAAGCTGGACCCGTACTTGTCACCATGTACAAGACTTAATTCCAAATGGATCAAGGACCTTGATATCAGGCCAGAGACTTTAAAAACCATAGTTGAAAGGATAGGGAACTCCCTCGAGCTGATTGGGCTAGGCCAACACTTCCTAAACAGACATCCAATGGCACAGTCACTGCTACCAACTCTCAACAGTTGGGATCTTGTGAAATTAAAGAGCTTCTGTTCAGATAAAGAGATTGTCACACGAGCTCAAAGGCAACCCACAGAATGGGAGAAAATCTTCACTAACCACATATCTGACAGAGCTCTACTGTCCAGAGTGCACAAAGAACTTAGAAAATTAAACTCCAAGGAAAACACTGGCCCAATTAAAAAATGGGCCCTGGAACTTAAAAGAAACTTTACCAGGGATGAAATTAAAATGTCTAACAATTATCTTAAAAAATGCTCCACTTCCTTCGCCATCAGGGAAATGCAAATCAAAACTTCCCTGAGATATCATCTCACCCTGGTCAGGATGGCAAAAATCCACAATACAAACAACGACAAATGCTGGAGAGGATGTGGAGAGAGGGGAACTCTCCTACATTGTTGGTGGGAATGCAGGCTCATACAGCCACTCTGGCGAGCCGTCTGGAGATTCTTAAAGAAATTAAAGATTGAAATGCCATATGACCCTGCTATCCCACTTTTGGGAATAACCCCCCATGCAGCAGAGGTTCGCCTCGATAGCACAAGCTCGACCATGTTCATAGCAGCACTGTTTACAATAGCAAAGTCATGGAATCAACCTAAATGTCCAACAGTTGACGAGTGGATAAGGAAACGGTGGTACATCTATACAATGGAGTACTACTCAGCCATCAAAATGATGAATTACTGGAATTTGCTGGGAAATGGATGTCATTAGAAAGAATTATATTAAGTGAAGTATCCCAAACCCAGAAAATTAAGCGCCGTATGTACTCCCTAATAGGTGGCTCCTAGTACCAAACTCACCCAGCCCACATTGAGACACTCAAAAGTAAACCTATGTAACACAGTAATTGCAAGGATTATGAACAAGAGAGATGGGTTAGGAGGGCCACACCAGAAACAAGGAGAGAGGGGACCATGTTACAGCAGAGAAAATAGGCCTCCATCAAAGTCTGCAAGTAAGTAATGAGAAACCTGGTTAAGTTCACAGACGTTCTTTCCTGATCTCACCAGAAGGGGAGGGCATATAGTCTAGCAGATAAAAAGTAATCATTTTGCAAATGGGTGATGGACCCCTCCCTCAGTGAGGTTTCCTACTCTTATTACATCTACCCTTGAATGTGCTATTACAACAAGACTCCAGTTTAACAGCTTTTTGTCTCTGGCCAGGGGGTGACATACAGTGCCCAGCAGAATGGAGTGAAGGGAATGGCAGGAGCAGCAAAACTGCAAAAGAAAATCAACAAACCACAATCCAGAACTTCAGAGACTCTATATCAATCACATAGAACTAGGACAGTCTAATCTCTCCCCATCCTGGAGCTCAGGGACATTTGCGGAAGAGGGGGCGGTAAGATTGTAAGAGCAAAAGGATGGGAGGAGCAACGATTGGCAAGATTCTCAACAATAGTTGGGGCCAAAGCAATCATAATGGGACTTTGCATGCCCTGCGCAATGTCCAACGCACTGTTCCCCTCATAAAGTCTAGCATCTGTTAAGGGCACCGAGACCCCTGGAGGCAAGGGATTGACAGCCATAGTAGTGATCTTATGCTTAAGGGGAACAAGAGAAAGGGCTTATGGAAATGCCACTGGGTCCTTATATGTCATTGGAGAGGAGGACCCAGTGGAGAGTTAGGCGTACACAATAAAGGACTCTCTGGGAATTGGCGGGGAGGCACTGGGGGAAGGGGAGGGGGAGGAGGGGGGAGGGAGGGAACTGGTAAAAAATTTTAAAATGTATAATTAAATTTTTAATAAAAAAAAAACAAATATCTTAAAAAATGTTCCACATCCTTAGCCATCAGGGAAATGCAAATCAAAACCTCCCTGAGATATCATCTCACCCTGGTCAGGATGGCAAAAATCCACAATACAAGCATCACCAAGTGCTGGAGAGGATGTGGAGAGAGGGGAACTCTCCTACATTGCTGGTGGGAATGCAGGCTCATACAGCCACTCTGGCGAGCCGTCTGGAGATTCTTAAAGAAGTTAAAGATGGAAATGCCATATGACCCTGCGATTCCACTTCTGGGAATAACCCCCCATGCAGCAAAAATTCACCTCAATGGCACAAGCACGACCACCATGTTCATAACTGCAATGCCCAACAGTTGACGAGTGGATAAGGAAACTGTGGTACATCTATACAATGGAGTACTACTCAGCCATCAAAAATGATGAATTAATGGAATTTGCTAGGAAATGGAAGGAATTAGAAAAAATTATACTGAGTGAAGTATCCCAGACACAGAAAATTAAGCTCTGTATGTACTCCCTAATAGGTGGATCCTAGTACCAAACCCACTTAGTGATACACACAAAGATAAATCTCTGTAATACCTACAGTAATTGCAAAGATTACAAACAGAAAGGATGGGGAAGGAGGGCCCCACCAGAAACAAGGAAAGAGGAGATCATGCTACTGCAGAGAAAATAGGCCACCTCAAGTACGGCAAGTAAGTAGTGAGACATCTAGTTAAGATCACACACTTTACTTCGTGGTCACTTGCAACTGATGGGGTTTGATCTCACCAGACAGGGAGGCCATATAATCTGGCAGATAGATAGTAACCATCCTGCAAATGGGAGACTGACCCCCCCTCTCAATGTGGTCTCCTACTCTTATTCCATCTACCTTTGAATCTACTCTTATAGTTAAGACTCTATTTTAACAGCCTTTTATCTCTGGCTAGAAGGAGGCATCCAGTACCCATCAGGATGGAGCCAAGGGTGGTGCAGGAGCAGCAAAACTGAAAAAACAAACAAACAAACTATGATTCAGAATATCAGAGACCCTACTTTAACCACCTGAAACCAGGCCAGCCTAATCTCTCCCTATCCTAAAGCTCAGGGAAATTTGCGGAAGAGGGGGCAGTAAGATTGTAAGAGCCTAAAGATGGGGAGGAGCAATGATATGCAAGATACTCCACACAAATTAGAGCTGAAGTAATCATAATAGAACTTTGCATGATCTGCGCAATGACCGACATATCATTGACCCCCCCAAAGTCTAGCATGGATCACAGGCACTAGCATCCTTAGAGGAAAGGGATTAGCACCCACAATAGTGTTCTTATACTAAAGGGGAACACAAAAAGGGCTCTAGGCAATGTGTCCTTACACCTCATCAGAGAGGAGGACCCAGAGGGAAGTTTGACATTCACACTAAAGGATGCTCCAGGAACGGTGGGAGAGTAGGCACTGGGAGAAAGGGAGGGAAGGGGGAAAGGAAAAAGAAAAGGGGGTAGGGAACAAGTGGGTCCGGAGAGGGGTGGAGAGAGGGAGGAGACCCGGGTACCTATTAAATTTGTATAAGTGGAAACAATAAATTAATTTAAAAAAAAAAAGAGTACATGCTAGAATACATGTCAAAATTACTTAACCTTTATTGTATGGATAGAACATATAAATGAGAAAAAGAACTTCAGCCAACAGCAATTTTTACTGGCATTATAAAAGATAATCTTTATTAAAGAGTATATTGATATATACAAGGATACATTTTATGAAATATATACTGAAAGTTATAACTATCTTTGATTATGTGCATGCATATATGTTTATATTTTATATACAAGTATAAATGGATGCACCAGATGTATATATACCTGTGAATATATAGACAATCATAAACCAATATTATGTGAAGAAGGAGAAGGAGGAGAAGAGGAGAAAGAGATGATTAAAGAAACAGGAAAGAACTGGAGAGGAATGAGTGGGGTTTTGATGTTGATTGGAAATGGAGACAGGGATTGCTCACATAGGATTATCAGGTTCTGAGATCAACCTCTGTTGATCTGGTTTCCCTGGTAACACCAGGACGGGATCTGAGTTCTACTTCTGACCTTGAGAGACTTGATGCTCATGTTTTAGTCACCCAATCTTATCTTGAGGACCCATTTCTTTTCCAGATTATTGCTATTTTGCATTGCCTTTTTATTGTTGGGACTCAGAAAAGGATAGCTCAAAGTATGGTCTTTGGTCTGCTGAGTACTTTGGAGTGGTGGGGAATTTTTAACCCAAGGTCTTGAGTGTGCTAGGCAAGCCCTCTACCATTGAGCTACATCCCAATACATGGAAGGTTTTGGAAGTAATCTTAAGAGCGAGCTTTTTCTGATCTTCTGCTTCTATCTTAACACAAAACAAGCCAGGGAAACTAAAATTCCCTTTCCCCAAGAAAATCATAGACACTGTAACTCTTCTCCCTTTCCCCAAATAAGTCATATAACTTAAAAATATGAGTCTAACATTTCTGTGCAAGAGGTGGTTCTAGAAAGTCTCTGACCTACATGTACTATGATCATGAGTTATGCCCTCCAGGAAGACTCCACACCTTCCAGGGAGGTTCTGCCCACACATCATTTCACTGTTGTCTAAATTTTTTGTTGTCCCCCCACATTCAGTTACGTGACTCCATAGGGTACCATGATCCACAGTTTAAAAAGTGGCCATTTAATCACATACCTTTTATTTAATCATATTTCTATATGACTATTCATTCTTTGTCAGAGTAAGGGGTAAAGATGTGGCTTAGTGATAGAGTGCATGCCTGGCACCCCAAAAAACAAGCAAAACTGTCAAGCACAGAAAGAGTTTTCTGTAGATGTCTGGCTCTCATTCTTATTACTTTCTGCGTCACTTAACTGTGTATTGATTGGATTAAATTGTGTCATGTCTTCTCTTTTGATCTGTCTTTAGTTCTGGGAGCATAACCATGACCCTTATGAGAGACGAGGGAAGGTATTAGATCTTTTCTTCCCCTACATTGTCAAGGGTCCTGGTGACAGTTTCAGCTGACAACTTGACACTTGGGAGGAGGTGTTCTTGGCACACCTATGATGAATTTATCTAGTTAACACATATCTCTAGAAAAGCCTGTAGAAGATTGTCTGGATTGCATAATTGATGTGGTAAACCCAACCCACTGTGGACAGTGCCATTCCCCAGGTCGGTGATTGTATGCAGAGATGTGGCCTGTGTGAAGATGGTTAGCATGCATTGGTACTTCCCTCTGCTCTTGACTTGAGATGTGCTGTGTTCCTTTTGTTTCTGTCCTGGTGTGATGATGAAACACACACAAAAGAAAAGAAAAGAAAACAGAAAGTAAAAGACCCAATTGGGAATGGTTAACTTTGTGCTGCTATGACATGTTTGACCTAAACATGTTACTTCCAGGAAGAAAGGTTTATTTAGAGTCACAGTTTCAGAGGTTTCAGTCCATGACTGGTAGACTCTGCTTGTTTTATGCCTAGGGTGGACCAAGGCATCAAGACACCAGGGCATGATGGGGCAAAGTCATTCAACCTCATTATACCCAAGAAATAAAGAGAAAGAAGGGGAAGGGATCTGACGTTCCTATAGTCTCTTCAACGATATGCCCTCCAAAGAACCCAACCTCCCTCCCCTAGGACCTGGTTCCTATAGGGTCCACCTAAAGGTGCCAGTAACTTGGGCTGGTAACCAAGCCTTCAACTCTATTCCCTCTGGAGACATGTAAGCTCCACACAATAACACAGACCTGCTGTGATTCCTTATGGTGCCTCCCGTGTCAGTATAAGGCTGCTCCAGGACAGAAAATATTCTTAATTCTTTACTGTGTCTGAGCCCAAATAGTAGTTTTAGTATATTTCTGGTGCTCAATATCTTTTAACTGAAAGCATCTCTCTCTGTGTCTTATCTATCCGCCTTTGTTCCTTCTGTATAATATGCTTTCAACAAATCCCAGGGCACGACTCACTTTCTCCATGAGACCTGTGCTTGCTAATCTCACCACAAGCCAATACCGAAATTCCACTGAAATTTCATCATTCAATATGTGCTCATTGAGAGCCTAGTTCAAAGCAGGCACAGTACCAGGGGAAGCTGGCCTTTAACTTTGAAGGAGCTGAAGGGAAGTCACCCCAGTGTATTCTACTCTAGACTTCAAATGCAAGGCACTTGGAGAAAGAAGATATGGAGTGTGTTCTTAGAGATTCCTATATCTAACAAAAGAACTCATTTTTTCTTGCTTCTCCACTCTGGGACTCCCATTCACCAGGGAAGGAACAGAAGATGCATACCGCGCCCAGACAGATGGTTTCCTGTTCCTCTGATGGCCCATTCATCTCTCTGTCAGCTGCCCTTACCACCCCTCCCCTGTCCTGTAAGAAGAGAAGCATCTAGTTACCACTCGGTTTTAGGGTTCTCTTCCCATTCATCCCGTCTGCCTGTGCTCACAAGAACTCTGTGCCTTTTCCCTGTGAATCTGCCTACTATCGATTTAGTTCATAAATTCAAGGATTGGCATTCACAGGTGTTCCTGGTTCTCTTCTGATGCTGAATGAAATATACAACCCCAACAAATTAGGGGAACAAGGGGTTTATTCTTGTTTCTGATTCTCAGTTACAGCTCATCAGCATGACAATCTTAACAATCTTTGGATGATAAAATTTTGTAACCCACTGGAATCATGCGCATGACTGCTGCAAAGACATCAAGATGCTGAGACAGGGCCAGGTGTCCCATACTTGGGTGTGCCTTACTCTTTCCCTGATGCCTCTTTCTGTGTTAAAAAAGAACAAAAACAAAAACAAAAACCTTTAGTGTTTGCTATACAAGCCTGAAGACTTGAATTTGGATCACAGAATCTGAGTAAAAGCTGGACTTAGTGTCCTGTCTATGATCTCTGTGTGCCTATGGGAAATAGGAAGAAGAGACCTGAGAATCCAGCAATTCTTGGGCCATCCAGCCTGGCTTATGCAATAGAGAAGAGACCTTGTCTCAAACAAGGTAGAAATTCAACATTGACATGCATGCCTTTACCCCCCCAAACATCACACACAAGACACACACACATACAAACACATATCACACACATACATCATACTAATATGCATCACATAAATTCATACACATCACACAAACATATCACAAACACACCTATCACACATTTTATACATACATATTACATACATATCACATACATCACACATCACTCATATTGATACACATCACTCACACATCACACATGCATCATATATACAGACATACATCACACACATTATATACACTCATACATCACATACATCACAAACACATACATGTTGCACACTTCACACGAGTATTATACACTCACATATCACATGTATCATATACCACACACACTGACATACACATCACACATACATATTAGACGCATACTGACATGCATTATGCACAAACATATACATCCCACACACATCAAAAAATTCACATATCACATATGAATATCACACATGTGTTATGCACTCGTGTTTCATATCACATGCAAATGCTTATATATCACATATGTATTCACACACATGACTCAGATATCATGCACGCGCAGTCTTTAAGAATCCCATGGGCAGATCATCTCTGCTTCATACCAGCTTGTCCTGCCTGCCTGGAAAGAAGGCGGGGTAGAGTCTCTGGAAGGAGCTTCTCAGGTGGCTGCAGGGGACGGATTGGCGCTGTGATTCCCATCCGTGTGTGCGCCGATAAAAGTGCCTGGTGGGTATGGGACAGACAAACGGCTGCCATACACCCCATCCTCCGGCCCTGGATTCACCCACTTGCTTCCCAGGCTGCACTGCTCCGGCTTGCAGTCCAAGCGGCATGGCTTGCACCTCACGGCCGTTTCCCTCCTGCGTGTTCCCGCCACATAGTGAGCCCAGTTCCACGACAGAGGAAGTTTCTGTGACTCAGAACCAAATCCTAAGCTCTAGGCTTCAAGAAAGTAAGGAGATCCAGCAAGAAAGAGAGAGTGTGTGTGTGTGTGTGTGTGTGTGTGTGTGTGTGTGTGTGTGGTGTGTGTGCACGCATATGTGCCAAGTGGGGCGGTGTCTGTGTGTATGTGAGAGTGTTTTGGTGTGTGAGTATGGAAGTGTGTGGTGTGTGTGTGTGTCTGCATGAATGTGCTTGAGACATGTTCATAGGTGAGTGTGGGGAAGAGGATATGGCGTGCATGCACGTGTGTGACGGGTTAGTGCATGTGAGTGTGCACACATGTATAAGCAGATGACACACATGAGCTTGTGGCATACATGTGAGTGGGTGAGAGTGTGTATATGTATATGTGCATGTGGGTGTGGACGTGTAGTACGTGTGACACTTATAAACTCCCTACACATCTCTAATTACCCGGGATCTTCAGTGGTCTTGCTTGCAGAAGCCAAGCACCTGAGTGTTAGAGCTTCCCAGCTGTCACATCAGATGCTCTGACACCTGCAGTGATGCCCTCTTCCCAGACCCTCCACAGCCCATTCTCTCCACCACCCTGTCCCGGCTCCCTCCCAGGGAAGCTGTTCCACATTGTCTCGGGAAATTGCCTTTTGGCTGCTACCCAGGGAGCAATGGCCTCCGGTCTGGAGTTCATGGGAGCCTCCCAACCGCATGCATCTCCTCCCAGCACTAGTTTCCCTTCTGGGAGAACCGACATGCATAAAAAGCTAAAGCCAGTATCCCCTTGGAGAAAGAGGAGTAATTCGCTGAAATGAGAGATATCATCTTATTGCTTGCACTGAATGGTGGGCCGAGAGGCTCGAGACTCCCATTAAGTTTAAAATAAGGGAAAATTCCCAGCTCCAAACACAGAGGATTCTTTCTTTTCTGATTTTTTTCCTGTGCAGAAATTCAATAAGATCACAGAGAGACAGGGATGAACCAAGAGAATCAGGCATTGTAGTTGATGGAGTGTTTGGACAGAGCCCAGAGCAGAAAAAATATCCCTGTTCAGGTGAGACCCAGTCCAGATGTGGGACTTAAGGGAACAGCAGAATTGCTCCCCTAAATCTCTCTGAGTGCTGTGGGCCTGTCTCTGGCGGGGTGATTCTTGAATCCCCTCAAGAGTGCGTATGCGTGTGCACGTACGCTCACACACCGAGGGAAGGCAGAACACTCCTTTAAGCCCGGAATGGAGCTTGGTTCTGTTGCTTTCTTGTGTTTGAGCAGAGTCTCCTCCATGTAGCCTAGTCTCCAACTCATTATGCCTCCCTGACTTGGCGCTCACAGCATCTCAAGGGCTGAGGCAACTGTCGTGGGTCACCGCACCTAGCTCTCAAACAGGATTTTAAGCTAAAAGAGAAATTTCACAGGGACAAAGCTGGTAGACAATCCGTTGCACCACCACAGAGCTTTAGCACTTTAAAAACTAGGTGCTTTTTCTGGACTTCTTCCTACGATGCACATTTCAGAACGCAAAAGACATCACCTTTCATGAGGTCACACTTTTTAGGTATTTGGTCTTCACGTCCTATTGTTAAGGAGATATCTGTATTTACTCACAGTATGTATGCATCCTATTTAAAGAAATCCAGAGGCGGGAGAGATGACTCAGGGGTTAAAACTTTTGCCTTAGCAAAAGGACATGAGTTCGGATCCCCAGATCCCATGTGAAAATGTCTGGCAGAAATGGTGGTGGCCTGAACTTTCCTCCTTGGAAAGTGGAGCCTGAGAAACCCCAGAGCAAAGCAACAAGGAGGTAAAGCAATTCAGGATGATTCCTCATGTCACCCTTGGGCCTGGACAGGCACACACATTCAGAATGCCCTTTGGCATACACACATACACTTACACACACATATCCATGGATGCACACACACACACTCATAAAAAAGAGAAATAAATCCAGTTCCTATATATTTTAGAAGCTGACATTGTTAGAAAAAAAGTCATATGATGATGACATAAACCATACATCATCAGGTCTGGAGGATTTCCCCTGCGGATATGAAGTTCATGACTTATCAAGACCCCCACATAAGTTCTTTCCAAGTTTCCAATTGTTCAGAAATAGTAAGTCAGATGAAGACATGCATCAAACTGGATATTTGTTTTGCATCCTCAAACACGTCCTCTTTGACACATTTGACCTCACCTGGAGAGTCTCTCTGCTTTCCTCCTGCTTTCCGTGTTGGGAAAGACGTCCCGGCTGTGACTGTCTGCAAGCTGTCATTGTGTCTAATATTCATAGACTCGATGTCCTTTCCTCCCACTATTCCATGTATTGCATACACTTTCTGAAAGTGGTTTTTGTTCTAATTCAAAGACCTAAAAAATGGTGAGAAATGCTGGCAGAGAAAAAATCACTGAAGAGTTGGTCTCAGTTACTAAATACAAAGCCACGCAGAAGGTCTCTCCCCAATCCAATCTCTTCTGTTATCACATATACTCTTATTGATTCTGGAGAGTTGTGCAGAGAAAAAAGGAATACTTTCGGGGGGAAGGAAGAGGAGGAGGAAGAAGGGCAAAAGGAGAAAAAAAGGAGGAAGAAGAAGAGAAGGAAGAGAAGGGAAGAAAGAAGAGGAGGAGGGAAAAAGAGATAATGGCCGTTAATGGAGTTTCAAGGTTATGGAGATGGACATAATTTCTGCTTAAATGCCACAGTGACAATAAGGATGTCTAGACAATTAAGGCAAAGCTCAGTGGATGAACTGTGTCTCTTTAAATCCAGCAAGTTAACACTGATAACACCTCAGGTTCTTTCTATTGAACTCGACTAATTTTTTTTTTTTTTTTTTTGAGTCGGGCTCTTGCCATGTAGCCCAGGTTGGCCTGGATCCTCCTGCCTCTGATTCCCTAGTGCTGAGATTCCAGATGTGGACTGCCATACCTGGCCCGAAGCTCAGTGTCTCAGAGAAAGACTTGATGCCATCTGATGTAGCACGTTAACTGGCATTGGCGACAGCAGCCTGTCTGTGGGGCCTGGGAGCTTTGGGAGGACAAGGGCTTCTGTTTTCTTCCAGGCTCTGTTCTGGCCCCCAGGAAAGTGTTGACACAAACCAAGCACCTGCCAAAGAAAGAGTCAGGGACAGCCTCTGTTAAGTTCAGTGACCTTGGTTCTTTGGAGATGGTGATACGGTCTACGTGCCCTGGCTTTTCTCTCAACAGAATCTTATTTTTTGCACATGTGTGTCCATGTTCTGCATGTGAGTGGGTGTATATGTGTGTGCAGGCCTGTGTACAAAGAGTGTGTGTGCCTGTGGAGACCCAAGGGCAACTCTGGGAATCAACTTGGATTGCTCTACTCCCTTACTGCTTTGCTCTGGGGTTTCCCAGGCTCTGCTTTCCTGGGCCGGAAGAGTAGGCCACTGCCATTTCTTGCCTGGTATTTTTGCATGGGATCTGGGGATCTACGCTCAGGTCCTTTTGTTTGTGAGGCAAACGCTTTAAACCTCTGAACCATCTCCCCCAACCCTTCATCAGAATCTCCCTTGGGTTCCCTGGGGCCTATCTGAAGTCCTCCCATCACCCCAACTGCCTACAGACTGCTGCTTCTCCTCTGAGTCTCACCTCCTCGACCTCTCTCCCTTTCTTCTCTTCATTTAGCTGCATGGAGCTTAGTAACGAGGGTGCATTTTGAACACTGCCATTAGATGAGCTCACCATTATGCGGACATCTCAGAACACCCACACATACACACATCTAGATGCAAGACTCACGGAGCCCAAAGTGACATGGCACGTATGTCCATAGCATAGGCTCTATCATGTATAGAGTGACAGCCTAGTGCTCCAAGGAAGGGATTGTATCAAGCCTGAGAGAAGATGATCATCAGGACACAGTGCAAATGTGATGAAGTGGACAATGTCAACAGGATGCAACTATTGAGTTCTTCAGTAACTTTTTCTATAGAATATTATACTCTGAGTCCATGAGAAAAGTTCAGCATAATATACGGAACACGTAACCAGTGAAATAGTCATTCACTGCTGTCAGATGGTACATGCACATAACTGGATGTGTTTTTCCTTTTTGTGCTTGCAGGGCTGGGGTTTGTTGATACCAGCACCCACACGAGTGTGAGAGTTGTTTTGACTGTCTGCCATAACACAGTTCTGATGAATCTTTGGTCTGATACACTCATGTGGATGGCTACTCTTTCAAACCTAAACTCTGAAAAGGTGGGGACAAGCTCCCCTAACTTGCCGTTTGAACACTCTGGGGCCTGGACTTGGCAATAGCTCTGCTTCTTGCTGCGCCATCTTGGGTTGAATCTTAAGCTTGTATTTGAGAACTGATGTTCACATTCAAGATTAGAAGTTGACCTCCAAGAACAATCTTCGCTGCTCTTCCTGGAATCTCCACAGCATAATTGATTACATTTTCATTCTTGATTCCACTGTACTCTTCTCTTTCATACATACGTAGACTGAAGATGCCTCTGGCCCCATTTCTAGAACTCGTGGCTGTGACTTCACACAGCTTTGCTTTTCTTTTGCGTGTGTATGTCTGTGTGAATCACAGATGTGTATGTGTATTTTCGGATGTGTATGCGTGCACGCATACATGCACACGTGTGTGAATGCAGGTGGCAGCTTGGAGTTGACATCGAGTCTCTTCTTCAATCAGTCTCCATTTTACTTATTGAGACAGATCACTCAGTTGAAACCAGAACTTATGGACAGCTAGTTTGGGCTGGAGAGATGGCTCAGGGTTAAGACTCTGCCTAGCAAGCAGAAGGTCCTGAGTTTGGATCCTAGGTCCCATGTAAAAATACCAGTTGGAAATGGCAGCTTCCTGGATTTCTAGCTCTGGTGGGCGGAGCCTGGGAAATCCCAGAGTGAAACAAAAAGGAGGTAGAAGCAATCCAGGATGATTCCTGAAGTCACTCTTGGTCCTCCACAGGGACATACTACATGCGCTCTCTCTCTCTCTCTCTCTCTCTCTCTCTCTCTCTCTCTCTCTCTCTCTCTCTCACTCTCTCTCTCTCTCTCTCTCATGTGCACACACACAAACACACACACACACACACACACACACACACACACACACACTTAAACAATGAATTAAGTTAAAAAAAAAAAAAGAATGGCTAGTGTAGCTAGTCAGTTTGCCCCAGGGATCTCCTGTCTCTGCCTCCCAGGTGCAGGGATGACAGACAGTAGCCATACCTGCTCAGTTTTTAGGTGAGTCTTGGGATTGGAACTCTGATCCTCATGCTTGTTCAGTAAGTTCCCTATTCACTTAGCCATTTTCTCAGCCTATGACTTTGGATTAATTATAAGAAACACTGCAGATAATCCGAGTTTATTGGTTCTACAATCAGTGGCGAGGAGGAAGTATAAGGCAGCAAAACCTCTTGCCTTGTAGTCAAAAAGCAGATCAAGAAGAGACTAGGTCCCCACAGTTTTTCTCCGAGGGCATGTCACCTGTGACCTACAAATTTCCAAAAGATCACCACCTCCAAAGGCACCAGCCCAAGGACCCAGACTTTAACCTAAGGGATTCAGGGGACTTTGAGATCTAAACGGCAGCCATGGCAAAAGATCGTACAGATGAGATTAAGTGAAAGATGTTGAGATGGGAGAATTATGCTGTTCTAGCTCTGGGTGCTAATTGCAACCTTCTGTACCCTTCCATCTTATTCCACAGCAACGCTCCACTCTGGTACCAAATTATCTTAGTTTCATATTTAGTTGCTGCATCGAATAAATGAACCATAACATTTAGGGTACCCAGGGGGTTCTTTTAAAAAAAACCTTACTTATTTTGTGTGCACATGCACACGAGTGTGTGTGTGTGCACGTGTGCGTGTGCGTATCAGAAGGTGCTGTGTATCCCTGTGGAAGACCAAGGGTGACTTCAGGAATCATCCTAGATTGATTCTACCTCCTTTTTGCTTCACACTAAGATTTCCCAGGCTCTGCCTACCAGTGCCAAAAGTATAGGCCACCACAGTTTCTGCCTGGCATTTTTACATGAGACCTGGCATCCAAACTCAGGGACTTTCTGGTTCCGAGGCAGAGTCTTAACCCCTGAGCCATCTCTCCAGCCCCCAAGGGAATTCTTATTGGCTTAAACGCTCAGGTCACATTCCACTATGAAGGCAGGGTTACCAGCAAGGACTGAAGGAGCTGACCTTATTTCATCCACAGCAAGAGCAGACAAAGCACAAACCAATGCACACTTTCTAGTGTGCCAGCCTGGCAGTCTGCCAAACCCCAACTAGTTCTGTTTCTACCTTATTTGCCTGTTCAGGGAATGGTCCCACCCACTATAGTTGGGGTCTTCCCACATCAATTTGATGATCTCCAATGGACTTGCTAAGAGGCTTGTTTTAACGAAATAATTCTTCATAGATGTGCCTAAAGGTGCAGTTGCCAATTGTGTTACTGTCTTACATTTTTAAACGAAGAGAGAAAGAGAAAGAGAGAGAATTCATGCTGATAGAGGAAAAGGAGGCAGAAACTGGAGTGATATAGCCAAGAAACATCCAGAATTTCCAGAAACTGGAAAAAAACAAGGAGAAAATTCTCCCCTGGAGTCTCTAGAGGAAGTGCCGCTCGGATATTTTCATTTCTGCCCCCATATACCTGATTTCAGACTTAGGATCTCCGGAACAATGAGAGAACATGACTATGCTGTCTAAGGCCACCACACTTGGGTCAACTTGTTACAGCAGCAACAAGAAACTGACACACATCCGTCATTCAGAAGCTCATCTCTAAGCTTCCCCATATGTTCTCCATTGTTGTCTATTTTTTTGTTGACTTGACTTTAATGGCTTTTAATTAGGAAATGAACATCTAAAAGAAAATTATTTGAAATTTATGCACAATCCTTTCATAATCTATACACAGTAAAATTTTATACTTTCTAAATATTGAGGATGATTTATCTTTTTCATTTGGAGTGGACAGGTTGTATCTATATGAATTAAAATGTTTTATTTACCTAGCTGTGTTTTCTATATTCTTACCAATTTAGTGTCTGCTTAACCAAACATAATTTTCTGATGGCCTTATCGATGGCTATTGATTGGTTTCTCTTTATAACCACGCCCCTTCTTGCTTTTTATATTTTGAAGCTGTTATCAGTTACATACAATTTTGTGGCTTAATCCTATGCCAGTGATGCTTGTGCTTCTGTCTTATATCATGTCACCAAGTCAGTGGTAGAATCGCCTCACGTGCTGCTCCGGAACAGCTTTCAGTTCTAGTCAACACATTTGTGGCCTTGAGATTCACCAGAGCTCCAGCACTGAGCAATGAATCAGCCTCTAATTCCTTCCTTCTTCCTTTTCTCTTCTTTCCTCTCCCTTTGTGTGCAGACATGCTGCCTAAACCAAACTCCTCATCAGTGCTGCCTTCTTCTAGACTTCAGAACTTTCTAATTCCCTGTGGTCCTTATGTACATTTTTGTGGCTTTAAGTTCCAACTAGTCCAGTTCTTAACTGTTATGATTC
Source organism: Typhlomys cinereus (assembly GCA_023101885.1). Lineage (NCBI taxonomy): Eukaryota > Metazoa > Chordata > Mammalia > Rodentia > Platacanthomyidae > Typhlomys > Typhlomys cinereus. Next base: position 3,539,659 of record JALPQD010000209.1, on the reverse strand, counting down.
CATATATTTGGAGACCATCTTTCCTGGAAGTATTTCTATATAGCTTGAAACTTTTTTGACCCGGGTATTCAGTTATTGGCCACTCAATGGCAGAATGCTATTCTTGACATCTAACAGATTCGTTGAGGCAAAGAAGCTAAATGACTATCCCAGGGCTGGAGAGATGGCTCAAGGGTTAAGCCTCCACCTCACAAGTAAAAGGACCTGGGTTCAGATCCCGTATCCTATACAAAAATACTAGTTAGAAATGGCAGTGGCCTACACTTGCAGCTCTGGGAAACCTAGAGCAAAAGCAAAAAGGAGACAGAGCAATCCAGGATGATTCCTGAAATCACTCTTGGGTCTCCACAGGCATATACAGTGCCCTCTGATACACACTGACATAAACACATACACACACACACACACAAATAAATAAATAAATAAATAAATAAATAAATAAAAATTTAGAAATAAATAACTATTCCAAAACCACTCAGCTTATAAGCAAAGGATCCCCAAATCAATTTTAAGTCTGTAGATGCAAAGTCTAGATTCTATCTTTAATTTTTTTTTATTTGAGAGAGAGACAGAGACAGAGAGAAGGAGAAAGAGAGAGGAGGAGGGAAGGAGAGAGAACACTGATACACAACATGGAGCGTGGAGAGTGGTCAATAGATAACAACTCTCAGAAGTAATTGTCTCCTTCTGCCTGCAGTCTCAGATCATCTGGTCCTTCTGAAAAGAAATTCCAGAGTCTTGGAAGCAACAGCATTCTAGCCCCCCTCAAACTAGCATAGCCTCTCCCACTCCCCCCACTCCCGGCCAGTCCCTTTTGCTGCCTCCTCTCCTTGTGGTCTTCACCCATGATTCTAGCTTGTCTCACCGACAGTAATACCACAACCGGATTGAACTGCTTTAGCCAACTTTGGGATTTCCTGACAATTCTTCCTTTCCTGGCTCTGTGCCTCCCATGCGTCCGCCATAGAAAACATCCGACCACACGTGACTCAGGAGTCCTCTGCACCACCCACCCACCCACAAAATAGGCCCCAGCAAGCAGAGCAGGGCCTTGAAATCTGGAGCCTCCTGTTGACTGAATCTGTCCTCATGGATGCTTGGGAAAGTCTCAAACACAATCATATGCGCTTTATCATCAAAGACAACGAATGCTCTCACCTGCAGACCTCTCCTCCCTCCCTTTCTCTGCAGCCCCAACCTTTAACCAATCACAATTCTTTTAAAGGAATGTAGCTCCATTTTCTGATTCTTTTGTTTAATGTAACTATCTTGCCATCTGGGCTAGGCAATGTTCCGCCGTGTATTCCTTTGGCCTTCTCTATTTGTAAGACACTGTGGACCACACTGGCTGAGTGAAAGAGATTGAGAATGTTCCTTACCCATGGGAAAGATTCCAGCAACAGAGCATGCAGTCAGCAGATACGCCTACAAATAAAGGGAAAATGAAATCATCTCCAGGAATGTGCTTTCCGGAGCATATAAATAGATAGTTAAATAATGAATGTTTTTCTGACTTAAAAATAAAACATGAAGGCATTTTGTGAAGGCTGCTGATTGACAGGCGTTCTTCATTATGGAACTGAGAAAGTGAATGTTAATGTCAGAGTACCCAAGGAGGCAAGAGCGTGCTCATTAGCAGAGTGATTCTGACAATGGAATTGCCATGCAGCATGTTTTTTATAAGTGCTCTGGACTGAAAGTTCCAGGATGGAATGAGACATCTCTTGCACCCAGCTCCACATCCTTTAGATCTCAACTTTCTCTGATACCCAGAGACTGTGCTGTGCCAGCCAGATTCCTGTAGATACCAATGCTAGGCTTCCAGGCATTTGATCCAATAGCACCTATACAAGCTCAGTGCACTAGGCTCTGCAGAAAAACGTAGACTAAATGAAGACAGAACCTGGGTGTAACCAAAGCTTCCGGTCTTCCTCGAGCACCAGCTCCCAGCCTATGTCATCCAGCTCATGGAGATGTCTTTCCAGAAGTGTCCATAGCCAGAATGCACTTACCGCGGTGGCCGGTTCTCCCGCTGTCCTTGCTGGACCCTGCTCTGCTACAGTTTGGGTCTCCCAGAGCCCATGAGTTAAAGACCTAGTACCACTAGGAGTGGTGGAATCTTTTTAAGAGGTGCGGCCTGCAGAAGGTCTTGGTTGTCGGCAAGGATTATGGGACCCTGGTCTCTTCTGCTGCTACTTCATCTGTATCCCAGCCATCGTGTGCCCTGCCATGTACCACCACGATGCGCTGCCTCAGCACAGAGCCAAAGCCAAAGGCCAACCCGCCGTGGGCGGAAACCTCCGATGCTGTGAGCCAAAGGAAATCTTTCCTCTGCATGAGTCAAGGAGCTAAATTATATTATTTCAGTGGCAGAAAGCTGACCAACACACCATCCGTCACTCTGGCTTCCCGGATTATGCTGCCCAGTGGAAAAAAATCTGAAATCAGGCCTTGTCCCAAGCTCCTCAGGCAAAAAAAAAAAAAAAAAAAGCCAGAGCCCGAAAACATTTCCACTTGAGAAATATCACACACCATGTCTCATTTCTCAAAAGTGAGGATGCACATTGGGCCTTTTAAAGGTCCTAAAGAATCAACCACACGCTTCAGCCAACCGAGCAAGAAAAAGAAGCCGAGCAGGGAAGCCTGCTTGCTGTTTGACTTTGGCTACCAAATTATCACAATTACCAGATCATGACACATGCTGGAGAAAACCCCCTTTAAAACTGGCTATGAGAATCACATGCTAAGCAATGCAAATCTAGGACTTTTTATGTCCACATTTAGGATTTCGAGTTTCTGAGACTTTGGTTTGCACAAGTGGGTGATAGGGGGTCTTCCAGAAGGGACATGGGTATCCCACCTTAGAAACCTCTGAGTCTGACTTTATTTGGCAAAAGCATTTTGCTGATGAGATGAAGATAAGTATCTGGAAAAGAGAAAATTAGTTTGAACTAATTGGATTGATGCTTAAATCCCAAGATAAAGGTTCTCACCTGAGAAAAAGAAAGATGGAAGAAGGTCATGTGACCCTGCAAGAGTTGGGAGATACTGGAGAGATGTATAGCAAACCTAGGAAGAGACAGAACCATCAGGAGCTGGAAGAGACAGAGAAATGCTCACCCGCTGGAGCTCCGGGAGGAAGTTCAGCCCTGCCTATGCTTTCCTTGGCCTTGAACTTCTGACCTCCACGCTAGAAGAGAACCCATTTCTCTTAGATGGAAAAGACACCTGGAAGGAAACTCGCCTTGTCATCTGCACATCTCAGTAAGCAGATGCGTACTCCCTGGGGGCTCCACTCTGATAGCCTGGAGATTTGAAGATCATGTTCAGTGTCAGAGTGAGCAAAAGAGAAGCACAGTTGAGACAGACCCAGAGCTACGGAGATGGCTCAGGGGAAAAGAGCTCTTGCTGTGCAGATGTGAGGATCTGAGTTCAAAGCTCCGGTGTTCACATAAAAAGAAAGCTGTGCATGTGCTGGTAACCCCAGCATTGAGGGGTGAAGTCGAGATGACTCTGGCTTCAACATTTACATACATGGATGCACAAACCTGAATACTCACTTGCATGTACCACACACACGTACAACAGGCACATACGTTCACGAAAAGATAAGAACCCAATGAAAAACTCAGTTAAACAAAGTACCTACTATGGCTCTGATTCTTGATTTTCTTCCTCATTTTCTAGAGCTATTGATGGTTAATTAGCATCCATTCTACTTCCAAATTTCCTCACACATGCTAGGCCAACATTCTACACAGACCTACATGTCCAGCTCTTAAATATTCGTCATGCATGGTGTAGTTTTCCAGTTTCGGTTATTACCCCTTGTCTCCAGCTCCAAAACACTCAAAGGAAAATCTCCAAAATAAACAATTATAAGTTTTAACTTGCATGCCACTCTGAGTAGGGTGATGAAATTTCACACTGCCCGTCTCCTCCTGTCTGGATGTGAATTGTCTCTTGGTCCAGGGCACTCATATTGCTGCACCTCCCACCTGTCCATCACTTAGCGTTATCTTGCTGAGCCGATTGACTGTGGCAACCTTACAAGACCTGTGTTCAGTACTCCCTTAATTCAATAGTTCCTTGATGTGGTAAGCGAATGACTCCAGTAATTTAAGCCAAACTGGGTTTATTCACATTCATGATTCTAGGTTACAACTGGTCACCATTTCTCTCTCGATCCACCCATAATGGGCTACATCTTCCCACATCAATTAGATAACCTCCTATAGATTCACTCAGAGGCTCGCTCTGCCTCAACAACATTGCATAGGTGTGCCTTAAGACTCAGTTTCCAATGTTTAAGTTGACACTTAAAATTAACTACACCAAGCTGGAGAGATGGCTCAGGGGTCAAGACTCTGCCTTGAAAGAAGAAGGTTCTGAGTAAGGATCTCACGCCCCCACGTAAAAACGCCAGATGGAAACTGTGACCTTGGTGAGTGGAGCCTGAGAAATTCCGGAGCAAAGGAAAAAGGAGGTAGAAGCAACCCAGGATGATTCCCAAAATCATTTTGATCCTCCACAGGGATATATAGTGACCTCTGATATGTGCACGTTCACACACACACACACACACATACACACACACACACACAAAATAAATAAATTAATTAATAAAGTTTTTTAAAAAACTAACTTCCTCAAAAAGAAAAAGAAAAAAAAAAAAAAAACAAATCCTAATTCAGAACATCAGAGACCTCATTTCCTCATTTCCTCATTAATCACCAGGAACCAGGCCAGCCTAATCTCTCCCCATCCTAAAGCTCAGGGAAATTTGCAGAAGAGGGGATGGTGAGATTGTAAGAGCCTAAAGATGGGGAAGAGCAATGATATGCAAGATATTCCATGCAACTTAGGGCCTAAGTAATCATAATACGACACTGCATGATCTGTGCAATGACCAACGTATCATTGACGCCCCCCCCAAAGTCTAGCATGGATCACAGGCACTAGGATCCTTAGAGGCAAGGGATTAACAGCACAATAGTTTCCCATACTGAAGGGGAACACAAAAAAGGGCTCTAGGCAATGCTACTGAGTCCTTACACCTCATCAGAGAGGAGGACCCAGAGGGAAGTTTGACATGCACAGTAAAGGATGCTCCAGGGATGGGGAGGCACTGGGAGAAAGGGAGGAAGTTGGGGAAAGTAAGGGGAAAAGGGGGGAGAGAGGAAGGGGATCCAGGGAAGGGTGGAAGGAAGGAGGGGAATGGGGTACCTATCAAGTTTGTGTGAGTGGAAAAAAAACCCACTATAAATAAAAAAAAAAAAACTAACTTCCTCTAGTACTCTGTGTTTTCTGGCATTGAGTGGAGTCTTGGTGTGTATCTTCCCATTGATGAGACTGGACTACCATGTTAACAGACGAGGAGAGCATGAACATGAAAGCGAACAAGGAGAACAAACATGAATATGGATTCAGATGTAGGTTCATCCAAACTTCTTGTCCACTGTAGAGCCGTGGAGAAGAATCTGTGTAGCTATAGCTGGATCACAGTATCTTTAGACTGTATATGTTAACTACCTCTCCACGTTTTGTTTCCTTGATATTTTCTCAGAAGAGAACTTTGGGCAGCAGCCTCTACTGCAAACCTGTCTGGAAACAAAGGTTTTTCTCAAGTTCTTGCAAAGCTGTGACTTGTATTATCTCATTATTATCTCATCTGTCTCCTGACCACAATCTCTCTCTTTCTCTCTCTCTCTCTCTCTCTCTCTCTCTCTCTCTCTCTCTCTCTCTCTCTCTCTCTCTCAGCTCCATGGGAAGCTGACAGTGAAATGCCAAGTCCATTCAAATATTCAAAGCCAACAAGCCAGTCGAGGTGAGCGTGCATGTGTGCACATGCGTGTAAGCCTGTGTGCTCACCTGCATGACCTCTTCCTGCAGAGCCGCGTGGGGCTGCTTTCCTGCAGGGCCTGCCTGTTAGACTTCTGCACCACGGCCTCCGGGCTACAGTAAGCAGCAAAGAGATTCTTGAAGCAGGGCCAGATGGAAAACACAGTGACAGCTTTGGATTCCTTCCAGGGCCCCCTAGAGAAGAACTGCAGATACACTCACTTCTCCAAGGGGTCTTTAGAAAAGGAGGAGGCGGGAGAGGTATGTCTCTAAAGTCTTTCCACTGTCCGAAGTAAACAGTCTTAGCACAGAGCACATATTTCATGTGGACAGACCGCCAGGACGTTAGTGGGCTGCTACGACCACAGCCCCCAAGGAGTGAAGGAAACAGTGGGACCCTGAACTGCAGGCCTGGCGTCACTGTGAGCTGGCCCCCTGAAGTACCCCAATCTTAATTCCTCCTCTCAGAAGAGACCTGCTTCTCAGGGTCACGGCGAGGACAAGATGAGATTGATGGAAAATGTAGTTTGTAATGATGGCATCTGTCATACAGATGTAAAATATCATCAGCAAAGGTTCCAGAGAGTCTTTTCCCAAAGGGGACATGCGGATATTCTTGGATAGATACACAATGCTCCACAAAGAAACAGGACGGAGATCTAAATGTCCAAAATCCATTTCCCTTTAAAAAAAACAATTATTTATTTATTTGGCAGAGAAAGAGAGAGAGAGAGAGAGAGAGAGAGAGAGAGAGAGAGAGAGAGAGAGAACATAGGTATGATTCTAAGCCACACAGTATAGGTCAGAGGACACCTTTTAGAGACAGAAAATCAGTTCTCTCCTTCTACCCTGTGAGCTTCTGTGGATTGAATCGTGTCTTCAGGTTTGCCAGCAGGCACCTTATCTACTGAGCTATCTCACCAATTCCCATTTCCTTTTCTGAAAAATGCATTTTAATATTGAGATTCTTTACTTCATGAGCTTTCTAAAGATTTGTGTATATGGTGACCTGCTGACTGTGTGGTACAGACTGCCACATCTTCATGAAGACACCTGTGCGGAGCTCGTGGGGTTACATCCAGGTCACCAGTGTGACAGCCAAAGGATGGTCGAGGGCCAGAACTTGCCAAGTCCTTGCATGGTGAAATGTCTGTAGACGCTTTCTCTTCCCAACCTCTGGGAACCTTTCCCAAGTGAAGCAAGGAATGTGAACAAATTCTCCCATAGTAATTATGCCTAATGATGGGTCTCTCTCTGTTTCTGGTAAAGAACTTGGCATGAAATGGACCATTGATATGCCATAAAAAGAGAAACACCACAAAACTGCCATTACTATTGTTAGTACAAGGAATACAATGTTCTAAATGGTGGACGGTTCAGACTACAGAGGATCTCAAAGGATCCATTTCATTCCTTGGGGAAAACTAGTGTGTGTGTGTGCATGTGTGTGTGTACACATATGGGGGTGCATTCATGTGTGTGAATACAGGCACAGACATGCCACCACACATGTATGGAAGTCAAGGACAGCTTTGGGTGTTGTTCCTCATCTTTCATCTTGCAGCCATAGGAGGGCTGGAATTACAGACCCTTGCACTGTATGTCCAGCTCTTTACAAGGGTTCTTGGAATCCAAACTCAAGTCTGCAGGCTTACAAGGTAAGTACTTTTACCCAGTGAACCATCTCCCCAGCCCAAGACTTTGAAAAGCTTTCCTAAAATTGGTGGCAACTTGATAGTTGAGGGTCCAGATTCTAAGTGCATTTGTAAGGAATCAGTGGTTTAGTTAGGCCCGGAGCAAACCTGCAGTCTCCTGAGACTGTCTAGTCAATGGGGAAGACCTTGTAGTTGGGGCTTGTCCCATCTCACTGTGTTGGTACTGGGATCATAGATAACAGCCACCACACCTGGCTTTTGTGGTTCTGGGAACTGAACTCAGGCCATCAAGCTTGCATAGAAAGCACTTTTCCCACTGAATTATCTCAGCAATGTTCAGTTTACATTATCTATCTATCTATCTATCTATCTTAGGACCAGGTTCATGTCCAACTGGTATCTAGCCTGCCTTTGAGAATTAGCTCTGTGGGGCTGGGAAGACGGCTCAGTTATTAAGGCATATCCTTCCAACAAAAGACCTGGAGTTCAGACCCTGGCCACGTGAAATGCACACCTGTAATTCCATCCTTGGGAGGCAGAGACGGGAATCCCTGGATCAAACTGATTAACCAAACTAACCGTATCGATGAGCTTAGGTGGAAGCATGAAGGAGGATGATTCCCAATATTCCACACACATGAGAACACACACACACATGTGTGCATGACCCCCACATATACCCATACAAAAAAAATGGAAAAACATGAAACAAAAGGCTTGTAACTAGGGTAAGTTCATCTAAGGAAGTCACCAAAAGTGTCTGACGACAACTATGTGGCCCATAGCATTGCTGGAGCCTTCGTTTATCCCACAGTGGCCTCATGAGGGAGATCATTAGTTATCCTCGAGTTCCCTCAATCAAGGTTATCACAAACTATCAAGAGAAGAATTTCTTTCTATTCATAATTGGGCCAAAGAGGCATCAGGTTGAGTTCCCAGGAAATCAAGCCACACCCAAGTTTTCTGCTCACATACTGTTGTCTACTGGACTTGCACGGTATTTGCAAATGCCAAAGCCCTGGTGCCAGATGTAGCACATGTGCTCCCCCTAGAATGGAAAACCTAACCCATATCTAAAATCTACCCGTACAGAGTAATAATTAGAGCATTCTTCCAGGGGAGAAATCCACCTGTCCTTGTCACTGTATCCTCTGGCCACTCCATGGACAGAAGGGCTGTTGCATGGCTTTGATGACCAAGGAGATAAACTTCACGGATGTACGTGTTCTCAAGAGTTTTGCACAACAGTGTCAGAGAATGCAACAGGATCTTTGGATAGAATGCCTTATTTTGCTTTTATGCTGAGTGTTCTGGAAGAAAATAGAAAAAAAAGAGAATTCTTTTAAAACTTAAGAAAATTTAGCAGCTAGGAAAGATGGGGAACCTTAAGTGTTTCCAAAGATAAATGAACTTAAAATAAAATCTAGCTTTTAACACGTCCTTCATGCCATTCCTTTACTCGAAGTTTTCGAGCACAGGGCAGACATTTGTCAGAAATGCAAGTCCCAAAAGATCTTCAACAGCTAAAAGATATCAAATTAGACAGTTTCACTTCTGAAAAATCTAAATAAACTCATTTATTGTAAGGGCAACAATGCAAGAGAAATATAAAGTAGTTGGCTTGCTCTATGTGTTGTGTCAACAAGCAAATGTACACCACACATATCCACATGTATGTGTACACACACACACACACACACACACACACACACACACACATGACCTCATTTAGCAAAGACTAAGCATTCTGATATGAAATATAAGGTCTTTGTCAATGACTCAAGATAATTAGTTTGACTTGAAATTAAGGTGGAAAGGGAAGAATCCAGTCCAGTCTTAATGGCAGGCCTTAAAAGGCAGTAGCACAGCGATCAAGAGTTTTCATCTTCCTCTACATGCGAGTGCAAAACGTCACCCGGATCTATTGTGTCTGTGCATCCCATAACATGACAAAGCAGAATTGTGCTGTCTAGCTGATCTTACTGAGGTACAATTTTTTTCTGTGGGCATGCACAAATTATAAATGCACAATGCCATGAATATAACTTCTGAACACACACATAAGCTGCCAAGAACAAGACAGCCATGTGGCTCTGTAACATCTGTAATTATATCAGAGAAGTTCCCTGCATGCCCATCCTAGTCAGCACTACCCCCTTGGAAGCCATGGTCAGATGATTTTAGGCTTTATTTTTGTACCATCACAATAGAGACAACTACAGAAACATATAGGACATGCATTTCTCCTGAGTCTAAAGTGAGCAGCTAGCTCATCTCTACCATTAATTTATGGATTTTTCAACACACACACACACACACACACATACACACAACAATGCAAGAGAAATGTATAGTTGGCTTGCTCTATGTGCTGTGTCAAAAAGCAAATGTACACCACACATATCCACATGTGTGTACACACACACGACTTCATTTAGCAAAGACTAAGCATTCTGCAGCAAGGTGTAAGGACTTATTTAAATATCTGTTGTGCATTCAGTCTGTAGAAGTCAGATTTTTAACTGTATGGAAAAGATGTGGTCTCCACTGGCCGTATATTCTTGTCTGGCTAGACATGCAATAAATAATGAATAAAATAATTAATAAATTGCAAATGATGTTAGAAGAATTTTAGTGCCATGGAACATCAAACAGATAATAAACCAAGGAAATTGGAAGGATTAAGGGAACTAACACAGAATGAATTAAATTATTAAGTCATGAGGCTGGGAGATGGCTCAGGGGTTAGGTTTTTGCCTTGCAAGTAGAAGGACCTGAGTTCAGATGCCAGATACCATATAAAAACACAGGGTGGAAATAGCTAGGCCCTGGAAGGCAGAGCCTGGGAAACCCCAAACAAAACAATAAGGAGATAGAGCAATCATGGATGATTTTTGAAGTTGCCCTTGGGCTCTACAGGCATGCACACTCAAGTGCCCTCTAGTACACATACATACGCGCACACGCACACAAGTAAACAATTATCAAGCAGATTGACTTACATAGGCTTCTTGGGATAACACAGCAGTTCCCTCTATCCTCAGGGAAGCTTACAGAAGTCAACTTGTTTTACTCTCCGTTCAGATTCACTTATCATCTTACTTCTTTTTTTTTTTTTATTTCAGCTCATACAAACTTATTAGGTACACCAGTTCCCTCCCTCCCTCCTCCTCCCCCCGTACCCCCTGCTCCCCCTCCCCACTCCTCTCCCTCCCCATTCCCCAGTGCCTCCCACCCCAATTCCCAGAGAGTCCTTTCTTGTGCATGTCTGATTTTCCTCTGGGCCCTCCTCTCCGATGACGTACAAGGACCCAGTGGCCTTTCCCGAACCTTTTCCCGTGTTCCCCTTAGGTATAGGAACACTGCTGTGGCTGCCAATCCTTTGCCTCCAAGGATCTTGGTGCCTTTAGCAGACGCTAGACTTTGTGAGGTCAACAGTGTGTTGGACAATGCGCAGGGCATGCAAAGTCCAATTATGATTGCTTCAACCCTAACTAGTATAGAGTATCTTACATATCATTGCTCTTCCCATCCTTATGCTCTTACACTCTTACCGCCCCCTCTTCCGCAAATTTCCCTGAGCTTCAAGATGGGGAGAGACTAAGCTGGCCTAGTTCTAGGTGGTTGATATAGAGTCTCTGAAGTTCTGGATTGTGGTTTGTTGGTTTTCTTTTGCAGTTTTGCTGCTCCTGCAATGCCCTTCACTCCATCCTGGTGGGCATTGTATATTACCCCCTGGCCAGAGACAAAAAGCTGTTAGAGTCTTGTGATAAAAGCACATTCAAAGGTAGATGTAATAAAAGTGGGAAACCACAGTGAGGGAGGGGTCTATCACCCATTTGCAAAATGGTTACTTTTTATCTGCCAGACTATATGCCCTCCCCTTCTGGTGAGATCACACCTCCTCAGTAGTAAATGATCAGGAACAAAAGTCTGTGAACTTAATCAGATGTCTCATTACTTATTTGGGTCCTTGGTGGAGGCCTATTTTCCCTGCTGTAACATGGTCCCTTCTCTCCTTGTTTCTGGTGTGGCCCTCCTACCCCATCCCTCCTGTTCATAATCCTTGGAATTACTGTCTCTAGGTGGGCTGGGTGGGTTTGGTACTAGGAGCCACCTATTAGGGAGTACATACGGTGCTTAATTTTCTGGGTCTGGGATACTTCACTTAATATAATTGTTTCTAATGACATCCATTTCCCGGCAAATTCCAGTAATTCATCATTTTTGATGGCTGAGTAGTACTCCATTGTATAGATGTACCACAGTTTCATTATCCACTCGTCAACTGTTGGACATTTAGGGCTGATTCCATGACTTTGCTATTGTAAACAGTGCTGCTATGAACATGGTCGTGCTTGTGCTATCGAGGTGAACCTCTGCTGTATGGGGGGTTATTCCCAAAAGTGGAATAGCAGGGTCATATGGCATTTCAATCTTTAATTTCTTTAAGAATCTCCAGACAGGCTCGCCAGAGTGGCTGTATGAGCCTGCATTCCCACCAGCAATGTAGGAGAGTTCCCCTCTCTCCACATCCTCTCCAGCATTTGTCGTTGTTAGTATTGTGGATTTTTGCCATCCTGACCGGGTGAGATGATATCTCAGGGAAGTTTTGATTTGCATTTCCCTGATGGCTAAAGAAGTGGAGCATTTTTTAAGATATTTGTTAGACATTTTAATTTCATCCCTGGTAAAGTTTCTTTTAAGTTCCAGGGCCCATTTTTTAATTGGGCCATTGGTTTCCTTGGTGTTTAGTTTTCTAAGTTCTTTGTGCACTCTGGACAATAGAGCTCTATCAGATATGTGGTTAGTGAAGATTTTCTCCCATTCTGTGGGTTGCCTTTGAGCTCGCGTTACAATCTCTTTATCTGAACAGAAGCTCTTTAATTTCACAAGGATCCCAACTGTTGAGAGTTGGTAGCAGTGACTGTGCCATTGGATGTCTGTTTAGGAACTGTTGGCCTAGCCCAATCAGCTCGAGGGAGTTCCCTATCCTTTCAACTATGGTTTTTATAGTCTCTGGCCTGATATCAAGGTCCTTGATCCATTTGGAATTAAGTCTTGTACATGGTGACAAGTACGGGTCCAGCTTTAATCTTCTGCATGTGGAGATCCAGTTTTGCCAGCACCATTTGTTGAAGATGCTGTTCTTTTTCCATTGGATTCTTTGGGCCCCTTTGTCAAAGACCAAATGGCTGTAACTTTGTGGGCTTATATCTGGGTCTTCAATCCTTATCCATTAATCTGTGTGTCTATTTTGGAGCCAGTACCAGGCTGTCTTTACAACTATGGATTTGTAGTATAGACTTACTTCTTTTTCCAGCTACTTAGGCTGTTTTTCCTCTTCTTACTCAGAGACACCTGACATAACACATCTATTCATTTATCTGTTGCCATCCCTAGACAATGGGGTCCTCTATCAGAATAGTCTGTCTGTTTCATTGTTTCTTCCAAGAGCTTGGGGATATGGTAGATGAACCATAAATTCAGGTGTCACCTGAATAAACTAACCTTTAATAAGAACATGTGTCCAGCAATAGAGCCCTGTCATCCAACCATGGTGTGTTTAATGATTATTAGTTTATGTCATAAAGCATATTTTAGTCTCTTTAGATCACAGTACCAGCAGCAAAATAAAAACATTGAGAAGCTGAGGAGTTGAAATGGCTCAGCCAATACAGTGTTTGTTGCATAAGGACCTGAGTTCAGATCCTCGGCACCTGAGCAAAAGAAAAAAAATCAGACATGATGGTACATTCCTGGTATCCCTGCACTGGAGAAGCAAAGACAGGGGAGTCTGAGACTCACTGGCCAGTCAGTCTAACCGATTTGCTCCTTCTCCAGGTTCAAGAAGGGACCCTGTCTTAAAAAACGAAGTGCAGAAGTTCTTGAGGAGGGCACTCAGTGTCTTCTTCTGTCCTCCACACACACCTGCACACATGTGGATGTCTACACGCATGCACACAGATGTGTGTACCTAAATATGTGCACACACAAATAAGGAAAGAACTGAATTAAAATATTTCTACGAACACACTAAGATTGTACCTTCAACCATACTGTCGTCAAATAGCAGGGACTCAACATGTAAAAAGACAAATGTAGGAGTCACTTTAAAAAACGGATCCAAATACCAAAGAAAGTGGGGGCTTAATATATATATTTTTGGCTAAATGAGTTATGAATGTAGGTAGAAGAATGTAGGTAAGGACTTCGCACGTGATATTTTGGTGGCCCATAGGTGACTCAGTCACTTTAAATCTCTTATGATACACTTACAACAGATGTGATCTGTCTCCTTGCCTTTCAAAAGAAGAAAAACATCTGTACGCAGGACAAACATAAAAAAATTTATTTGCAAATGAATATCTCTGGCCAACCTTCTGCCACCTCTTGAGAAATGTTTTGGATGTGCAAAGAGTTGTTTCTAAAGATTCATTTCATGCACCTTAGCAGATCCTGAGAGCGGCGACGCTCCAACATCGAGGCTAGAGAAGAGGTGGCTGTGTTTGATTTGTCCAGCTTTTAATTTGCATGCTGCATGCGTGGAGTGTGGTCTGGTAGAAGCTAGGGACCACAGAGCAAGCGGTAGACTATGTGGCCTTGAGCATGAGATACCCAGGGCTTCCACTAAGGATAAAGTCTGTACCTCCTACCTTAGTGCACATGCCCCTTTCAGCCCATTGGGATCCAACCACCCTGTTTCTCTAACACATTGCTTGGTTGGAAAATATTTCATAATCTTTTAGTTCTCTAATAACCAAATTGGCATTAAACCTCTGCTCCTTTGCTGCTGTCCTCTAAGATTTCCTTATTTGGTTTTGTCTTGGACTTTGTATCTTTGCTCCCCTCTGCCCAGCACTCACTCACCCATTAGGATTGAAGAGGACAGGGAGACATTGATCCTGGGGTTGCGGACTTACAATTAGAAGGAATAAGTTTCAAGGCATGTGGTTCACAGCAGAATGGCTAAAGCTAATAATAATGTGTAAAAGTGTAAAGGAAGCTGGTGAGATGACTCGGTGGGGAAAGGTGCTTGCAGACAAATCGGATGACCTGAGTTCAATCTCTGCAGTCCACCAGGTGGAAGAAGAGGAACAACTCTTGCAAGTTGTCCTCTGACCTCCACATATGCCAATCCCAGAAGTTTGCTGTCTAGTCAGCTACCAATCAGTGAGCTCCAGGATCAGTGGGGAAAACCTGAAAGAAAAAAGAGAGCGAGAGAGAGGAGAAAGAAAGAGAGAGAAAGAGAGAGAGAAAGAGAGAGAAAGAGAGAAAGAAAAGGAGAAAGAAAGAGAAAGAAAAAAAGTGGAGAATGATAAAGGAAGAAACCCAATAGCCTTTGGCTCTCCCCCCGCATGTGAATACAGGCATGCACACACACACACACACACACACACACACACACACACACACACACACAGAGTGCTAGACTGGAAGTGCACACACAGAACCCTGAGCTCTTTCTCCCTCGACCCATACAAAGATAACTGGTTTGTCCTTCTGACCCTACCACAATGTCACACTTCTCTTTTTCTTTCTACGTCCTCTGAGTTCCCTGATTATAATTTTGGGCCTGTGAACCCTCAAACGCACATGTATGATGATTTTATAAGGCCCACTTGATGCATTCTAGGAAGTAAGTTAACTGCAATGTGTACCGTGAGCCCAGTTCCCAGAAGGCTGAGGAGAAAGGCAGGATCGCGACTGCAGTTAGAAGCTCATAAGCTAAGTTCAGCAGCAGACCTCTGCCCTTGGCCACGTGCTGCATTCACAGACAGCACTACTGGCGTGTGGCAATCATTACCAGCAGGTGATTTCTAACCTGGCACTGGCCCCATCAATTCTCTCTGCCCGCTGTCTTGTTGGAGCAGTGAAGTGTTTCCTTCCCTAACCAACGCTGAACACCGTAATCTCTGAGTCACCCTACAGTTCTGTAAGATGGGAAAGATCAAATATGGGGATAGGAATGTGCACACTTGAGTTATAAATGTACTCTGGTTTTATAGGGTACACCCTGACCCTCAAAGTCTTATTTTAAAACAATCTCTCTTGACCACAGCCTGACACTGAGTTTTGCCTTTCACGACTCCTATCATATTATCTTTAATAGTCGGTGGGCTAAACGAAGGGAAAAGAGAAGGGTGGGAGGAGGGTGAGAAGAAAAAGGAGCATAGAGTGTGAGAGGGAGCGATGCGGTAAAGGAAAGGGAAGAACAAACAGGAAGAGAGACAACCGAAATAGGAACTTGCTTCCGTAGCTATACACTTGTCCCTAAACTTCACAAACTGCAGTGCTGGAGAGTTCATAGGCTTTGCAAGAAATGCTTGGGGATGCTCGTGATGCAAAGGACCGCTCTGGTAACGAATTATCCACCTCCAAAGGAATGTCCGCAGTAGCCACTGGCCCGCAGTACAAACTAAGAGACAAATCTTGTGGCCAACTGAGTCTGTCTTCAGGGTACCAAGGGCAGGGTGACTTCCTTTGGACTGGCAAATTGGAACAGCTTTTTTAGTTCTCAATTGTTGGACAGTTTCCTGTGACCTAGAGAAGCATTTCAGCTACATTCTAAGAAGCCCATGTCAGTGGGCCCGTCTCAGCTTTCTCTCTAGAAATAACACTATTCAGACTCGACAAGACTCAACTCACACTGAGGGATAATACCCACTATGCTCCAATTACTTTGTGTGGGGTATAATGTCAAGCTAACATATGCCCCGTATTTACTCAAAACTCCAATAGGACGAAACAATATTCAAAATTATCCAAAGGGCCAATGTTAATTTGTTCTTCTAAGTATTTTAAACTATCCTTCTGCCTGAAGGAGAAAACAAAGAAATTAGTCCAGACTTCATTTTACTGGATCTGTAAGAATAGTTATTTTTATGAATTTATACTTTAGTGATGATTCTAAGAACCTAAATAAGGGATAATATTTGCAAAAGTCCCATGAAATGGCCAAAATCCAAAGAAAGAGTGTTTGATCTTATGTCATATTTATGAAGATTTGTTAATTCTTAGTAACTGGAGCTGTTCTCAGTGGGGTTCTTTATTCTTTCCCATTAAGACCACTGTCAACTGTAGATCTGTGCCATTTCTTCCATTTAATCAAAATACATTTAGAATAACACGCACCGTGACTTAACCCCATCTTCCTTTGCTCTGTATATTTTTCTCTTTCCTTTCACTCAAAGTAGATGGAAAACAATAAAATATTGTAAAATTGATATAATCAACTAACTCATTTCTGAAATGATAGCTAATAAATAACTTCTTTTTGGTGCGTGTGTGTGACTTCGAGAGTCATCTTAGATTGCTTCGGCCTCCTCTTTGCTTTGCTCTGGAGTTTCCCAGGCTTTGCCCTCCAAGGCCAGAAGTATGGGCCACCGCCATTTCCACCTGGCGCTTTAACATACGATCCAGGATATGAACTCAGGATCTTCTGCTTGTGAGACAGAAACTTAAACCTTAAGCCCACAAATAACTTCTTATGATTTTCAAGTTGATGGATATGAGCATCCGAATATCCTTGAGGTCTCAGGACTCTGTTTTGGATTGAATAGCGTTGTTCTCAAAAAGAACAGTGCTAAGGAAGAACGAAAAGCAATTCTGCTATCTTAATTTCAAAGTAAGTAAAGGTTGCCCTTATTTCCTAAGCCCTGGCCTTTGGGTTGTGATCCTTTCAAGTTACTAGCTGCACCTTGCTTGATTCACTCTAGTAGCATTGGGAATACACTGTTAAATTCTGCTTTTCACCCATATGTGGACTGCTGACAGACGAAAAGCCAATACAGTGGATATTTCTAGCCTCATCGTTTTATCTCCCTCTATATTCTTATTCTGGTCCTTTCTTCCTCTGCAGCTCATAGGCCCGGTACTCATAAATACTTTCTGGGTCTGCTGGGCGTGACACCAGAGGCCCAGCAGCCTCTCTGTTGTTGTGAATTTGTAGGGTCACCTTCCAGCAGACCCTTGGAAGCTATTGTATTTGCTGTAAGGCATGTCCTTCCCCAAAGATGTTCTCTTCTAAATCCCCCAAGCCTGTGGCTGTATTGACTTACAAGTCGAAGTGCTGGATTCCTTTAGAGTCCTAGGTCAGAGGAGCATGCGGCAGCCAAGGGGGATTTGATGGTGGAAATAAGGGGTAGAGCAGCATGAGGAAGTTGAAGACACTGCTTTTCCAGCTTAGGGAATGGAAAACAGCCACAGGGCCAAGGAATGCAGTGGGCTCTGCAAACTGGAAAGAGTCGAGGAAGCTAAAGCCCCCAAAAGAAACAGGGCTCTTCCCACCCTCCGCTTAATCCCAGAAAGCCTTGTGACCTGCAGAACTGCAAGGTTCTAAATGGACTGTTTTAAACCAGAAAGTCTACACTCAGGCATCCCAGCAGCAGTGAGAAACTGAGAATTCCAGGTCACCCCAGCCTGGCTTCTCTCTTTCTTAGTTTCTTTTGCCTGCAGGCATTCGCGTTGATCATTTCCTGCTTTGAGACAAACTTGGTTTGCCTGCATTCTGTGGTCCTGCCCAGAAGTGCTCAGCGCTAAGTCTCCTGGGCCCTTGTTCGTCCTGCCATCTTGCTGCTTGCCAGGTACACTTGCACTCTTAACAAGCTGGTGCTTCTCCCAGAAGGGATTCCCCAACCACTTCTGCATCTGAAAGGACCCCTGTGCCATCCTCCTGCCTCCCAGCCACAGACAGTGTCATCAACCACGACCCCGGTGATGCTCTATCTGTGCGCCTGATGTCACAACTGCCTTCCACTCACACCACTCTCATTTAGTGTTTCTGGTATGTGGACAAAGGCACCGAATATGTGATCTTATTTCACTGTGATTAATTGAACTTGTTTAAAATACCATGTCTAGTACTTGCCATGAAATTAAGTTTTCATTAAATGCCTGTTGCTAACAATCCACTGAAACAACTGTCAGACATCTACTCTTCTTAATTTAAGCCAGTCAGCTTTTCCTAAATGTTGCTTTAGAAGAAGACCAAAATTTTTTTTCTAATAGTCAAAGACATTTATGCATGACAGCAACTCCAGCCGCTGCAGAGAACAACCAGCACTTCAATAAAATCCCTTGGGCTGTAAAATCCCTGTGCGTGGTGCTGGTACCTGCGGGAACTCGTAAAAGGAAATGTTCTTAATTAAAAGAGTGGTTTTTTTTGAGGCTCTGGGGACGTTTAAATGTCTGGGGCATAAATAAACACATTTGTTGTTGGATCTGAAGGCGTGGCCTTCGTAGCTCCTGCCCAGCTCTCCCAGTTTACTCTGATGCTCAGTTACGTAAACATGTTTCTAGTAACTGAGTTTCCCAGCCCTTTCCTGTAGCGACTCTTCCATGCCGGTGACAGAAAGGACGATGCCAAAAGGGATAAGAAGGAGAAACAGGGAATGCGTAAGTACCCGCAACTCACTGACTTTCTAAACTAAGATGACGCGTGGCATCCTCATTAGGGGAACACAGCCTGACCTCCACACTAGACAGTCAGATGAGCCGCGTGACACCAGATGAAAGTCGACAGAGAGTCCCCGTGACAGAAACCAGATGGCAGACTGTAGACTGCCCCTCTGAGCCTCCTCCTGCCCGCCTGGCTTCCTTCCACAGCTGCTCTGTGGGGCTTGAACCAAAGCCACCCACGCACAGAGCGGGCATTTGACATGTCTTACAACTATACAAACAGCTACAGAGCTGGGTCCGTAACTGTGTTATACTCTGCAAGAGGCTCGCTAATTCTAACCTGGGAACTGGGGTCTGATATTTCAGTGAGATTGGTGGTCTGCCTGCTGGAGAGTAAAGGGGCTGCCTCGCGTTGAGTCTTTCCTTAACTGTCTTCAGGGTCTTTCAGTGTCATGCTTGCTTTGCTTAAAATAAATAAAGGGATAACTTCATATAAATATGTAAGATCCTGAAGTAAGGGCTGGCGTGGTGGCTTGGTGGGTGAAGAAGCGCTTGCTGTGGAACACGAGGATTTGATTTCTGATCAGCACTCACATTAAAGCGGGGCGCAGCTGCATCAACCAAGTTGAGGGAGGAGGAGGAGGAGGTGTTGAAGACAGGCAGATGGCAGGGACTTGCTGGCCAGCTAGTCTAGCCAAACCAGCAAGTTCTAAGTTTAATGAGAGACCCTGTTTTGACAGATAGGAGGGAGAGTGATAGAAGAAGACACTTGACATTGACCTTTGGTCCCCTGGAGCTCATGCGCTCACAATGCGTGCATCATATGTGCATGCATACACAAAAAAGTTTTGATGAAAAATAATAAAATAACTGAAATGAACTTCAATAGCATGCAGTCTGCTTGTTTAGGTAACATAATACATCTAGCTGTACCATAAACATCCATTCAGATCCCAGGCCTCCTACATTCTCCATTTTTCTAAAGTATGTCAGAGGTGTACACATACACGTGATTTTACACACAATGGGATGATCACATCTCACATATGAAAAATCGTGGGCTATTCCCAGCAAGAACTTAATATTGTAGGAGAGTTTGTTCATTAACTTGCCCCTCAAAGACAGAGGGAACAAGACCGTCATACTAATCTCAGTTTGCAGCATCTCCCTTCCCTGGATGCTTAGTCTGCTCTTTGTCACAATGTAATCATCCTTCTTCCCTCCTGCGCGCTCAGGCTACAGTGTCAGATGCTGCCCTCCAAAAGACTTGGTGTCACTCAGATGGAAGCCCTCTGCTGAGTTTTCAGAAATTATTAAGTTCAGTTAGTACTATGAGTTCAGATACCTGATTTTAAAGAAATTAAAATGGGAGTAGAGCATAGATATTCCTCTGGCGGGGAATAAAATAAATATGTGTTTGATGGTTTTTATATTTTCTTTGCGTCTCATTGTTTGCTTGATTGGGCTTGAAAATAATACCAACTCCCTGTCTTAGTTTGCCAGCCACGCTGCCTTCCCTGAATTGCTCAGTGCTTGAAAAAAAAGAAGAAAGGGGCTTGAGTGAGGAAGACAAGGAAAATCACACGCTGGGGATATGAAAGGTTGCAGAGGTGCGAGCCTGATAAGTGTCTGGAACGTGCAAGTTTCATTTCGGTCAGTGACATAGAATGCACACTATTAGGTTTCCCGGGGCATGCAATAAAAACAGCCTGCCCAGCCTTTCCTCCATACAGCACACATGTCTGCAAGATCATACTCACACTAGGGGGAAAAAGCAGTCTAGCAGAGAAAGAAGAGAAGCCTATTTGAAAAAGAGACCAAGAGACGCTGCCAGCTAAAGGGAGGGGGGGAATAAGATGTTCATATTTTTATTAAAAAAATTATTTCTTGTTCAAATTACACTCTTGCTTTTTAAGAGCAGCCAGGAAAATGAAGTGATTGGTATATTCGAATTTTCCTCTCTGCTGTCATTTCAATTTAATCACTGCCCAGACATCTGTAATGGAAAAAAAAAAAAAAAACTGGGGGCTTAAAGCAGAGTTTCCAGCTGGGATCCTTCTAAATCTGTCCCTGGGGGATGATAGATGTGGACACATGACTGCTGCCCTTGGAGAGACATATTTCTTTTTCTGAAACTAAGGGAAGGCTAATTTCTACATTAGAATGTTGACGAGATGATTTAATGAAGTAATAACCGTGACACCAGGTCAATCAATGCTCAGCATGTCAGTTGAATCCAATTTTGTCACATTTTGTAATAATAATCCTGAAATTTTAGTTTTAACTGTTGGACTTGGAGTCAAACAAGAATTTCATGTATGTGAAATAAAAATAATAATAATAATAATGTAGGCCCGGATTCTAGGTGAAAGGGTATTCCACGCTATCCTATCAGAGAGCTTCGTCTAAAGTTAGTGGTTTGCCTTGACAAAAGGCAAAATAAGATGCAAGAAGAGGTCATCTGAGAGCTGTGTTTGCAGGAGTTGGAGATTCTCCCAAACGCCCCCAGAAAAGTGCCAATCCCCCAGACAAAGAATTCATTGAAAGGCACTTGGAACAAGAGCTGACCCTCTGGTTTTGAGCAGCAGATAAGAACAGGAGGCGCCTAGGATCTGATGGGTAGAGGGACAGGAGTATATAGTGAGCAATTAGGTTTCTTATCTGCCCTCTGAGATCTAACCCAGTGTGAAATCAGCAGGCTCCAAGGAAAAACCCAACCAGACATGAACAGAACTCTGCCTCAGTCAATTTGCAACTTTTGTGTGTGTCCTAAAAAAATTTAAACAGACTGAATCTTTTTCCAAGAGGTATTTATAGACTTAGGACCTTTGTAACTTTTTTTCCTCTCTGGCAATTTAAAAACTACAATCTCGAAATCCAGAGTTGCATGGAAGCAGAGAAGTCTCTTCAAGACCTACAAAATCATCAGTCAACTGGAACATTCTCCAAGCCAGGTCGAAGCAGGTAGAGAGCCCTGTGCTCAGCTTCTGACTTCAAGGCCTTCCCCTCAGGGTCTTAAAGCTCTGTTGGTGGGGTAGGGGACACTCTTTAACCAAAAGGAATAAAAGTTAGCCCTTCACTATCTTTTCTGGTTCTACACCAGATTTTTTTTAAATTTTTTTTATTTATTCAATTATGCGTGTGTGTGTATGTACATGTGTGTGTGTGTAGAACCACGGCCGAATTCGGGAACCACCATGGTGCCTCCACCTCCTCCTGTTTATTCTGCCCTGGGATTCAGAGGCTCCGCCCTACCATGACCAGAAGCGCAGGCCGACCCCGCTTCCGCGTCTGGCGTCTATACGTGGGTGGGTCTAGGATCCGAACTCAGGACCTTCCGCCTGCAAGGCAGAGGCTTAACCCCTGAGCCACCTCTCCAGCCCACTACACCAGATTTTTGCCAGGCAAGCGAGGCCGAGGTGGCTGGAATCTTCATGTCATTCAAACTCTGAGACTTGTTCCCCTGCAACGGCATTTCCGAGGGACTGGATTTATATACTGATTGCCTAACATGCAAATCGTGCTTCTGGGTTCAGTGTCCTATGTGACCTGGCTGAAGCTGGGCATTCTGGGAGTCAGTATTACTCAGGAGACAAATCAAACTCAGGGCTGAGTGTGCTTTAGGATCACGTTGTGTCCTCGTCTAGTTAGTTCTGTTTTATCCCTCAGAGAGATCTGAGTTTAGATGTACATGGGGGGAAAAACCTCATGCTTGACACTTCTAGATGACCATTATGAGAAGTCCTGCAAACCCACTTCTTGCATTACCAAGGCATTTCAGAGCCATGAACTTGGTCGTCTTGGCCTCAGCATGTCCACTAGCTCTACCCTAAGATCATCTCCACAGATTCTAATTTATTCCTCACCTGTCTCCTTAGCTAACCCTACATCATGATCTCTGCGGATCCTCAGTGTCTTTAGTGTGCTCAACGAAGGTGGCAGGGCAGTTAGGGATGGTCGCTCCCTGGCACTGTGTTACCAAACAGCACCATTTGCTTTGGTGTTAGATGTCGCTTCAGCCGGGAGGAGTAGAGGCTGTCAATTAGCATCTGAAGCAACTCCTATGTTGACTCTCTAGCCAAGTCTTCTGTCTCAGACTCATTGTCAAGCTGAATTCTATGCTGGGAAATTCTGGCATGGAGAGAAAAGTCTGAGATTAAACAGACCTGTGGCAAGGATGGAGGACAAGTCATTTGTTTAGGAGACTATCCCGGGAAGCACAGGGAAGGGAGAGGGGTAGGGAGGAAGGGAGTGCATGCTATTTGGCCTGTGACTGAGCTTGACAGCTGGAGCCTTCTTGACCTGGGGAGTCTAACAAGCAGGGTACCATTTTTCCAACCGATAGGCAAAGAAGTTGGGGTACTGATTCACTAGTCCATTTTGGACACAGATTGAGATGCTTGCAGGAGATGGTAATCCTGCATCCCTTCTGGACAGCAGGCAGAGTGGGTTCCAGAAGCCAAAGTCTCCTGAGCAATGCAGGTGCTGAGAATGGAAGTATGGCGGTGTTTAGAGCTGCCCGCCCCACGAATTCAGCTCAGTCCCTCAAGCCAATATCTGTCTATAAATGGATAAGCCCAATACTTTGCCATTCAGGTACATGACAGGATTAAATGCGAACAAAAGCAGAAAACCAATATTGGATAATTTTATTATTACTATCTGTATCTTTCTCATACTAATCTTATGATCTGTAAATTCATAGACTCCCGCGTAGATGGAAATATGTAATTCATGTGCAATTAGACAGTGTTATGAAATCCTATTCACTTCATTCATCTAGGGCCAATTTTTTGCTCTCTGGAACATGTTGAATGTGGAGATTAGTTAAAGTACTAATTGCACGGTTGCAAGTTTTATATTTTTATCATTCCTAGGAAAAAACACATAGAAAAAGAGGTAAAAGAATAAAAAGGGTGGGAGGGGGAAAAAACAACAACCAAAGGTCAAATAAAGCATGTTCCATTAGAAGAGAGGTGAGAATAACTTCGTGGGGCACAAACAGTGGAAATTTTGACAATCAAGGAGAGTGGAGAGTTGGCTCAGTCATTTCACTGTTAGGTCTGCTAGGTCCAATATGGGATTTTTATAGGGGAAGGGCATGCTTGCTTATGTGCATGTATGTGTGCATGCATATATATATATATATATACGTGCTTGTGTGTGGATGTGTGTACACGTGTGAACGAGGGGACTTGAGTGTGTGTGCCTGTAGAAGCCCAAGGGTGACATCGAGAATCATCCTAGGTTGCTTTACCTCCTTATGCTTTGCTCTGGGGTTCCCCAGACTCTGGGGATGTGAACTCAGGTCTTTTTGCTTTTGAGGTAAGAGCTTTAATCCCAGAGCCATTGCTGCAGCCTTTTATTTGACCTTTATAATGAAGAATTCAACTCAAAGAGCCAAAACTTTCCCCATAGGGGAAGTTTCCCCAAGGAGCAATGATGCTCATACTGAATTTCTTCTTTGAATATGGCATCTTCACCTTGCTGCAGCAATCTCTCCAATGTGTCCTTCTTCAAATGCTTTGCCTTCCATTTCTGAAATTAACTGAAGTCACCCAGCATCAATGAGATTGCTACAACCATCGCCAAGTGTGAGATGTATGTTCCATCCTGAACAGTGAATAGAAAGAACTGATATATTGTTTCACAAAATAAAACATTTATATTGAACACTTTCATGTCACTGTGGAGCAGAAGAGAAGAAGAAATGGGACAGAAATAGCATGAGAAGAGCTGGAGAGATGGCTCAGGGGTGAAGACTCTGTCTCACGAGCAGAAGGTCCTGAGTTCGGATCCCAGGTCCCACATAAAAAAAAAAAAAAAAAAACCAGCAGGTGGAAACAGCAGCGGCCTGCACTTCCGGCCCTGATGAGCAGAGCCTGAGAAATCCCAGAGCGAAGCAAGAAGGAGGTAGAAGCAATCCAGGATGATTCCAGAAGTCACGCTTGGTCCTCCATAGGGACACAGTGCACTCTGATATACACACACACTGAATGAATGAATGAATGAATGAATAAAAATATTTAAAAAAAAAAAAGAAATAGCATGAGAAGAAGCAAGGAAAGACAACAGTGAAGAATGGATGAAAGACAACAACCGACATATTCCAAATGATCAGAAAGCCCAGAAAATGATAGCGTGTGATAGTTAATCTTGGGTGTCAAGTTGACCACACTGACATTAACTAAGATCAGCTGAGACCACCTGAAGAGATTATCTGGATCAATATATTTACAATACAAAGACCAGCCCTAGATCCAATTGGAACCTCCCTAGATCTGATTGGAACCTCTTAGTAGTGGACCAGATAGAAGGAACCACAGAACACAAGACCAAAAAGAAGACAGACTCTCCAAGGATGTCTGCAGTGACTTAAGCTGCCTCCAGCTTCAACCACCAACCATGTTGCCTCTACCATGAAAGACTGTTTCTCCCCTCCTTTTCTCCCTTAAGTCGTGTGACTTTGGGTGTTCTCTCACAGCAACAGTTAAGAGTAACTGTTACATAAGCAACCCATTTTGCTGTTTCCGTACAATTTAATTTTCTATTAAGCAATAAGACAAGAACTCCTGTCTAGAAATATAGCAGGGGCAGGAGCTGAGTGTGCTCAAGCTATGGGGTCAGTTCCCAGCACAGTAATAAACAAAACAGATAATAGAAAAAAAATCTCTGATATATGCAGCCACATAGAGGAATGTTGGTAGCAGTACAGTAAATATTCTGCATCATGTCAGCAGCGTGGCATTCTGAAAGAGGCAACACCATAGCTAATGAGAGAAGCAACCACAGAGGCCTGCAGGAAGGAAACTGACTGCAAAGCCTAGAAGGAATTCTTGGAGTGTGGAACTCCCACATGTCACTGACAGTTGTAAAACACTGTCATGAAATACAGAAAACATTTCTTATCCAACACCAAGGGTTATCAGGGCAGCACCTTGTCACCCACATGTCTCTAGCTGCTGAGGGGTTTTTTGCAATGAGACTGTGATTATAATAAATCAGGGACCTGAGTAGTTTAGAAAAACCACTAAAATTATTCATGCTGACTCTAAAATGGTATTTCCCAATACCTTCAAAATTTGTTTCTTTTTCATTTCATTTTGAATGTCCTCTTTTGCTAAAGAGTCTGCATTTCTTTTATTGTATTTTAAAATTCAGCACAGGTAGAGGATCTCTAACCTGAACGCTTAAAATGTGAAATGGTTCCATATCTGAAACTGTTGAGCACTAACATGAGGCTGTGAGTGGAAAGTCACAAAGCAGGCCTCATGGGAAAAGGTAGGCCTCATGGGAAAAGTCAGGCCTCATGGGAAAAGGTAGGCCCCATGGGAAAAGTCAGGCCTCATGGGAAAAGGTAGGCCTCATGGGAAAAGTCAGGCCCCATGGGAAAAGTCAGGCCCGGTGGGAAAAGGTAGGCCTCATGGGAAAAGTCAGGCCCCATGGGAAAAGTCAGGCCCCGTGGGAAAAGGTAGGCTTCGTGGGAAAAGGTAGGCCTCATGGGAAAAGTCAGGCCTCATGGGAAAAGTCAGGCCTCATGGGAAAAGTCAGGTCTCATGGGAAAAGTCACAGGTGAAGTGAAAGCACACTAGAATGTTGTATAAAGTTACCTCCAGGCTAGGATGCCTAAAACACAGAGGAACTATTCACAAATTTTGTGTTCACATTTGCTTTCCATCCCTAAGAATTTTATAATGCACATGTAAATATTCCAAATTCTGAATAAATAAAATATGAAATCTGAAAAACCTTCTAATCCTGAGTATTTTGGATAACAATACCCACCTGTATACCAACTCTACACCCAGACACACATGAATAAGGTGCATATCTTGCATTGCAAAATCTGACTATAAAAATAACTGCCTATGGAGTTATAAAATTGCCAGCTAAATTATTCACTTAATCCCTTTCTTAAATTAAAGTGAATTTCTGATATGAAATTTACAACATTGACTTATGTCTACATTCTAAGGGAAGGTATAAATTGTAGAATTGCCTGCAGTAGACTAGGTATGCCTGGTTGCCCCTTTACCTTGTAACCAATACAAGAAGAGAACAAATTCCCACTTTCTGATTGGCCAGACAGGAAGATGACCTCAGGATCAGCAAGAGCATTAATGCCTTGCCAACCACAGAGAATCGCTTTGATGATCATAAGGACCAAAGCCACCTCTGCTTTATAATCACACGCTCACCTGGTCTCACCCCTTTTATCATGTCACTCTGCCATATCTCAGCACAGGGAAAGACAAAAAAAAAAAAACTAAAACCACTGGTTATTCACAAATAGGTCAACACGTAAAGCTCCACATGTGCTATAATCTGAAAGGAAGAAGTTTAAACTAACCAAACACCTCCATTTTCCCCTATTTTGTTTTTTTTTATTTATTTTTTTATTATTATTTATCCAATTGTGCGTTTATGTGTGTGTGTGTGTGTGTGTGTGTGTGTGTGTGTGTGTGTGTGTGTAACCACGGACGAATTCAGGAGCCACCATGGACCGCCTCCACCTCCTCCTTGTTTACTCTGCCCCGGGATTCATAGGCTCCGCCCTACCAGGACCAGAAACACAGGCCGCCCCCGCTCCCGCCAGGCGTCTATACATGAGGTCTAGGATCCGAACTCAGGACCTTCTGCCTGCAAGGCAGAGGCTTAACCCTTGAGCCACCTCTCCAGCCCGGATTTTCCCCTATTTTGTTATGAAATTTTAAATACATAAGAAGTAAGTGATTTCATTCCTGTCTTATATATTAAAAGTGTGTCCCCTAAGCACCTTTGGCTGCCTCCACCAATGTGCATCCCTCTGAATCAATGGGTAATTTAGGCTCTGGGACACTGGATTTCCAGGTCTTTCAGCTTTATCGTTGAGGTATGGCGATGTTCAATACTGAAAGCTGGACTTTGCCAAGGGAGGAGTTTTCTTTTCTTCTTTCTCCTTGTCCCTCTCTCTCTTCCTCTTCTCTCTTTTCAAAAATGCTTTTTAAAATTTATTTTAGAGATAAGGAAAGAGAAAGAAGGCACACTTATGCATGCCACGGCACGTGGGTAGAAGTCAGAGGACAACTTTCAGAAATCAGTTCTCTCCTTCTATCATGTAGACTTTCAAGAATCAAACTCAGGTCACCGAGTACGCAAGCAGGCACCTTCCCCACTGAACCATCTCATTAGCCTCTCCCTCTTTCTTTTCATCCAGAAGTCCTTTCACATTATAATGATTAGTCTCCATATGACTCACACCCTGATTCATTCACCAAACCTCACGGGTTTATTTCAGCTGCTGTGGGCAGTCCCATCAGGCACAGACAGAGCGCTGGAGTCGATATCACTTTAAATACCATCACAAACAACACCTAGAATCACATGTGACCCCTGTGTCCATTGGGTCCTACCACCCAGGCACGGCCATGACCATCATCATCAGACAAAAATGTCAGGTCCTAGACCTCGGTGCTGTGGGGTGTTGGGGGGATCTGGTGATTCCATCACTGGCTGCTGATCCTTGGCTTGGTGGACAACAAGAGAAACGAGTCCACCCCTCCCATGTCCTCCACAGTCACCACTCCATCCCCAGCCAGCTGTGGCTGACCTGGATCCTTTTCAGGCTCAGATGCAAAGTTTCTCTCTTTCCCTTGCCAGCTAAAGCCCGCCTGACAGTGCTTCTGTATTTCACACTTCCTCTACCACCCACCTGGCTGCGGAGCTCTCGGGATATCTAAGTCCCTTCAGTCAGGAAGGCTACGATTTCTAGTTCATCCCCCCTCAAGCTGGCAAAAGTGTCAGGGAAAGTTTTGAGATAGGAACCATTTAAAATAAAGAAAGATGCGAATGATGCAGCGGGCACTCAAGGTTGACATGGGTGGTTTCGTGCTTGCTGCCTTGTACTCCCCAAATGTAATATCTGTCCTCTTCCTGCTGGGGACCCCCGTGGCCATTTCAAAGTCAAGAAGGCAGCCCAGCAGGGGAAACTGCTCACTGTCTCCCTTTGCCCAGTGGATGGAAAGGTTGCACTGAAGTTCAGATACTGTCATGGGAAAATAAGAGAGGGAGAGAGAGAGAATTTCAGTGTTAATACAGGAGCCACAGGGAAAAATAGACTCATATCCAAATCCAGGCCATTTCTGGGGGACACAGGCTTCCACCCTGGGCCTCCTGCTGGGGACACAGCAAGACTCAAGCCATTTTGACTTGAAATGTGTGACATGGATAACCTCAACATGCAAGCTGACATCAAACACTCAGGTGAAGAGTAGCATTGGACAAACAAAGTGACATAAATCGGAATCCCTGGAGAGCCACCATGGGCCTTCATTTTACAGTCTGTTTTATCCTCCAGGATGCCTGACAGTGGACTCTCTCCAGGGGCATTGCAGCAAGCAATGAGAAAAGGAACTTTCTGGGCTCCCAAAGAAAGGCCCAGATGTCCCAGGGCCAAAATTCTGTGTGGGTTCTGAAGTTGAAGTGCTGGTTCTGAGGCCCAATGGGTGTTCTTCACCCAGGCTGAACAGTGCTGAGTGGTTGATTTTAAATCTAGCCCTCATCAGGGCCCTTGGGAGATCAATGGTGTGAGCTCAAGTCCACCTTGGCCAGAGCACACACTGCCCTTCTGAAAGTGTTGACAATTCTCCACTGACAAAAACTCTTGGAGATACTTTGGGGCCTGAAGCTCATCTCAGTTTCAGCTTCTGTCATCTGATCAGGAACCTCCCTAATTTCCAGCCCCGGGTGTTGCTATACTCTCATAAACTTTGGAGAAACAGACTAAATTCTTCCAACGTACCTACATCTTTCCCTGGAATCTCTCCAGAACTCAAAGTTGCTATCAAGGAAGGCTTTGAATGACATGGAATGGGTAGAGAATGCTAGGATCTGAGTGCTGGTGTGCTCTTATTGAGGTCTGAATACGATCTGTTCCCCCACAGGTTCATACATTTGGACATTGGGCCCCCAGCTCTTGGCATTAGTCTGGAAGGTTATGGAACCTTTAGGAGGTTATACCTTGCCAGGAGGACTGATTCACTGGGAGCAAGCCCCACTTCTTATTCCTTCTTTGTCCTCTGACTACAGATTCCATGTTACCAGGGACCTTTCTGCTTCTGCCACCATGCCATCCCCAGCCTTGATATTTCATGCATTTCCTGAAACTATAAGTCAGAACAAACTTTTCCTTTCCTAAGTTGCTTTTTGTCACAGCAACAAGAATTGTGACTAAGAGAGCTCTCCTCCTACCAAAATATGTGTGTTTAAATCAGATCCCTGATGTAATAGTATCAAAAGGCAGGCCTTAGGAAAATGATTAGTGTCAGCCACAATTAGGCCATTTTTAAAAACTCCTCCACTCTGGCTGAAATTTGACAATTTCCAGAACCCTGGGTCCCTGATCACCAACCCCAATGACCTTGAGTGATGACTGCTTTCTGCCTGACATCCCTTCATGCCCCATCCACAAAGCTTGACTTCCCTGGCAGTCCTTATCGACATCTGAAAGCTATAAAAGGTAGAAGGTCTGTGTCCTGTGGGCACTGCACATTTCCCCTGCCATCCCATCCATTCTTCTCCTGTTCTCTTCCACTTCTGTTCTAATGCTCTCACAACAAGCTACAATAGCAACCATCCTGGTAAGAGATGACTATCTGTGTAATAATGGCATGAATGTCAAAGGGGCAACAAACAGCTTTTTAGCTGGGACCTCAGACCCAGTATAATAAATCAGGACAAAAACACATGAAAGGGGAGAACACAGGCACTGGGGGGTTACATGCTGGGGGTTGCAAGTTTAACTATAAAGACACTATATCAAACTGCATTTCAAACATTTTGTCATTATACCCATAGATTGAAGGAACACTCCACATTTAACCTAGAAACTTTCTTTTATAATGGAAGGTGCTTATCACAGAAAATCACACCTGGAACAAATGAAAATAAGTGACTACTGATTGCTCAGCCCTAAACAATCACATCTAAACCACAATCCTAAGGCTCAAGGAACATCATGGAAGAGAGGTGGAAAGACTGTAAGAATCTGAAGTGGGGCAGGGTGAAGCCAGACATTATGTTCTGGACATGACAGATCTGTTGTATCCATTAATTTACCGCAATGGCATATGTTTCCATGAGACCTGTCAACATTTAACTATGGAAGAAGAAAGATCTCAAAAATCCCTACACGTTCCTGAAAGACAAATGAGAGTTAATGGGATAGGGGAGGGAGGGAAGATTCTTTTTCTCAATGATATACCCACTGATGTATGTTTCCTGCTCCAACAAGTACTCAGGCACACGCCATCAAAGACAATCTGGAAGATATTTAGTGGGCCACACATGCAAAAAGATATGAAAACAGGAGGCAGACTGGCAGGGAAGAAGAAAGGTTGTAATGGGTAAAGGAGGGGAAATACTATGTTCGGGATTAAGGTGTGATATCATAAATTGATACAATTAATTCACCATATTCATGTATCAAACGCTAAAAGACTAAAAACTGCAAACTTATGTAATTGAAAACAGTTCAGGTGTTCCCCTAATTTATCATCCAGACAGGAAATGTCCGAGAGGGCACGGTTGGAGTCTCTGCACAGCCAGTGCCTCTGGAACCCAGTGACTTCGAGAGATCGCATCTGCCTGGGGATGGTGCAGCTGTGGGTGGCTGGCATTGAACCCCAGCAAAAGGAAGGAATGAAAGCTGATCTGCGAGAATGTCGCCCCGTAAACTTAGCTCTGCAGCCTGGAGACAATAAAGCTCTCTTCCTCTCCTTCTCCCCTTGAGTCGCCAAGGAAGCATGAGGGGCAACAGGAAGCAAATGGCCGCAGCTCGACTCCAGAGTACAGGAACGCACATGCTCAGGGAGTGATGTGGCTTCCTGCCACCTGCTCCTCTCCCGAGAGCATGAGATCATCATCATTGTGGTCTTCAGATTGGATTTTTGAAATCATGACCCAGTTGCTTCCTTGGGCTCTTGACAGTTACTGAAGACTGATGGCTTGACTGTGCTGGGACACTGGGGTCGTGTGATCACAAGGGTCCGTGATCCCAAGCTTTGTCAGAACCCTGCTCTGTACCCAACGGTCTGTGGACTGATATTAACACTGGTCTAGTCCTCAAGACAAATCACACACATATCCACAGTACTTCATGCTGCCTTTCCGTTGGAAATATGAGTTTCCCAAAGATAGAAAACATGATCTCAAATGGATCAGTTTTCTTGCCAGTCTAAAGATAATGACTGTCCTGTGATAGGAACTCACATACTACTTCCCTTCATCCCTCCACCCTCAAATGTTGAGTATATGAGCCTATATTCTAGTCAACATGTCTCCTTGCTTACTTAGGAACTGTGTGATTCAGATTTAGAAGGAAATCCATCCATGCACACACAGAAAAGTGACCAGCGCACAGTAGGTCATCTGAGCTCTGGAGACTCACCAGCTCTGAGAGATCACCTTGCAGGATGTCCCCATACAGGCAGGCTCTGTCAGGTCTGTGAAGAGCCACATCCCATACTCTGGGTCCCAAGCCAAGCACAGCACTGACGAACAGCCTTGTGAATGCACCAAGCAGAGGCACATTTTCTATTTCTGGCCCAAGACATATAACTCTCATCTTGAGTTTTAAGAACATGCTAGTGAGAGGATAGAGACGTGGATCATTAGATCGGATGTTTGCCATGGAAGGTAAGGAATTGTATTCAAATCCTCATTAGATATGTGAAAAGCTGGGTGTGATGACTGTACACCTGGAATTGCGTATCCCAGTGTTGAGAGGTAAGAAAGGTGGAGCCCTGAGGCTGGCTGCCCAGTCAGTAGCACAGAATCAGTCAGCTTCCAGGCTCAGTGAAAGAACCTGCCCCCCAAAACTAAGGTACAAGGGCTGGAGAGATGGCTCAGGGATTAAGACTTGGCCTTGAAAGCAAAAGGTCCTGAGTTTGGATACCAGGTTCCACATAAAAATGGCAGTGGCCTGAACTTCCTGCCCTAGTGGCAGAAACCTGGGAAATTCCAGAGCAAAGCAAAGTGTGCGTGCACACTGTGCACGCTAAATAAATAAATAAATAATAAAGTTTGAAAAATTAAAAAGATATAAGGTACAGATGCAATTGAGGCAGACACCTAAGATCAATATGTGGTCTCCACAGCATGTGTGTGTGCATTCACACATACATGCACACACACACACAACATGTATATCCACTCACATGCAAAGAAAATGAAGCTGAGTAATACAATCGTTTTCCTCTCACCTTTTGCCTTTAAGACAATGCTCCGAGGACTCCTAAGGAGCTTATTCTCCAGGGCAGAAAAGGGTAAAGCAGAATGTCTAACATTGTATTTGGATGGGAACTTCATGCTAAAAAATCAAAAAAATGCAGACTGTCCTCTTCTACAGAAAACAATTTTTAACATTGCCTGTATGCCAAGTGGGAAGACACACTGATTTTTTTTCAGACATGTATGCCGGTGAGTGAGATGGAGCACATGCATGTTCTGCTGTCAGTTAGGTGACCACATGCATGTCCCCATCTTGACATTCTCAGGCAGATGTGGGGAAGACTCTGCCTCAAGTTCTCATGATCTATGATCCATGGGCGTCTTGCTCACTGAAGGGGATAAACCACCATCAAAGGCTTATCGTTTGCTGTTTAAGAACTAAACTTTGGTCTCTGCCACATAATGCCAGGTTTCTCGCAGGCTCCAGCATGCTCAGGGCAGCAGCAACAGTGGGGTGCTCTGTCTGACGTGAACCCACCCCCTCTATCTCCCTCAGACAGGATCCGATCTTTCTTTTGCCTTATTTAGAAATCTCCTTGTTTTATTATAACACTGACCGTTTGTTACCACAGAGAGAGACAGAGCGGCTCACAGTGTTTGAGTCCCTTATCTTGCATTGTTTATATTCCTAAAATAATTTAATTAGCTTAATAAACAAAAGGATTTTCGATTCATAAACACTCTAGAGCTTATAAAAATCCAATGTTGCAAAGAGTAAAAAGAGAAAAAGAAAATAGAAAAGTCAAATTATTTCAAGCCCTTCTCTCTCTGTGTTTGATCCATTCCTACAAATTCATCCTTCAGAGCCAATGAATCTATTAAACAATGGGATTGTTCCCTCCTTTAATTCAGATTTGGTGGGCCATGAAGTTCTCCCAAGGGATCGATCATCAAATTGGTCATGGTTCTGTCTACCTTCTTAAATGACTCACTCTCCAAAAAGATGAAATGGAAAAGAACCAAATCTATGTTTTATAACTTACCAAAGAGTTTTCAATACATGGATAGATTTAGCTTTTTAAGTAAGGAGAACTTAAAACTATATAGCTAAACTAGATTTCTGGTCCAATAAACAGAGAGGGCAGATAACTAGGATACACAATCAACTTGATCTGTGACTATCATTTTAATCTCCTAACATAGTTGATCATTGTTTCTTTTTATTATGATAAGCTCTTCATGCACTGATGACTAGAGACCATTCTGAAATATTTACACCAATCATCTCTATGGTACTGTACAATAAATACACTTGAGTAACAAAAGCAACTCATGAGATATAGTCATAAATTAAGTCAATGACACATAAGTTAGTAAGGGAACAAAAATATTGTCTACCAATAGTTATACATGTCATGCAGTTAATATTAGCTCATTTGATTTAGGCATTAATTGATTGCTAATCATGCATTAAGAATTTAATGGTCTTTGTCTCTTGGCCCTCCATGAATTCACAAAGTAGATATAATTGTTGCTCCTGTTTTACAGACAAGGAAACAGAGGTTTACATTTTCCTAGTGACCATGGTTACAACGTTGTGCAGGAACAGAGGACGTCCCAGAAGAGGGGACAGGCAGCTACACCCACGAACTCACTGCAGCTGCGTTTACTTCCACAAGACCTGCACAAGATTTGGCCTCGCAACATTTCACCATGAAGGGGAGGGTCTCAAGAGGACCCCACACACATGCTGGATGTGTGGGGGAAAGGGAGGCGCTTTACTCGGTGGTGTACTCACTGAACATATGATTCACGCGCCAGCAAGTGCTCAGACACGTGCCAGCACAAGCATCCTGGATGAACTTCAGTGGGTCACACACGCAGAATGGCGGGAAATTAGGGGGAAGACTGGGAAGAAGAGGTTTGCAGTGGGCAAAGGAGGCGTGTGGGGCTGGATGATAAGAGGTGCAATGCATTGCATTCATGTACAAAGCCATCAAAGAAAGAGAGCTGATATGTGTGCATGTTTTTCAGGAGGTTGTCTCGGTCCTGGGCCCAGCAATCTGTATAAAAGTATCGTCCCCAGAGCAGGGGCTGGGGAGGTAACAAGAAGCTAGAGCCTTCTAGAATGAACCAGGACACATGAGGACAGGCTGGCTCGCTTGTCACTTACTGATTCTACTGATCTTGTAGAGGTACTTGGCAGACAGAACAGCTACTCTGCATCGCCGAACTACACAGCAGTCAGCGAGGTGAGCACAGGATGCGAGGGAAGGAGCAACTGCAATCCCGCGCCAGCAAGAGGAGCCCGGGGTTAAGAGGCAGGTGCGTGAGCTATGAGAAAGCTACTGCATCCCTTCAACCTCCCATTTCCCACAAGGGCTGCTCTTGTATTCGTGTCTGACTCAAAATCTGCAAGGAAGGAATTCTAGGAAATAGCACTCTCTCAAGGCAACTGAATTACAAAGCTACCATGTCTCCCCAACCCCAGATGCCCAAGTCGCACTGTACATAGAAGCACACGGATAATGAGATGACAGAATTGCCATCTCGTCAGCAGACATGCGCTGCATCTTGTCCCTGCCTTCAGAAGGGACTGTCCGGGGTGGGTCAACGTAAACTAACTAGTATTGTGATACGAGAATCTGGGCTGCATAGGAGCCCATGAAAGTAGCTCACCCTGGAGTGGAAGGCAAGAGTCCTGGAGGAGGCAACGTCTGCTGTCTCAGAGGATAAAGCAGATGCTAAGATGGGCATTAGTAAGAAAAGAATGGGTACCCTTATGAGAGGAATCCCAGAGTGCCACCTCACGCCTTTCACCCTGTGAAAACACAGCCAGGAGGTCCCGTTCATGAACCAGGACATGAGTTCCGCTCAGACCCAGACTGGACCCAGGCTACGTGGAAAGCTACCTGTGGCGGTGTGGACCTGCTCTGCCAGTGCTGGGGTGCTAGAGACAGCAGGAGCCGTGGGGTGGCTGTCTAGCTGAATCTGTGTTCAGGGACAAATCTGGCAATGATAATAATAATAATGTAGGGAAACGATTGAAAAATACATAGCATCAATCTCTGGCCACAAGATGCATGAACCCATGTTGTTACACAAACATGCACTCATAGACACACAGACACAGACAGACAGACACACACACATGCACACACACACATGCAGAGAGGGACAGAGAAACTATGACATCTAAATGTATCTGCAAGAGAGATTCCAAATGAAAGAGAGCTACCCCCATCAATCCAGAGAAACTGAAAAACTTTATTACATTGGGCCTCATTCATATTGAAAAGTTATGAGGAAGCTCAGTTTAGGAACCTGAATCTCGGGTTGGGAAACAACCCAGTGATAGGTGTCACTCAGGAAAGATCTCACACACACACACACACACACGCACACACACACACGCACATGCACACGCGCATGCATGAACACGCGCGCACACACACACACATGCACACATGCACACGCACATGCGCACACATGCACACACGCACACACACAAACACACAAGTGGACGAAATGATTCCAGGAAAGGAGACTTGGTATCATCATGAGTCCTTTGAGGAAGCTGATGCTCGGAATCCCTGCCATGGAGTGACCGGGTGAATATGAGCAGGGACATCACCTAGTGTCTTACTTTTCTTTGTTGCTGAGACACCACTCAGAGTCAAGCAACTTGAGGAAGGGCGATTCAGTCAGCTTACAGTTCCAGAGGGAAAACACTGTCCTTCATGGCGTGGAAGGCATGGCTGACTGGCAGAAGCTGGAGACGGCCTAAGTCAAGTTCATTAAAGAAGTTTCAGGCTGCAAAATTGCCAATTGCCAGAGCAGACCTCTCCTGGAAGCAGGGTGGGGCTCATCAATCTCAAGGCCCACCCCTGTTTTCCTCTAGCAAGGCTCTTAAAGGTGCCATGACCTTCCCAAACAACTAAAGCTTCAAACCCAGGAGCCTACAGGGGACATGTTCCAGTTACATGTTCCAAAAAAGGTTTCCGTAAGAGATAAATGTGATAATTCACTGAAACCGCCTCTCCTAGAACTCAACATAAGAGCTCATTATGGTGGGCTGCTCGGCATCATCGTGGTCGTTGTCATCACTACCATCATCATCATCCCTTACGGAGGATGAAAAGCTTGCCAGGCTACTGAGACGGCCATGAAAGAATTAACTATGCAAGGACAGGGCTGGAGAGATGGCTCAGGGGTGAAGACTTGGCCTCCCAAGCAGAAGGTCTTGAGTTTGGATTCCAGATCTCACGGAAAAGCCGGAGCCCTGCACCTCCAGCCTTAGTGGGTGGAGCCTGGGAATCCTAGAGCAAAGCAAAAAGGAGGTAGAAGCAATCCAGAGTGAATCTTGAAGCCAGTTTGGGGTTGCACAGGGACACACAGTGTTTTCTGATACACACACACACACACACACACACACACACACACACACACTTTTTTTAAAAAGTGCAAGGACAAAGAGAGAACTGTCACAGGAACAAAAACGAGTGGAGTTTGGGGAAAATTCCAGAGCCTAGTGGAGATGCAAAGCCGAGGGTTGTCAGCTAACTTAGGAAGAAAGAGCTGGTGGCAGCCGGGCAAAGGGACACCTCTGTTCATTTATGGCTGTTGTCACCACGACGTGCCGCTCCCACGTGGTTCTGTTTAAGTGAGAGCGCTGTGAGTTTAAGAGAACTGAAAACTACAGAAAAACAGCACCAGCTTCATCTCATCCGGAGAGCAGAGGTGAGTCCTGCCGGGGTCAACTCAAGCACAGGAAGAGAGACAAATTGCTTGAGTCTCAGGCAGCTCAGCCACGGGGGTCCATTCCTTGGCTGCCAGACTGGGGAGGTGGGGGGTGTAGAAATAACTTGAAAGTGGATATTAGGAAAGACGGACTAATGTGAAATTTGACTACTTGGTGCAGGGGAAGAAGCCCACGGCTCAAGAAGGGTATGAAGACACTTCAGCACTTTCCTCTTACAGGCTTAAATGGCATTGTCACCGAGCCCGTCTCTGAAGGGAGAGGGGCTGATTCAGCAGTGACACCTAGATACAGCTGGCTCAGGGATGGAGAATGCTCTCTAGGGACTGTAAACCTTCTTCTGCCCGCCTTGGCAGGCGAGCTGAGGGGCTTGAGGTAGGATACATAGCACAGGGAGGTGGGAGTGAGAGGCCACTACCCAGACAGAGTGAGTAGCACTCTGGGAGGTGGGGAAGGCAGGGAACAGGTAGATTCTGGGGTGCAGTTTCAAGCAAGGTGGGCTTATCACTCTTGTTTAGTTTCTAGTTTGGAAGGAATAAGTATGTTTTACCTGTTTCTCCTATGCATTGTTTTATTTCATTTATTTGTTTCGGTGTTATATTTCCATCCATGCGATCAAAGTTAAATAACTTTGATACTTAATGCTAACCCATGTTATCAAAGTTAAATAACTTTGATATTTATGCTAACAGTAGACTTAAAATATGTCTATATAGCAAAGTAGCCTAATATGTATATATCAAAGAAATTACTATTCAATATTTTAAAAGCCCTGATCAAAGTTCACTGATGGTGCTGGGAGAGACGCAAAAGTGAGTGAAGCAATGCTGACGGGTTCGTGCAGGCTAGGGGAGCCAGCAGGGTTTCACTGCTTTTTTGCACTCATAATCCAAAGACACCAATGGCTGCAGATCACAAAGCTCCAAGAGGGGTCTTTCTTGGCTTTTGTGTTTACTTGTTCCTTGTTTTGTTTCACTGTTGTCCAAAGGACCCGGTTTTAAGTAAAGTAAAAACACATCTTGGAGTACAGGGGGAAGTAAAGGACAGTGTTCAGAAATCGTCCTTTCCTTCCATCATGTGGGGTTCTGGGAACGGAACTCAGTTCTCTAGGTTGGTAAGTAGGCATCTTACCTGCAGCACTATCTCAACAGCCCAAACACAAACATGCTTGGATCTGTGGCTCAGGAGAGGGCACTGGCATAGAGCCCAAGGAGTCTCTGATTCAAACCCCGGAGCTGCTGGTGATGGGGGGGGGCGACGACAATAGTTGCTTTGAGGTCAGAGAGATGACTCACAGGGTAAAGGCAAAAGCACACCGTGGAAGGACAGAACTGACTTCTGAAAGGTACTCTCTAATTTCACATACACCTCCTCTCTCTCTCTCTCTCTCTCTCTCTCTCTCTCTCTCTCTCTCTCTCTCTCTCTCTCTGTTTCAGAAATTTTTAAAGAAATTGTCCATATGTGCCCTCCTTCAGACAAACAACACACATATACACAAACATACATATATACACACATAAGTACACACATGCATGCATATACATATACAAACTCACAAATTCACACATATACACATGCACTATCCCCACACGCAGACAGAACACAGTCCTCAGTGCCCAATCCCTGGGTCCTTCACTGTGGTACCTTCAAGCGTAAACTAGGCCCACCTGTCCAGTGCTTCAGTTAACTGCTACTCTCTAGTCGGCTGCCAGCATGTAGTGGCCTGAGGTCAGCAGGGCCAGGGTTTCCCCTCAGGCCAACCCAAGCGGACTGGGTCTCCTAACGCTAGGGAGGATTCTAGGTTCCCCACGAGGACCAAGAGCCCCTGCGTCCCCAGACACCTCGGTTGGGATGAAAGCATCATATGTTGAACCCAGATCTTGGGGGCCTTGTCTGCGAGGGCTTGAAGACTGCCCTCATGCACCCCCAGCGCATGTACCTTATTCAGAGCTTTCTGCTCATCCCACCCAAATTTTAAGCAGCTCTGCTTCTGGATTTACCCCCACGCTGATGGTACCCTCCAGCTACCTGTCCTGGGTGTTTTCCTATGGGCCTGGTGAAGAGCCCGCCAGTCTGTCCAGGCTGCCAGACTTCTCTTCAAAATCCAGCTGCCCTGAGCACCTGTCACCCTAAGGCTTCCTCCCCCGGCTCAAAAATTGGTGGTTTTCCTTGGGGCCACTTGGCCGGTTGTGCTCAGACTCCCAGTGCCTGCAGACGCCATGGCTCCCCCAGGAGGATCAAGTTGCTTTTCTGAAATTTCAGAGTCAGGAGGAGTGGAGTCCTCCCTTCTGTTTGATCTGGGCTGCTTTCTCACGAGGGCACAAGGGGCTGGACCCAGCTGTTCCTGCCTGTTACTTTGGCTGACACTCCAGACAGCTGCGCAGAGCCAGCCTCCTGGCCCTTTGTTCCCTTGAGGGCTTGGTGTTGCCCATCTCTGGAATCCAGGTGGACCATCCTAACCAGCAAACAGAAGCAGCGGGAATATGACAAAGAAGACTGGCCAACCCTCCAGTGTGAGTCATTTAAAATAAAATCAATCTCACTTCTTCCCCTTTTCTCTTCATGTTCTGCAATTATATTTGGAGACCTGTTTGCTCTTTGGAGAACTGCCAGTGAACTGCGTAGTGAAGTTGTATGTCAGGACACCACGACACCCAGCCAGGACTTTCGAGAAGTGATTCACACTCAGGAACAATATACAATACAGATTTGATAATCTGCCATGTCACTTTTCTCTCTTTTGCTTTGTTTTGCTTTTCTCAAGGAAGTAAGAGTGGAATAGATGACTAAGAACAATATACAATATGAATTTGATAATCTGCCATATAACTTCTCTCTCTGGTATTCTTTTTCTCAAAGAAATAAGAGTAGAATATACGACCAGCAAAAGATGTCTTTTTCTTTCTTCCTTTCTTTCTTCTTTAATCTTGTTTTATTTTAAAATTTACTGGTTTTTATTTTAAAATTTCTATTCTATTTTGATTATTATAGTGTGTGTGTTCATGTGTGTACACACACACACGTCATGACTCACAGATGGAGATCAGAGGACAGCGCTGTGAGATCCAGTTCTCTCCTCTCACCTTCATGTGGGTTCCAGGAATCGAACTGTGGTCATCAAGTTTGTCTTTTTACACTGAACCAAATGGCCGACCCTAATTTTTATTTCAATGACGAGTTTTGAAAAGAATGAAATGTAGAGATTCTCAAACTTTCTGTTCTTGCCACCAAATGTAGCAGATATCAAAAAGTAGGGACAAGACTGTTACCAGGAGCTTCCAGCCCCAACCTATCAGTGATTCATCGCTGTTATTTCTGCTGACTCGCAGGTGTTGCTTGTTCATGGAAACAGGGTCAGATTGCCCAGAACCCTTTCTAATAAAAACTTAGAGCCCAGGGACTGGAGAGAGCACTTGTGGGGTAAGCCTTTGCCTCACAAGCAAAAGGTCCTAAATTCAGATTCCAGATTCCATGTGAAAATGTCAGGCAGATAGAGCAGCAGCCTCTGGCCCTGGAAGGCAGAG
This sequence comes from Typhlomys cinereus, assembly GCA_023101885.1. Lineage (NCBI taxonomy): Eukaryota > Metazoa > Chordata > Mammalia > Rodentia > Platacanthomyidae > Typhlomys > Typhlomys cinereus. Next base: position 3,498,272 of record JALPQD010000209.1, on the reverse strand, counting down.
CCCAGAAAACCCAGAGCAATGCAATCAGGAGGTAGAACAATCCAAGATGATTCCTGATGTCACCCTTAGGCCTCCAAAGACACACACACTGAGTGCCCTCTTGTACACACGCCTGCATACACACATACATCCACTCACACACACACATACTTAAATATGAAAAAATAAAACTTGGAGCTCAAACCCGCCTGCTAAGACAGGAGCATCCCTCTTTTGAAATTGAATTAAATTTCCTGCTTCCTTTAAAACTTTTTGGTTATCTGTAAATAACATTGATTAGGTAAAGATTCTGTAAATTTGGTAATAAAATCTCATTCTGTGATAGTTAAGGGCAAAATATTATGTAACAATAATATATATAAAAAAAATAAGTGTTCTGTTTCCCCCATTCTATGACTTTGTTACCTTTTCCTAAACTCTGTTCTTTCCATGGTCTGGAAAAGATACACACATGCTCTTAAATTAATAATTACACATTGTTAAATTGCTCATCCTATAAAATATTTATGAAGTACAGAAACCCCACCTCTTGGTTTGACTGTCAATCAAGTACAGCCTGTGTCCCACCTAGTTTTAGCTATGCTCCTGCTGAAAACATGATATTTTTATTTATATGCCACAGATGCAGAAGCTTACAAATTCCTGTCTCTAGACAACTATAAATGTAGAAATACATTGCTAGTATTATTTTTGTCTTTGCCTATGCAGACTCGTAATATATTTTTCTGCAAGGTTGATGCTATTTACACACAGATGTTAGCATGTAACTCTGTTCTTTGGAAACAGTAGGAAGAATCCCGTCTTGGGTCAGCAAGATGACTCAGTGGGTAAAAGCATCTGAGTGCAAACCTAGGAACTGAGCTAAATTCCTGCAGCCCATGTGGTGGAAAGAAAGAACCAACTTCTGAGAGCTATCCTCTGACCTCTACACATGCCTGTTCTCTTTCCCACCCCCTTCCCCCCCTCTCTCTTTCGTGATTGGGCCTAATTCTGTAGCTCAGGTTAGCCTGGAATTCACCATATAGTTCAGGGTGGTCTTGAACTCACCGCAATCCCCTATCTCAACCTTCCAAGTGCTGGGATGACAGGTGTAGGTCATTGCACGAGGCTCCAGAAATGTTTCAGTGTACGCGGCACCTACACTCTGTATATTCATGAACTGCAGAAATGCCTCCTGCATCATTTGTAGAGGCCCACAGCTGATACTGAGAATCATCTTTGATTTCTCTTCCACCTTACACTTTTTGAAGTAGAGTCTTTAATCAAATCTGGAACTCATCAATAGGACTAATCTGGCTAGTTAGCTTGCTCCGGGGATTCCCAGTCTTGGTCTTCCAAGGCAGGACTTATGGATGTGAAGCCCAGCCCACTCGGCATTTTATGTGGGTCTGAGATCATGAACTGTGGTCCTTTTATTTGCACAGAAAGTGCTTTAACTGCTGAGCCATCTCCACAGCCCAGCCATAAGGCTTTTATGGTGTCATAATCGTAAGAAACACTTCCAAGCACTCCTTCTCAAAATACTCTTTTGCAAACAAAAGTTTCTACTTAAAAAGCATCTCTCCTAACCATTTTAGGTTTGAGATGTCACTTTTCTAGTAGAAGCATATTTAGCACATTTGTTTTCCCTGAGATATCTGTTATGTGACATAGCTGTCATAACAGAAAAATATCAATTTTTTTTATTGAGAAACAGTTGTGGGAAAGACACATAAAGAGCCTTTGGATAGCTGTCACACATATTCCCCAACTGCATTCATTTTACCATGTTGGCATTATCTGTCTCTATATGTGCCTATATCCTGTTTTTTATAGGCTGTCTAAAAGCAACTTATAGTCACAATGCTCCTTTATGTTCTAAACAGTTCCAGGCACATTCCCCACAACCAAAGATGTTCCTTCAGGAAATCAGTGAACAGGGTCAAAATGAAGATTTAAAGCTGAGGAGTGCTGCTTTCTAAGACAAGACAAGCCGATTGTTCCAAAAATGCCTCTGTTGAAAAATAAAATAAAATTCTACCCACAACGGAATCTAGAACCACAAATTACATTCAATGCCATGTCTCTTCTATCACATTTATTCTGGGGCAGATCTTTCATTTTCTTCTGCCTTCACTAACTTTGATTCATAAAATAGTCAAACTATTTGAGTGCATTTCACATGGAGAGAGACACAGTGTGCTTCCCCCCCCCCCCGACCCCCAGAAAGACTGCAAAAGCAGCTGTATTCTTCTCAACATGCATTTCCTGGGATACATACACAAGGTCCCATGGTTGATAATTCTGACTTTGGGAGCTTGGCTAAGATGGTGGCTATCATATTTCCCTGCTGTAAAATTATTATCTATTTCCTTTAGGGTTTAACAGATTGAAAGGGGAAGTAGTTTGAGATTACACCAACAGTCTGTTTCTCATGAAATACTGACCTATCATCTCAGTATCCATTGTTGACTTCTTGGCTTTGAATCGGTTTCACTAAAATGATTGCTAAATGGTGGATCAGTAGTTCTTGAGAACAGACATTTAAATGAGAACATATGAGGCTGGAGAGGTGGCTCAGGGATTAAGCCTCTGCCTTGCAAGTGGAAGGTCCTGAGTTCAGATCCTAGACCCCACGTATAGACGCTGGGCAGAAGCGGGGGCGGCCTGGTCCTGGTAGGGTGGAGCCTGTGAAACAAGGAGGAGGTGGAGGTGGTCCATGGTGGTTCCTGAATTCTCCTGTGGTTCTACACACACACACACACACACACACACACACACAGGCACGCACACACGCACACACATGCACAATTGAATAAATTTAAAAAAAAGAGAGAGAACATGTGACAGAGCTTTAACTTGTCCTGGGGATAGAGTATAGCAGGGGATACAGTTGGTCTTCATGTTGCTGATATGAACACATGACCAGATAATATCTCATTCCTTGTTTGGGATGTGCAGGTTAGCAACTGTCTCAGTAGTCCCTTTGAGTTTCTAACATTTTCTGTCAAGTTCCTTGCTGATATTAGTACACATAAATCACAACCAAGTATGTTTCCTATAGTTTTCATGTCCCATACCACCCTTCATAAATTTTCATTGTGTCTGTGGGGTCTTCCATTCGTGTGTGAACTTGGCTCTCATTACCTATGGTCATTACATTCTATAACATCACAATAGCTCAGCACATCCTCAATGGTAGTTCTTAGCTAAATGCAAGGATAGATTCCTGTGAGCCTTTGTTTATCAGCCAGTCTCCACATAATTTTGTTTAAGGTGCTCTTCTGCCTTCATGCCTAAGGACAATTTATTTAGTACACTCACGGTTCAGCATCTCAACTCTTCCCTGTGCAGAGATTAACAAACACATTTTTTTTCATCAAAGTCTGTTGCAGACTTCTTGAGCATAGAAGCAACAGTGTAGAATTTCATCACTGCAAACAATGTTATCTCCAACTAAAAAACACAAAGTGGAGAAAACATGGCACAGAATGTTCCAGTGAGAAAGATACAAGCCCGAGGTAAGAGAGTTGAAATATGGAAACATAATTCAAGTTTAAAACTAAAAACACCAACAGCGAGGAAAACATGAAACAAAATGTTCCAGGGAGAAAGATAGTAGTCTGTGGTAAGAGAGCTGAAATATGCAAGCATTCTCGCCTTGTTGACTTCAACTGGGAACGTGACCATCTTGGAAGTGCTACCGCTGTACATGCGTCTACAACTGGCCACCAATGCCATCTGTGAGAGAAAACACACATGGAGCCCACTTGTGAGCTAAGATGCCCATGGGACTGGGAGATGATCAGTGGGTACCTTAACTCACACATTAATCTTTTAAAAATATTTTATTTATTAGAAAGAGAGAGAGTGAGTTCAAAGGCTCCAGTTCTGCAGTTTGTCTCCCTGAAATTTTCACTTCAGCAATGATCAGTGAATGTGTATATAAAGAAAAAATTCAGAGCAAACAGATGGTTCAGTGGGTAAAAGCACTTGCCACACTTGCTGAATGACTTGAGTTTTTCCAGAATCCACAAGGTGGAAAGAGAAAACCACCTTCCAAAAAGTTGTCCCCCGTCCTTCACATGCCATGCTATAGCATGCACATACCTGCTTGCATTCTCTCTCAAATAAATAAATAAATAAATAAATAAATAAATAAATAAATAAATAAATAAATAAATAAATAAATAAATAAATCCGTTTTTTTTTTTAAAGTAAGCAAACAAGAAAATCCAGATTCCGCATCCCCTTTCGCCCCACCCCGCTCCACCGGTCGGGACGCGTACGCGAGATCCAGCCGGGCCTCACCGCGCGCTCTAGGACCCCAGGTCAGCCCACAGGGACCCGGCTCCGACTCCCACCATCCAGCCGGAGCCGCGCGGGGGCCGAGGGACGAGGAGGACCTCCCCCTGCGCCCGGGCCCCGCCCCAGCTGCCCTCGGGTTAAATAGCTCCACGCCATCGCGCCCATCCTCCCTTTTCACCCCACCCCGCTCCGCCCGTCTGCACCCCGCTCCGCCCGTCTGGACACGCGCGCGGTCCACCCGGGCCTCACCCCCCGCCCTAGGTAAGTCCCCGTTCGGGCCCCGCCCACCAGTACCCCAGGCCAAATAATTCAGTTTAGTGAAATTGAGAGATCTTAAGAGTTAAAATGACAATGCCAAAGTCAAAGTGCAAATCCATGAGAAGCAACACTCAAGTAAACAAATTTCCCACTGAAGAAATTAATCCCATAATGTTAGACTCCAACAAGAACAAACCCGCCGAAAAAGGCCAAGAAAGCCTGACCCAGGATAACGACTTTCAAAATATGATCATTACCATGTCCAATACTATGAAAGAGGAAATCCGGGAGGAATTACATAATCGAATCAATCGCTTTGAAGAGGAACACAACAGACATCTGGAGGAGTTGAGAAAAACAGTGCAAGAAACAAAAAGTGGCATAGAGCAGTTAAAACAAACTCAAGCAGAGTTTAAAACTGAGCTAAAAGACAAGTTATCTTCAACCCAGAACGCCACAGAGAGTCTTATCAACAGAACTAATGAAGCAGAAAACAGAATTTCAGACCTTGAAGATAAAGTGGGAGTACTAACCAGCTCAATGGAAGAGGTTGTTAAAGCCAAAAAGATACTTGAGAGAAATATCCAAGAGATATGGGACACCCTGAAGAAGCCCAACATGCGTATTCATGGAATACCGGAGCAAGAATCTCAAAATACCACCCCTGAGGAAATTTTTCAAACGATCATCAAGGAAAACTTTCCTCATCTAAAAAAAGAGAGGCCCATTCATATACAAGACGCATTCCGCACCCCAAACAGATACGACCAAAATAGAAGCACACCGCGGCAAATAATAGTTAAAACACTCCACATTCAAGATAAAGAACTGGTGCTGAGAGCTTCAAGGGAGAAAAAACAAGTCACTTTTAAAGGCAAACCTATTAAAATAACAAATGACTTCTCAGTCGAAACAGTAAAAGCAAGAAGAGCTTGGAGAGACATACTTCAAGTATTGAATGAGCAAAAATGTCAACCCAGGCTGATTTACCCTGCAAAACTATCAGTCATGATCGAGGGAGAAAGAAAAATTTTCCAGCACAAAGACAACTTGAAGGGATACATGGCCACCAAACCAGGCCTTCAAAAACGGCTAGAAATGATACTCAAGCGTGAAGAAAAAAACAGGCATATCCAGGAGAACAGAAGGCAAATATAACACCATTAAAAGCGAAGCAATATACTTATAAAAGCTACTAAACATAATAAATGTCTGGAATTAACAATAGTTTCTCCATTATAACACTAAATGTTAATGGACTTAATTCACCGATCAAGAGACACAGATTACAAACTTGGATTAAAAATCACAATCCATCAATCTGTTGCCTGCAGGAAACCCATCTCACCACAAAAGATAGGCACGCTCTAAAAATAAAAGGCTGGTCAACAATTCTACAAGCAAATGGAAGCAGAAAACAGGCAGGGGTAGCCATTATGCTATCAGACAAAGTGGATTTTCAAACCAAAAAAAATTATAAGAGACACGGATGGATACTACATTTTAGTCACAGGTACAATTCACCAGGAAGATTTCACAATACTGAACATATATGCACCCAATACGGGCCCCTCCACATTCATTAAGAAAACCCTACAGCGTCTAAAGCAAGAAATCAACCCCCAAACGATAATTCTTGGGGACTTCAACACCGCCCTCTCTACATGGGATAGATCAACAGGTCAAAAGCTTAACAGAGACACTTTGGAACTTAATCAAACCCTGAAAGAAATGGACCTCACAGATCTCTATCGAACTTTTCACCCACGCACCAAAGAATACACATTTTTCTCAGCAGCACACGGAACTTTCTCCAAAATAGATCACATATTGGGCCACAAAATGAATCTACACATATACAAGAAAGTGGAAATTCTAACCTGTGCCCTATCAGACCACCACGGCCTAAAGCTGGACATCCACAACACATCAAACAAGAGAAAATACACTAACTCCTGGAAACTTAACACTGTGATGCTGAATGAGAACTGGATTCAGGAAGAAATTAAAAAGGAAATTCAAGATTTCCTGAAAGTGAATGATAACGAAAATACAACTTACCAAAATCTCTGGGACACAATGAAAGCTGTTCTAAGAGGTAAGTTCATAGCTCTTAATGCCCACGTCAAAAAAATGGAAACATCAGAAATAAACAACTTAACAATGCAGCTTAAAGCTTTAGAGAAACTAGAGCAATCTGATCCCAAAAGCAGTAGAAGAGAAGAGATTAGCAAAATAAGGGGAGAAATATCTGAAATCGAGACTAAGAAAACAATAGAAAAAATCAACAAGTCAAAAAGCTGGTTCTTTGAAAAAATCAACAAGATTGATACACCCCTAGCTAAACTAACCAAAAGCAAGAGAGAGAAAACCCAAATTAACAAAATTAGAAATGAACATGGAGTTATCACTACTGATACCCAAGAAATCCAGAGAATTATAACATCATATTTCAAAAACTTATACTCTGTGAAGTTTGACAACACAAAAGAGATGGATGAATTTCTAAGTAAACACAACTTACCTAAATTGAATCAGGAAGTTGTGAATTATTTAAATAGTCCTATAACATATAAGGAAATTGAGGAAGTAATCTCGAGTCTTCCCACCAAAAAATGTCCTGGACCAGATGGATTCAGCACAGAGTTCTACCAGACATTTAAGGAGTTAATAACACCAATACTCCTTAAACTGTTCCATCAAATAGCAAAGGAAGGAACACTACCAAATTCCTTCTATGAAGCTAATATCGTTTTAATCCCAAAACCTAATAAAGATTCACTTAAAAAAGAAAACTATAGGCCGATCTCCCTGATGAACACAGACGCAAAGATTCTCAACAAAGTCTTAGCAAATCGGATTCAAAAACATATTAAAAAGATCATTCATGGGGACCAAGTAGGCTTCATCCCCGGCACACAAGGTTGGTTCAACATACGCAAATCAATAAATGTAATTCATCATGTAAACCAGTCCAAAGTCCAAGACCACATGATACTCTCGATAGATGCAGAAAAAGCTTTTGACAAGATCCAACAGCCTTTTATGATCAAAACGCTAGAGACAGTAGGAATGGAAGGAACCTTTATCAATATAATAAAAGCTGTATACAACAAGCCCACAGCAAGGATTATGCTCAATGGGGAACAATTGGAAGCATTCCCACTTCGATCAGGAACTAGACAAGGCTGTCCACTCTCACCACTTCTATTCAATATTGTACTTGAAGTCTTAGCTGAAGCCATAAGACAAGAAAGGGACATAAGAGGGATTCAAATCGGCAAGGAAGAAATCAAGCTATCCCTATTTGCAGATGACATGATCTTATACCTGAGGGATCCCAAAAACTCCACCAGGAAGCTGGAGAAGTTCAGCAGGGTGGCAGGATACAAAATAAATGTGCAAAAATCAGAGGCCTTCCTATATGCCCAGAATGAAAGAAGTGAAAAAGCCTTGAGAGAAACCATGCCATTTACTATAACCCCTTAAAAAATGAAATACCTTGGTATAAACCTAACTAAGGAGGTAAAAGACCTTTACAATGAAAACTTTAAAACCCTAAAGAAAGAAATTGCAGAAGACACCAGAAGGTGGAAAGACCTCCCTTGTTCCTGGATTGGCAGAATCAACATTGTAAAAATGACCATCCTACCAAAGGCAATATACAGATTCAATGCTATACCAATCAAAATCCCAAAGCAATTCTTCAAAGAAGTTGACCAAACAATCTCAAAGTTCATATGGAGGCACAAAAGACCTAGGATAGCAAAAACAATCCTGAGTAACAAAAACACAGCTGAAGGTATTACCATACCAAACCTAAGTCTATACTACAAATCCATAGTTATAAAGACAGCCTGGTACTGGCTCCAAAATAGACACACAGATCAATGGATAAGGATTGAAGACCCAGATATAAGCCCACAAAGTTACAGCCATTTGGTCTTTGACAAAGGGGCCCAAAGAATCCAATGGAAAAAGAACAGCATCTTCAACAAATGGTGCTGGCAAAACTGGATCTCCACATGCAGAAGATTAAAGCTGGACCCGTACTTGTCACCATGTACAAGACTTAATTCCAAATGGATCAAGGACCTTGATATCAGGCCAGAGACTTTAAAAACCATAGTTGAAAGGATAGGGAACTCCCTCGAGCTGATTGGGCTAGGCCAACACTTCCTAAACAGACATCCAATGGCACAGTCACTGCTACCAACTCTCAACAGTTGGGATCTTGTGAAATTAAAGAGCTTCTGTTCAGATAAAGAGATTGTCACACGAGCTCAAAGGCAACCCACAGAATGGGAGAAAATCTTCACTAACCACATATCTGACAGAGCTCTACTGTCCAGAGTGCACAAAGAACTTAGAAAATTAAACTCCAAGGAAAACACTGGCCCAATTAAAAAATGGGCCCTGGAACTTAAAAGAAACTTTACCAGGGATGAAATTAAAATGTCTAACAATTATCTTTAAAAATGCTCCACTTCCTTCGCCATCAGGGAAATGCAAATCAAAACTTCCCTGAGATATCATCTCACCCCAGTCAGGATGGCAAAAATCCACAATACAAACAACGACAAATGCTGGAGAGGATGTGGAGAGAGGGGAACTCTCCTACATTGTTGGTGGGAATGCAGACTCATACAGCCACTCTGGCGAGCCGTCTGGAGATTCTTAAAGAAATTAAAGATTGAAATGCCATATGACCCTGCTATCCCACTTTTGGGAATAACCCCCCATGCAGCAGAGGTTCGCCTCGATAGCACAAGCTCGACCATGTTCATAGCAGCACTGTTTACAATAGCAAAGTCATGGAATCAACCTAAATGTCCAACAGTTGACGAGTGGATAAGGAAACAGTGGTACATCTATACAATGGAGTACTACTCAGCCATCAAAAATGATGAATTACTGGAATTTGCTGGGAAATGGATGTCATTAGAAAGAATTATATTAAGTGAAGTATCCCAAACCCAGAAAATTAAGCGCCGTATGTACTCCCTAATAGGTGGCTCCTAGTACCAAACTCACCCAGCCCACATTGAGACACTCAAAAGTAAACCTATGTAACACAGTAATTGCAAGGATTATGAACAAGAGAGATGGGTTAGGAGGGCCACACCAGAAACAAGGAGAGAGGAGACCATGTTACAGCAGAGAAAATAGGCCTCCATCAAGGTCTGCAAGTAAGTAATGAGAAACCTGGTTAAGTTCACAGAGGTTCTTTCCTGATCTCACCAGAAGGGGAGGGCATGTAGTCTAGCAGATAAAAAGTAATCATTTTGCAAATGGGTGATGGACCCCTCCCCTCACGGAGGTTTCCTACTCTTATTACATCTACCCTTGAATGTGCTATTACAACAAGACTCCAGTTTAACAGCTTTTTGTCTCTGGCCAGGGGGTGACATACAGTGCCCAGCAGAATGGAGTGAAGGGAATTGCAGGAGCAGCAAAACTGCAAAAGAAAATCAACAAACCACAATCCAGAACTTCAGAGACTCTATATCAATCACATAGAACCAGGACAGCCTAATCTCTCCCCATCCTGGAGCTCAGGGACATTTGCGGAAGAGGGGGCGGTAAGATTGTAAGAGCAAAAGGATGGGAGGAGCAACGATTTGCAAGATTCTCAACAATAGTTGGGGCCAAAGCAATCATAATGGGACTTTGCATGCCCTGCGCAATGTCCAGCGCACTGTTGCCCTCATAAAGTCTAGCATCTGTTAAGGGCACCGAGACCCCTGGAGGCAAGGGATTGATAGCCATAGTAGTGATCTTATGCTTAAGGGGAACAAGAGAAAGGGCTTATGGAAATGCCACTGGGTCCTTATATGTCATCGGAGAGGAGGACCCAGTGGAGAGTTAGGCGTACACAATAAAGGACTCTCTGGGAATTGGGGGGGAGGCACTGGGGGAAGGGGAGGGGGAGGAGGGGGGAGGGAGGGAACTGGTAAAAAATTTTAAAATGTATAATTAAATTTTTAATAAAAAAAAAAAATCCAGATTCGGAGAAATCAGGACCAGAAAGATCAAAGGATCAGAGGGAAGAATCCCGCCCTCTCACACATTCTGGCTGCAACTTCCTTTTCCCTAGCCCAGGAGGGAAAAACTCTCTCGTCAGTCATGCTTTGTTATAAATGCTCTTCGGAGGATCCTGCCTAAGTTGCAAAGCGAAATTAGCCATTGATTACATACTGGCATTGTCTTATTAAACAAAGACGAAAAATAAGACCCACGAGAGATCAAGTTGTTTCATACTTCATCCCATAATTAATCTGAAGAACATAAAAATTCCCAAGATCCAACAAGATACAATTTTCACTATCTAACAGTTGATTAAAAAATTGTCAAGCATGCAAGGAAACAAGAAATTACCATGCACAAGAAAGAGAAAAATTAGTCCAACTATCATAAATGGTCTAGAGATGGCAAAAACAGAATTTGTAGGCAAAACTATTTTTGCAACTACTATAATTGCATTCTGTACACTCAAGAAATAAACAGTCAAAAACCTTAGTGTAATCATAGAAATATAATTAAGACCCTATTTTAACAGCTAGGGATGAGAACTATAATGTTCATCCTCAATACCACATGAGTTAAAATACATAGTAGATGTGATGCTGTAGGAGAAGAGACTAGTAGGCTGGAAAGAAAGAATATGTAGAAAAAGGAACATATTTTCAGTGAACCACAGAGCAAAAACAATGGTCAAAATTTGAGTCTATAGAAAGGAAGAAGTAGAGAAAAACTTCTGAGCAAAATACAAGGGCTCAACCTTTTCTGTATCTGATGCAAAATATAAATATAGAAAATTTTAGGGAATTCTCAGCACAGGAAATATAATCATTACATTTCTTTTTTTCATTTCAGGTATGTGTGTGTGTGTGTATGTGTGCGTGTGTGTGGTGCATAGGTATATATTTGTTTTCATGTGGATAGGCGTACATATGTGTGTGGGTGCACATACACAAGTGACCTTGATCGTGCATGTGCGTGCGGAGGCCCAAGAGTGATATCAGAAATCATCCTGGATGGCCCTTTGATCTTGTTGTTGTGAGCCTGAGTTTCTAGCCAAACCCAGAGCATGCCGTTAGGGTTAGTCTGTCTAGCCAGCCAACTTACTCTAGGGACTCCCTGGCTCTACCTTTCAGGTCTATGAATTACAAGAGGGCTCACAACTGCCTGGCATTTTTACATGGGATCTGGGGATCCGAACTCACATCCTTTTACTTGCAAAGCAAAGACTTTAGCCACATAGCCATCTCCCCAGCCCAAACCATAAACTGTCTCAAGATCTCTAAAATAAAATACACTTTTAAAACATCCAGACACAAAACTTGACAGCAGATTCACACTAAGTAACAAAACTTAAAGTACTAAAGAAATCACCCATCAACCTAGAATTTTATACCTAGTGAAAATACATTTTAAAAATAAAAAGGCAAAAAATGCCTTTTTCAGAAGCATGAAAGTGAAAACTCCATATGAGAAACTGTAAGTGGATCTTCAGGTCTTGGAAGTGTAGGACACACAGAAACTGTGAATGGAAAGTACTAGAAATAGTATTGTGTGGGTAATCACATAGAGATACTTGTCTTATTATTTAAGTTGCTTTAAAAGACAAATGATCACGTACAGTAGGACAAAGATAATAGCAACATGTGGTTTTTGACATATGAAAGTCATATAATCATCATAGCATGAAAGTCTGGAAAAGAAACACATAAGAATAAAGATATGAAATTGCTATAGTAGAGTGAAATGGTATAGTAACTCTTGAAGGTAGAATGTGGAAAATAAAAGGTGTGTGCTATAATTTCTAAATCTAAATTAAAGGATGTGACAGAGTCATAACTCATACATCCAAGACGAAGGTGATTCATTCATACCCATATCAGTGCTTGGAGACACTCACACTAACCACATAGGGAAACACCAGCATGCATCAAGAAGCAGAAAGAAGTGAGGGGAAGGCCAAGCCAGAATTTTTATGTATTTAGGAGAACAGACGCAACAAGGCAGGGGAGGCAATGTAGGGCTGGCTGAGTCGAGAGAGTCTAGTCAGCTCTAGGAAGTACCGTCTTCTGCCAACTGGTACCTACTGCTGGGTAAATGGAGAGAAGGAGAAACTTTAGCTTATGAATTTGATAAAGAAGAATGACTGGAGATATGGACTCTAGGTTGTTCACTTTGTGCATGAAATGAAGGTTCATGAGCAAAAAGACTCTAGAAGCAGATTTTTCTTCTAACTATGGGCAGATTCTCTTCCCAAGTAACAAGGATCTATCAAAGATGTCCAAACAGTATGGAAACTATCTATTTTCAGGAACTGAATCCTATATCCCAAGGAAAGAAGAAAAAGAAAGCAAAGAAAGATGGCACAATATGATACAACTGAGAGAGGTGAGCCTTTCATTCAAACATATCAATAATAATAATGCACTGTGTGAGGGGTTTAAACATTCCATGAAACTCCAGAGGGTCTCAGAGTGTGGAAAAAATTAATCTAGATGGACTGTCATTATAAAACCCATGCTGGAAATAAAGATAGGCATGATTAATGTTAAATATCCAATACATGTCAGCATACATGTCCAGAGAAAACTGCTGTGGTTAAATTTTAAGATTCGAGCCCAATAAGCATGTTTTTCAATGAGAATGTCATTAATGTGGGAATCCACATCAGAATATTTAAAAACCAAGTGATTCATTATTGAAAAACTTAAACATGATAAAGTAAATCAAAAGAGAAATTGGACAGTATTGATAAAGATACAGCATACTGAAATGTAACTGATAAGGGTAAAGTCATACTGGGAAGAAAATTTATAATCTATCTTAGAAGAATATGAAGTCCTAAGACAATGGACTCAACTGCAAAAGAAGAATAGAAGAGACCCATGATAAGCCACAGAAGCAAAGAGACAGGGAACACAATATTCGGATCAGACAATAACTAGAAGAACAATTTTCCATACCAATGGAGATACAAAGAACATACTGAAAAACAGTTAATAAATGACTGAGACAGAGGTCATCACATAATTTAAGCAAGTGATGGTGATCAAGAAGATAACAGAAAAAGACAAGCCACTCCACACCTCCACAGAGATTGGAAAAGCACTTCTATAAATGCCTGCAGCTAATGTGTTGGTTAATTATAAAAGGCCAAATATATTTTTCCACAAATTAGGAGAAAGATTTCAGCTTTTCCATTCAACTTTGTAGTATGGATGTATTAGAGCAGGAGAAAGGAAGGAATTTCTAGATGGAAAAGAAGTAATGTCGCTTTGCCTTTTCAAATAACGTATCTGCAAAGCAAAGTAGTCTGAACTAAAAAATGCATAGTAAAGAGGAAGAATATAAAGTTGACATACAAAAATCAATTGTATTTCATTAACATTTTTTGAAATACCATTTACAGTAGTATCCAAAAAAGATAAAGAGGTGGGAATAAGTAGAACAAAGATATGCAAGATATGTATCATCAAAACTACAAGATATTGAGAGATACAAAAGAAGAAACAGATAATCATACAGCAGAAGATTCAGTATTGCTAAGATAAAATTCTCCCCCACACTGACTATTGAAGTATTACCAGCCAACATCCAAGAAAGTCTTTTTCAATATATAGAAACTTTTTTAAAAGACTTTAAAATTTTTGTGGAAATAAAGATGACCTAAAACATTCAAAGCAACTCTGATTTTATAAAAGGAAGAAAAGCTTAATTAAGACGTCTTTGACTTCCTGACTTCTTATGAAACCAGAGCTATTAAGAATGTGGTACTGTTGCCAATGCAGACATGAAGAAAGACCACTAGGACAGAATCTGAAATCTCAAAAGAGGCTCATATATGTGCAAGTAACTGATTTTTGACAAAATGCAAAGAACATTTAGTTAAAAAAAATTTGTTCATTAAGTGTCTCTGGGTAAGCTCTCCCCATCTATATAAATGAACTCTGGGCCATACTTCGTACTACTTTGTACCAAACATCAACTCACAGTAGACCATAAATTATGTAAAATCTAGAAGTATAGAACTTTTATAAGAAAATTTTGTATCTTTGGGGCTGGAGAGGTGGCTCAGGGGTTAAGCCTCTGCCTTGCAGGCAGAAGGTCCTGAGTTCAGATCCTAGACCCCACGTATAGACGCCGGGCAGAAGCAGGGGTGGCCTGCGTTTCTGGTCCTGGTAGGGCAGAGCCTGTGAATCCCGGGGCAGAGTAAACAAGGAGGAGGTAGAGGCGTCCATGGTGGTTCCCGAATTCATCCGTGGTTCTACACACACACATACACACCGCACACACGCGCACACACACAACTGAATAAATAAGAAATAATAAAAAAAATTTAAAAAAAGAAAATTTTGTATCTTAGAGTTGTGCAGATATTTCGGTTGCAATACTGCAATACTGAAAGGAAAATCTTGGCTGTGAGATCACTGCCCTGTCTGGCAGTGGGCTGTATGCTTCAAAGGTGATGGGGATCTTGAGGAGGTTAAAGAAAGAAATGAAGACACAGATAGGACATCCGGAGAAAGAGAGCCAGACAGCTGTGCTTTGAGAAAGCAGCTAAAGAAGCTCCCCAGCAGGACAGGAGGGAGGGAATAACTGCTCTGAGATGGCTTGGTATATACTTTACCAAGGACACAGAGGTAATTATTCAGTAGTCGGCCCTCATCAAAAAACAAATGGCAGTTGATCATTACTGAAAGCTAAACGGGTTTCCCACAACAATCTTAGTGCTGATCCCCAGTCATCCCGCTCGATTCTTACAATAATCCTAGGAGTAGCCATTTTAGTTCTAATCATGCAAAAAGAGGAAAGAGCTCAAGGAGCACTAGGCAATGCTAATAAGAAAGTGTTATTCCGGGTTGACAGTCAATGAACTGTGGAGACATTGTATCTACTTATTGTCCTTTCCTATAAAAAGACACAATGAGAATCAGAGGCTCTGAAATAAGAATATTAGATGCTGGTACCAAGCTAAACAAATTGGTTAGAGGGGATGGTAGATATGTTTGGTTTAGGACTGAGCAGTCAGTCACCTGTCACTTATTCTAAGCACCTGGTGCAACCTGAGTTTCTACATTCACATCTGTCCTCTGGAATGAGCAACCTCTCTGATTGATACTGAGAGGAGCATTTATCTATGCACATAAACCCAGACGTTTAGAAGGTGGATTGAGGCTGTGTTGATCTAGGTAACAACAGTGTGTGGCTTCCATTCTTGCAGGGCCTTTGAGCTGGAAGATAGAGAGAAGGACTGAGCACCATATAGTCATTGCAATCACTCGCAACAGTTGCCTAAACCTGTCCTGGAATTGCACAAGAATGGGTCCATCTTGGGCCCAAACAGGGTATCTAAATCACCCCACCCCAAACCTCAGGGAAGGCTGCGGAAGAGGGGGGCAGTAAGAACATGAGAGACTGGGGTGGGAACAGGTGCAGTCAGAGTATCTTCTGCACATGACAGGACTAGCGCAGCCATTAACTCACTGCATCTACGTGTCCTTCCGCAGCAACATTTCATGATGGAAGGAGAAAGATCTCAAGAGGCTCCACGTCTCCCCGAGGGGCTACTGAAGGTTAATGCTGATGGGGACAGGAGAGAGAAAGAGGAGCTACTTTCCTCATGTAGTATCCGTGTTCCAGCAAATGCCCTGGCCCGTGCTATTAAAGACAACCCAGATGAAACTCGGGAGCCGCACATGCAGAGACACGTGCAATCAGGAGGGAGACTGGTGGGGAAGAAGGTTTGCAATGGGAAGAGGAAGGGGATGAAACTGGGCAGTTAGGGTGAGAATAGCAAATTTATTGTAACAAATTCACATGTGAAACTCTGAAAGAATAAAAATACATTTTTGAAAAATAAACTACATTAAAAAGGACTCATCAACAACCAGGCATAGATGGGGCAGGGAGATCTGAATTTTTTTTTTTTTTTTTGGCATGTGCTTGTGTGTGTGTGTGTGTGTGTGCGTGTGTGTGCAAAGAGACATATGAGTGTGTGCGCCTATGGAGGCTCAAGGGTGACATCAGGAATCATCCTGAATTTCTCTACCTCCTTATTGCTTTGCTCCAGGTTTTCCAGGCTCTGCCTTGCAGGGCCAGAATTGCAGGCCACTACCATATCCACTTGGAATTTTTACGTGGTATCTAAGGATCTGAACTGAGGTCCTCTTGCTTGAGAGGCAAAGACTTTATCTTCTCAGCCATCTCCCCAATCCAGGTTTTCAACTGTATTTAAATAAGCAAGTACATCTCATGTCAATATCTATCTACTATGTAGCTTAGTTTCAGAAAGTAAAAACTAAGAATAAATGATGTATTGTTTTCACAAGTAGAAGTCTGCAGCAAAATCTTCTTTTCTAAATGGTCAGCTCTACTTCTCTAAAAACCCTGAGCCAGGACATTTTGTGATTAGAGATTAAATTCCTTTATCAGTAGGCCAAGGATCAAAATATATTATGTTTTTATTTAGATAGTCTGGGAGTATTGGGTTTATCCCCTTCTTATCATTAACGTTCATCTCTCTGGATCATCTACTTCTCTTTGAACTTGAGAAACGGGAATTTGATAGCATACGGTATTTAAAACAAAGATCCAGACAGAACCACGATGTTCTGCGAGTCAACCATAATAATTCTTTGATCTCAATAAAATTCATTTCAATTGTTTATTTGAAAAATGACCAGAGTCAACATTGACTCTCTGGGAAACTTAAATGTGTTTTCCTACACTTACTTAGACAATATTCTGCTTTCCAAAGATGAGAAATGAACCAAAGTTACATGAACTTGTCAGCAAAAAAAGCAAGATAAGTCAAAAGTGTTGTTAGAAATTGAACATTAGAACAGCTTCAAGAAGAATTTCCCAACTCCCCTGCTGGATTCAGTGCCACCCCCCCCACACACACACACCACATTCAAAACTTAGTATGTTTATTTCTAGATGTTCTTTCATTGAAATATATTCTGTAAGAATTTTTACAAGTTCCACGGCATTAAACTTGTCTTTGAAAGAAATAACTATCTCCTTTGTAATGAAACCAAATGTCTTTGATCTCCATGCCTGTTACACATTAAGTATTGTAACACCCCAATAGTCTCAGGTCGAGATGTTTACCGCCGCCCGTGTGCTGATGCATTGAGGCGTGTTTTGGGGAAGCAATTAAGTTCAGACGAAATCACGATGTGGGAATCCCATGATAGAATTAGTGTCTCAGGAAGAGACCAGCGTGTGATTTGTGATCTCTCTCTCTCTCTCTCTCTCTCTCTCTCTCTCTCTCTCACTTATGTGAACAAGAAATTCACCTCCGTAAGCATGAATAGGCCCACAGCACCTTCAAATAGGAACACGAAAGAAACATGGGCAAGACAGGGGCGGTGGCGGAGTGGGGGGTAAGGTGGCTCTAGAGCTAAAAGCCTTTGCTTTGCAAGCAAAAGCACTGCTGAGCGGCTGTGGGGCAGCCTGCATGCTGGCCTTGGAAGGCAGAGCCTGGGAAAGCCCAGAGCATAGAAATAAGGAGGGAGAGAAATTCAGGATGATTCCCGATGTCACCCTTGAGCCTCCACAGGCAAACAAGTCGGCCTCTACACACTCAAGTGCCCGTCTTGTATGGAAAAAAAAAAAAGAAATAAGAGAAAGAAGGAAGGAAGGAAGGAAGGAAGGAAGGAAGGAAGGAAGGAAGGAAGGAAGGAAGGAAGGAAGGAAGGAAGGAAGGAAGGAAGGAAGATGAGGTATAATAATTATGCAAACATTTCTTGTGGACTAAAACTCTGTACAAGTGTATACAATCATCAGCGTGTGTATGACTTCGAATCTCTCTGCTCACCAAGCTCAGGAGAAGTCTTCTCAACTCCATCCTACTGTACCAAAAAAAATGCTGAAGAGACACTGATCCCACAGAAGGGAGCCATCGAGACTGAAAATGCTGAGCTGTCTTCTGAAATAAATAACAATGAGAATATCTTCAGGGAACCATTATCTTACATAACCTCTTCTCATGAAATGAGGACTAAAAAATCTGGATATTTTTATCCTTCACTTTTTCTTAAGCCACTTATGTACTTTATAAATATTTAAGATTTACTTCAGACCTCTCTGTGGAGGATAAAATGTTGACATTAGAATAAAATTACTATTTAGCATGATACCATCTTACCTGATCCTTTGGCAAGGAAGTTACTGAAACAAAATATTGTTTTAGCAAGATAATACCTCCAGATTTTTTTTAGTAGTTGATCATCTTAAGCTAGATAATTTCAACATTTTAAGTTCATCTTTGCATCTTTTTCATAGCCAAGCCTATTGCATGGATGTACCAAATATTTATACAATATATCTTAATTCAGTTGTCATCTCCAATAACTTATCTTGTAAGTTAGTGAAATTTCTATGCGCACCTATGACATGAGATGCTATAGATACATTCAGGTTTGGAAATCAACTCCAGAGGCACTGTTTCTTGTGCACAAATTTCAGACATTCTATTCATTATGAACTTGCAGAGAAAAATCTATCTTGGTACATAGGAAGAATTTCAGACCAAACTGTGTTGTAGTTAGAACTCGTCTGCAAGACTGAAACTGTTGGATCATGTCTAGAGATAATTTGTATTACTTGATTTTTTTTCCAGACAAAAAAATACCCTGTGGAAAGACTCCTGTGGAGTTGGAACCACATTTGTATAAATGATAATCTGTCTTTTCTGTATGGATACTTGAAGAAAGAAATAGAAGTTGAACATTGAGGGGACGGTTTTAAGAAGTGACTTTGGGGACAAGGAGTGTTTGGTATTAACATGTAGCAAGCCTATCCCAGCATCAACCCAGATGGGTATTTACTTGCTAGATATATCTGTTCATGTTCCCTGGTAGAAGTACAGCAACTGACTATTTTCTGTCTTGGGTAAAAAGAACATGGTTGAGATGGCACCGAGGGAACTTTGGAAGTGGGTCTCTTCAGCCTCTGGGTGGAAGGCAGTAGGGAGACATGGGAATAGCACTCCCTGGAGACCAGTTGGCAGTCAGAAAATCCCATGGGAAAGAAAACGCAAAAATTATTCTAATTTTCTTTTGTATGACTGTTTGCATGTAGTGAATATTCCCCTTCTCTGATCTGCTTGGAAAGCTGGGTGGACGGCAGATGGAAAGGAAAAACAGAGGAAGCAAACCCCCATCTAGACAAAAATTGAGGGAGTCATGGAGAAGGTGAGCAAGAAAGGACAGAAGAGAAGATTTGGACACGGGGCCGGGGTGAGGCTGCTGCCTGATCTCGAAGATCCAAGGCTTCAGCGCAAAGGGAGCAGATTGACGACTGAGAAAGGTGGTGGAAATCCCAGGCGTGCCAAGGGAGTCTGAGCAGGCTCTCTGCAGCGGAACAAGAGCACGGCCGACCAGAACAGGCACCGCGACATTTGCAAAGCATGCGCTTGACATGGCGTCGCATAGCCACTGTGAAACTCCAGCAGCTTCTGCAAGTGCTGCAGCTAGTTCACAGAAGAGGAGGAGGAAGAGGAGAAGGAGAAGCAGAGTAAGAGAAAGAAGAGAAAAATAGGAGGAGGAGGATGGAAAGGGAGGAGAGAAGAGCGAAAAAGAGGAGGGGAGAGGAGGGAAGAGGAGGGGATTAGGGAAGGGGATGAGGGGAGGGGAAAAAGGGAGGGGATGAGGGGAGAGAATGAGGGGAGGGGAGGATAAGGAGGAGACAAGGGAGTGGAGAGGAGGGGAGGAAAGAAGTCAGATCCCTCACCCAGGAGAACCTCACAGTGGAAGCAAAGATCTCTAGTATCTTAGGATTGTGCCTCAGACTTGAAGAGACCCTATCATAGCTCTAGAACTCAGAAGAATTTTGTATTAGTGAGCAGTCTCATTTCTGTGACAAAACATTTAGCATAAGCAACTTCAAGGCAGAAGGCTTGATTTTGGTTCATGGTTTCGGTCCATGCTCAGCTGGCCCTCTTGCTTCGGGGCCTGTGGATGGGCAAGAGAGACCATGACAGAAAGGTTCAGCAAAGGACATTGATTACCTCACAGTAGCCAGGGAGCAGAGAGAGGAAAGGTCTTTGAGCAAGCCACAGGCACCAAAGAAATGGTTTCATGATTGGATGGAGCCCTTTGAGAGGACACTATTCAGCATGGAGAGATAGTGAAAACTCAAGACCAATTAGTTGTGCGCCCCTGTTCACGGGGCTATAAGGACCGCTGGCTTCCACTATCCCTGCATGCATCGACTTCTGGGGACTACACCACTGAGCTGAATGAACCCTACAAAAGCATTGCATTCATCTTCTGTTCCTTGTGCATTAGAAACATGGGGAGTCCAAGAAAGCAATAGACAGACTCCTATTCCAGGAGACGGGAAGGGGGGATCTCTCTCACCCCCAGAGCCTCCAGTATGGGAGCTGGGAGAGGAGAGGAAGAGACATTCTGATAGACTTTAACCTTGAGTTGAACTCGGAGTCATAGCAGCAGAGACTGTGTGACTTTCAGTTTGGCAAGTTTACATTAGCAGGAAGTCTCCAGAGAAAGATGAGTAGAGCCGAGGATAATGGAAGGAACCATTCTTTGCACTTCAGAGACTTAATGAGTGAATTTCAGCCCTATGGCCCTTCCTGTAAAAGGTCACCTCTCTTCCAGTCTCTGAGAAATATCCCAGGCACTTCCTTCTCCAGGGCAGCTCAGGCTGGAGCTCATGCATTCTCCCACAGGCTCTTGGGATTTCAATCAACCAAAATGACTTCAGTTGTTTGGTTTGGTTTGGTTTTTGCTTTGTTGCTTTAACCTCTGGTGTGGGCATTCCTGCTAACTGAGCCCTTTCCATTGGCACTTGGAGTTTGCTGCAGTTATTTATCCATTAGACCTACAGACAGCACGCAAACTCACGTAGCTTCGGGGAGAGAGGGAGATTTATTTGGCTTACAGTTCCAAAGGGGATATAGTTAGTCCATTATGGTGGGAACATAGACATGGCTGCAGACAGAAGCAGGAGTCAGTTCAGGTCACCACAGCCATCAAGAAGCAGAAAGCAAGAACTCCAAGACAAGCCCAATCTCCTGTGACAAACCTTTCTCCAGAAAGACCGTCTTTTACATGTAACACAACCATCCCAAACATTACCACCAGCTAATTCAAGCACATGAGTCTTGGGTGGGGCAGAACGTGTAACTTGCATTCAGACCATGACAGAGTTAGAATCTAATCTTTTCCTTTTTCTGAACCTCTAGAAAGATCTAATCTTCCTTATCTAGCACTCACCCAGATGATAAAAGCAAAATGATGTCCTTATCCACATTCATGAAGGAAAGTGTATGTATGTTTGTGTAGGTACGTGCTCCTATCATTTTGCCCCTACGGAAAAGGGATTTCTATAAGTTAGAGGAGGCATGTGTGCACATGCACACACACACACATACACACACACACACAAACACACACATGTGCATACGCACGTAACTTCTCTGTCCTCACATTGGACACTAAAATCAAGCTTCTTTTAAGGGAAATAAGCCCAAATTTAGAAAAACAAATATTGCATGTTTTAGTCATATATGGAGTATAACACATATATAACATGCATAATGTAAATACATATATATATGATGTGATATGAAAATAGAAGGGAGATTATAGGCGAGAGAAGCAACTAAATGAATGGGTAAAGAGGGAAAAGACAAGTTAATGGGGCAAGACAGAAATCACCTTTTTCGCCCATATTCTCTATGTGTGTGTATGCATGTGTGTGTGCATGGATGTGTGTGACATGTAAGCAGAAAGGGGACTATTTGAGAGAAAAGGGGAAAGGGGAACAAGGAAGAAGAGTAATAGGAAGGCGGTCATGAACAAAGCGCAGTGACATTGTCATAAAGAAACCCATTGTTCCATATGTAACTAAATAATAAATACCAAGGCACAGAAAAAATGTAGGTATTTTAGTTACATTGCACAAAATACTTGACCCAAATAACTTAGCAGGGAGGGATTTAATCGGCTCGCCATCCCATGTCACAATCACGGCAGGGAGCTCACAGCAGCAGGAGCCTGAGGGAGCCAATCACATCCCATCCGCAGCAACAGCAGAGAGCAATGAGTCAATGCATGTGTGCATGTCTGCTCACTGCGCTTCTTTGCCCAGTCCTGATCCTAGGGAATGATCTAGTAACAATTATTCATAGGCATGCCCAGAGGCCAAACTTAAACCAGAGAATCTCTCTCAGGTAGGTGTGGAGCTCTGCCTCTTAGGTGTCAGGTTGGTCCCAACCATGGGATTTTTTTACAGTGAAATTTGCAGTTAGCATAAGATTAAATCTAATCGAGGTCCTCTAAGGGTTCAACAACAAGCTAGTTTGATTACTGATAATGTGAGTTGTAGCAATCTATATGTATCACTGTATACAGTTGTCATCTTTAATCTGAAATGGCTGCCTGTATACTTACATGACCATAATAATAAATTCATGTAGTTAAGTGGCAAAGTTTTCTTTTGCTGTGTTTTGACAAAGTAAAAATTTAAAGGCTTATCTTACCATTCGGCATATAATATCACAATAATATCACTTCCTGAAAATCCATCAATATGGTTGTGTTGTGGTTGTCCTTTGAATATAACAGAGTAAGAAATTCCATGGGCTAACTTGCTCACACAAATATCGTGGTTACAACTCAGGACCATATATGCAAGTTATAGATTGAGCAGGGAAACAGGTTTCTCAATAGCTGCTAAACCCAGCATTAAATTCAATAGATTCAAAATCTCCCTGTCTCAAGGTTTAAGAAGCAATGGAGCCACATTCATATTCTTAGTCTGTGTTTCACCCCAATCTATCTTCCACTGCTTACTCTAAATTCATTTTGCATGAAAGTTTCCCTAAACACCCCTGAGCTTGCTAACAAGTCTGCTCTGTTTCTTGGCCAGACTGGCACTTGCGGCCACAGCAGGAAGCCCACCAAGTTCACTACCTCACGGCATGCAGGCAGCTTCTTCCTTCAAAGCAAGAGCAGATGCGGCAAGAGCCCTCACACACTTGACCTACCTTCTCTGCATCTCTGGACAGACAGATAGAGGATGGAAGATCCCAGGAGAGTCCTTGGAGTCCAGCTTCCTTTCGTGTGTGCAGGCATGCTCACGATCTTTGTGGGGATGCAAAGAAGTGTCATAAACAGTTTTGTAGTGCATACTTAATGTGAACTTTATTTCTTGGGTTCTCATAGGATGGGGGTCTGTAACCCCTGAGATGGCAGTGGTTTCCTCAGCTGAGACTGTGCTTGGTGATTACAAGTAGATTTCCAGCCCGCTAGTCACTGAGCTCACCTGGAGGACCAAATCCAGATGAGACATTGTCAAGTTAGGTATCAACTTGGCAATTGAGGGTTTGAGCTCTAGGCACGTTTGTAGATAATTAGTGGTTGAGTTAGGCCCAGAGCAGACCTGCAGGAGATTGTCTAGCTGATGGGGAAGGCCCAGCCCATGGTGGGTGGGATTAGGCCTGGAATAAAATACAGAGAGCTGGTTGAGGGAGTTGGCGTTCTTGTGTACACTTGGCCAGACATGCTGGTCTGACAAGTGAGGATCGTCCCTCTCTCAGCTACGTAGAGATGGCATGGCCAATTCCCTGGACCCTGGTGTTGGTACGTGCTCTCTCATCAAGCTGGACTGAGAACTATAACTAGTAATCGTAAGAAAATAAACCCCTTGTTCCCTTAAGCCATTTGATGGTCATTTATCAGCAACCATGCAGGCTAACTGTAACAGATATCTGAAAGTCCCTTGTGGAGAGGTTTAACTTTCAACGACATATACAACATAAAGTCCAATCCAAATTAGATACTGAGAAATGAACATCAGAAAGTTTTTAGGTTAGCACCATGATGGGATATAACCTCGTGTTCATTATGATGGTGACTAGTTTAGAAGGGAGGATGGGAACTGAGCAATGTTTTTTTAATTTTAAAACAGAAAATAGTAAATGTGGATATGTATGTGATGAAATCAGGTGCTTTGCATACCATTCATGGCAAAGTAAAAATGATGAACCACCATGCAAAATAGCATGAGGAGTTCCTTAAAATATGAAAACTGGAGTTATCATGTGATCTGGCTATTTCTCTTCCTGGTAGGCCCCCCAAATAATAAGAAATGTAGAGCGCCACCTAGTGGAGGGTGGTGCATAGGATACTGTCTGGGAGAAAAGGAGATCTCAATTCCCTGATAGGACGAGTTAAGGTTGGGTGGGAATCCTTAGGATCATGAGTCATGAGTTCTTCATGGAAAAATGAAAGTGCAGTACATTGGCCTGGCCCACTGACATTTCTGGAGCCCCTTACAGATTCAGGCCAAAGCCTGAGATCCCGTACGAGTTTTTGTTCAAAGAGTTATCTTGTGCAATATACTGTCTCTCAGGCTAGCGGCTCTAGACTACAGGAATACTAAGTCTTCTGGTATCTCAGGCTGGTCTTTCAAGCACGCTGGAAACTTCAGAAGTTCTCTCATTTCCCTGCCTCTCCTTTTAACAAATCAAGAGGTCTCACCCAAATATGCAGGCTGATTATCAGCTCTTACCTACCTAACGAAAAACTGGCCCTGGTGGGCAACAAATTCTTCGTAGCTCTCCCGCTGGAGAAAATGATTTCTCTCCATCTGTTCTATCCACCTTTTGTTCTCTCTAGTCTTTTATGTATTTTTTAATTCCTGTATCTGTGATTTTCTCCACCCAAGAGGCACCTGTGCAAGTCACTGTGAGGGACACAGTATTTATGTATTATCATGGTTTGAAATGTGTTCCCCACAGTCTCATGTGTTTAGGAAGGTCATGACACCTTTGAGAGATGGAGCCTTGCTGGAGGAAGGTATTCACAGAGGGTGATTCTTGTGGTGGATTAGTCCTACCCTACCTCCAAGAGAAGTCTGCCTTTGCAACAAGCAGACTTGCAGCTCTCAGACTCATAGAAGGGAGTGACTTAGTCTGCCTCAAGCTATGCTTCCCCTGCCATGAAAGACGGTATCTTCCCTCTGTAACCATGAGCTAAATAAATCTCCCTTTCTCCCTTAAATTGTTTGACTTAGAATGGTTTCTCATGGCAACACAGAAAAGAGTAACCAATATATATTGATTACTCTTTTCTGTAACCAATATATATGCATAAAATTAAGAGAGTAATGGAGTCTCTAGTGTTTTTTTTTTTTTAAAACACAGAGTTTAACAAATAATACACCCACACTCATAGCAGTGGTATGTATAGAAGCCAAAAGGTACACACGGCACAAATGTGTATGAATGGAATATAGGATGTGGAAGGCAGCAAGAGCCCTCAATGTGTGAAAAATTACTCTCCACACAAGCCTAGTGAACTGTGTTCAGATCCCTACAATTCATGTAAAAGGTCAGATACATTATCACAGGTGTCTGTAATCCCAGCACACACTTCTATAGTTAGATACAGGGGTCAGTTTGACAGTTGCAGGCTGTGTTAGGCACAGCTGTGAAGAACTTGATAGTTAAGTCAAGCCTACAGGAAACTGTGTAATTAATGGGGAGACCCATCCCAGAGGGAGTGGTACCTTCCAGTAGCAGGCCTGATAAAAGGAGGTGAAAGAAAGAAGCGCTGGACTCTCTCTTCTCCTGCTGCTGTTCTTTGCTAGCGTCAGAGCCTGCTTTCTTCCACCCACTAGAGCACCTGAGGTTCCGAGGCTCTTGTAGAATTCTCCAGCCTTCTGCCCCAGACTGGGACTGCTGAGATATTCAGCTCCTGAACTGAACTGGAAAGACCAGTGAGTTCTGAGCGTGAGCCCACTGCCATACTTCTTAGTTGGTTCATTGAGCTGACGTACTTCGGCATAACTTGAACTCATAGCATACAGGCAGGTTCTTCCTTCACAGAGCCAGCAGATGCATCAGGAGTGCCACACACTTAAACCACCTTCTCTGGTTTGAAAAACGGGTTCTTCTCTCTATCTGTTAGGTTTTATGCTGGGAAAAAAAAAAAAAAAACTCACCATTAATCTAATGAGCTTGACCTTAAATGTAACTTGGAGCTATTCTCTTATACATTTTACTTTTTTATCTAAGTCTTCACAGCTATATGTTGTATGAAGATCTTTCTTGTCATGTCTTTCAGAGTTTGGCAAGCCTCCTCAATGTGGATGCCCAATGTCTTTGCTGAAATGAAAGGAGTTTTCTTTCATTGTTTTATAGAATAGGTTGCCCACGCTATCACTGAGTGATTTCCTTGGAATTGAAATATTCCATCCCAGAGGGAGGTTTCTTAAGCTTTAGGAACTAAAGCAACTCACAAATCCCAGGAAGTCTAATGAAGTTACAAGATTCCCAAAGGCCCGGCCCTTCTCTCTCCCCAAGGAGGAGCAGTGAGGAGTGCCCGGGAGAAGAGATTCTCTGCCTACAGATGGTGTGGGGAAACTCCAGGATTCCAGCTTCTGAGAGTCATCTCCAAGCTGAGGTGGGAGAAAGGGATAAGTACTCAATATGCTTATAAAACTAGGGGAAAAATTTAAAATTGTTTTTACAAAGAAGTTTCAAGTTGCTTTGTTTTCCATATTTTTATGTTCCTGTGGTGCAGTTGGAGCATCTGATAAGACAGATATCTCTGTGGGTTTTCAGGATGCCCTTCTAAATAAGTGCTTTTCTTCTGAAGACATGTCTTAGGATATCAGTTTATTCAAAGTTGAGTTTATTTCTAGCTGCATGCCACAGTGCAAAGCCCAAGTGAGTTCTTTTGTTATGATTAATGAGTGTGCCGCAGGCACAGCGTGTACCGTGTGGGAGTCAGAGAGACCAGCCTTCCCTCCTAGCTCGCACAACAGCAGAGGCAGTCTATCCACTCAGGCAGTGCGATACAGACATCAGAGCGTTTAGGTTCTACCCTGTGACCCACTTACAGTGTGGGCATAGTATCCCCTGTCAAGCACGGTTGATAGATTTTGTTACTCGCAAGAGTCTGTGGTAATGCCTGTTCTAGTCGTGGTCATGGGTCTGAAGCGTTTACTCTCTGCTTAGACAATGGCATGGGTCTGAGGGCTTTGCAAAGGGCTACAGGGGCAGGAGTTACAGCACTGCCCTGTGCAGCCACAGCCAGTGTTATTAGCAGTATGTGATCACAGTAAGGCAGCCAATGCTGAGAGCCTGTGTATCTGTGATGGCTGCACGTGCTTGTGTGTGCTGCTCTTGGGGGCATGCACACCTAAGGGTGAGCCCTCAACCCCTCCCCCCAGCTGCGCATGCCTGGAGAAGGGGTGCTGACCAGAGGCTCTTCTCCCTCTGATTTTTTTTTTCAGCTTTAGGGCCATCCAAGGATAAGGATGAGTGTGTTGCAGCTGACAGAAGCAAAGTTTATGTCCAGACCTTCCTGGGCTGCGTGCCCTAGGGGTAGATGGAAGGCAGAGCCACGGAGATGCTGCCCGAGTCTAGCCTGTGAAAGAGGAGCATTGTAACCACTGAGTTCTTTCTCTGCCTGTGGGCAACCAGCATGTGTGTGTGGAGCTGGGCGGGGGCTGGGGGCACAGGGTAGAAGGAACAGTGTGGACAGCTGCTTTCAGTCCTGACACGCCTGTGAACTCACACACAGAGAGGGACACACTCCGCAGGCTTGGAGGGCAGGCCGTCCGATCCCTTGGTCTCTCCAGTGCTTTCTGGCTCCCTCCACGTCTGGATACTTGGCCTCCAAAGTGCAGAACACTAGGGATCTTGTGGTCTAGTCACTGCCCTGGGACCAGCACAGTAAATGCGTGTGGGGTTCCAGAGATGGGAATATATAGGGATTTCCGATCCCTAGATAAGTCTAAATTCCGACATTTGGTCTTCTCATAAGATGGCTTCTAGCCACATGCCATCAAACGCAGCCTAGGTGAAACCTGGTAGGAAAGAAGAAGGTTTGCAGCGGGTAAAGGGAGAGGGCTGGGGTTGGGTGGTAAGGGATGAAAATGCTGTAAATACATTATATTCATATATGAAACTCTAAAAGATTGAGTTTTAAATAAAGTTAAGTTTCTTGGTCCAGAGTGAAAGTCGCACTGATGGACGAATATGATAGTGAGATATCTATGTGCCAGCAGGAAAACTGCAGGCTGAGCTTTGGGCACACTGGATAAGACGGAGGAAGCTGGTTCTGTGTTTGGCATTCTTCGGCATACTTTGGACAGATTTACTGTCTGACAGGTGAAGTTCGTCCCTTTCTCATCACTCGTGTGGCTATGGGGTGGCCTGTTCCCTCGGCCCCTGGTGTCCGCATGGATCATCTCACCAAGCTAGACTAAGAATGCAACTAGACAATCGGAAGCCCACATAAAGCCCCCTTGTTTCTATCAGCTGTTTTGTCATGAAGGGAGACTGTAACAGTGGTTAAAGATACATATTTAGGAAGTAGTTTGATATGTTCACATTACAAAAGAATAGTAGTTTGGGGAAGGTCCATCTGCACTATGGGTGGGACGGTGCCCTGGGCAGGGGCTGCTGAGCCGTATTAGCTGGAGAAAGCAAGCTGAGCAGTAGCTCATGTTCATTGCTCTCTGCTTCTCCACTGGGGTGCAGTGTGACCAGCTGCTCTGACCTCTAGCTGTCTTGACTTCCTGACTGTACCCATTACTCTTTTCTGTTGCTGTGAGACACCACTAGGGCTCAAACAACTTAAGGGAGAAAGGGGAATTTATTTAGCTTACGGTTCCAGGGGGAGATACAGTCTATTGTGGCAGAAAAGGCATGGCTGGCTACCAGAAGCTGGAGGCAGCCTAAATTATGTCCATCATGGAGGCTGAGAGCTGCAAAACTGCAAACTGCATGAGCAGACTCACTAACCGAAGCTGGGCGGAGCTAACCAACCTTAAGGCCCACTCCCTGTGACTGCCTTTCTCCAGCAAGGCTCCACCTTCCTTCCCAAATAACTAAAAATTCAAACACATGAGCCTGTGAGGGACAACTCACACTTCATACCATGACACTTACCATCGTGGACTGTACTTTCAAAGGAAAGAGAGAAAGAAAAAGAAAGAGAAAGAGAAAAGAAAAAGAAAGAGAAAGAAAAGAAAGAGAGAGAGAAGAGAAGAGACGGAGAGAAGAGGGAGAGAGAAAGAGAGGAAGAGAGAGGAAAGAGAGGAGAGAGGAGAGAGAGAAAAAGAGAGAGAGAAGAGAGAGAGAGAAGGAGAAAGGAAGAGAAAGAGGAAAGAGAGAGGAGAAAGGAGAAGAATAGAGACGGGAGAAGAAGGAGAGGAGAAAGGAGATGAGAGGAGGATTGGCAGGAGAAGAGAAAGAGAGAGAAGAAAGAGGGAGAAAAGAGAAATGAAGGTAGGAGGAGGTGGAGGCGGAGAGAGAAAGAAAGAGAGGAGAAAAAAAGAGAGAGTGAAGATGGGGAGAGAAGAAAGAGAGAGAGAGAAGCGGAGACGGAGAGAAGAAAGGAGAGAAGGACGGATGAGGAGAAGGGAGATGAAATGGACCGAGATATGGGATGGAGAACGAGAGAGAGAACGAGGAGAGAGAGAGGAGAGGAAAGAGAGGAGAGAGAAAAGAAGCGAGAAAAAGGAGAAGAAGGAGAGAGAAGAGGAAGGAGAAAAAGGATGAGAAGATGCAGAAAGGACAGAGTGGTAGAAAAGAGGAAAGGGGGAAAGAGGAAGAGGGAGAGAAAGGAGGAGAATGCCGGGGGAGAGAAGAGAGAGAGAGCGGAGGAAGAGGAGGGAGGGAGAAGGAAGAGGGAGAGAAATGAGAAAGAGAGAGGGAGAGGGAGGGAGAAAAAGAAAGGAGGAGGAGGAGAAAACAGAGAGGGGAGTGTGTAGAGAGGGAGAGGAGGGGACGAGGAGTAGAGGGACGAGAATGAAGTAAGAGGCGGGAGGGAGAAAGAGCGAGAGAAAGGACGAGAAAAAAAGCGATAAAAGCAGGACGAAAGGGCGAGAATAGAGGAGAGGGAAAGAGAGGAGTGAGAGGAGAGAAGAAATGGGAGGAAAAGAGAGAGGGGAGAGGAAAAGAAAAGAGGGAAGACAGAGAAAGATAGAGAGAGAGAAAAGAAGAGAGCGAGAAAGGAGGAAAAGAGAAAAAATGAGAAAGAGAGGAGGAGCAAGGAAGGAAAGAGGAGGGGAGAGAAGAGAGAAGAAAGAGGAGAGTGGAGAGTGAGAGATGAGAGGAGAAGGTCGAGAGTAGTATGGAGGAGAGGGAAGAGAGGTTAGAGGGAGAGAGTGGGAGAGAGAACCGGAGGTAGAGGGGGGAGAGAGAGGATTTGGAGAGAAAGAGGGAAAGAGAGAGAAAGGATGAGAGTGGAGAGGAGAAGAGCAGGAAAGCTGGAGTGAGAGAGAAGAAGAAAAAAACGAGAGAAAGAGGAGAGGACAGAGAGAGAGTAAGGGAAGGGAAAGACGCAAAGGGAAGAAACGAGAAGAGAAAGGAGAGAAGACGCGGAGGAGGGAGCGAGAGAAAGAGGATGAGTCGAGAGAGGAAAGAGGTTGAGAGAAGAGAGTGAGAGAAGAGAGGGAGGGAGGAGAGAAAGAACGAGAGAAAAGAAGAAGAGAGATAAAACTGGGGAGAGGAGAGAAAGAAGAGAAGGAGATGGGGGAAGAGAACGACAGGGAAGAGTGAGAGGAGAGAATGTGAGAGAAAAGAAAAGGCGAGGGGGAGGAGAGAATGATGAAAGAGAGAGGAGAGAGCGGAGAGGAGGAGAAAGAGATGAGAAAGAACGGGGAAGAGGTTTTGGGAGAGAAAGAGGAGAGAAAGAAAGATGAGAAGGACAGACGAGTCGGAAAGAGAGAGAAAGCGGAACGGCGGAGAAGAGCTTGCGAGAAGCGAGAGGAAACACTGGCGGCGGCGGAGAAGGAACGAAAGAAGCGGACGGGAGAGAAAGAAAGAAGAAGCTCGAAGAACAAGACAGAGATAGAGAGAACGGGAAAGAAAAAGAGAGAAGAGACTCGAGAACGAGAGAGGAGAAAAGAAAGAAAGACAGAAGAAGAGAGAGAAGAAAGAGAGGAAAAGAGAATAGGAGAGAGAAAAGAAGAGAGATTGAGGGGGGAAAGAGAGAGAGAAGAAAAGGGCGGGAAAGGAAAGTGTTGTTGTTTTGAAAGAGAGATGAACGAGAAAGGAGAAAGAGCAGGAAGAGAAAGAGAGGAAAGAGAAGAAAGGGAGAAAAGAGCGAAAGGGGGAAAGAAAATGAGGAAGAGAAGAAGTAGAGAAAGAAAGAAACGAGGGAAGCGAGAAGAGAAAGAGAAGAGTAGAAGTAGAAGAACGAGAAATAGAGGAGATGCAGATGAGAAGAGACGGAAAGAGAGAGTAAGAGGGGCAAAAGAGGAGGAACGAGGAAAGAGGAGAGAAAAAAAAGAGAGGAGAGGAGAAGGAGAAAGAGAAGCGAGAAAGAAAAAGAGAGACGAAAGAGAAAAGAGCGAGGGAGAGAGGGGGGGAAAAGAGAAGAAAGAGAGGAAGAGATAAGAGAGGAAGGAAAGACAAAAGAAGGAGGGAGGGAGGGAGGGGGGGGGACGGAAAGACGGAGAGGAAAAGAACGAGAGGAAGAAAGAACGAAAAGAGAGAAGAAAAGAAAGAAAGAAGAAAGCGCAAAAGAAAGAAAGAAGATAAAAAGAACGAGAAGGATAAGAAAAGCGAGAAAGAGAAAAACGACGAGAAGGAAGAGAAGGGAAAAAAGAAAAGAACAAAGAAAAAAAGACATATTTCTTCTCAGAAGAAAGGGGGAAAAAAGAGGAAAGAAAGAAAAAAGGAAAGAAAGAAAGAAAGAAAAGAAGGAAAGAAAGAAAAAGAAAAGAAAGAAAGAAGAAAGAAAGAAAAGAAGGAAGAGAGAAAAAGAAAAGAAGAAAGAAGAAAGAAAGAAAAGAAAGAAAGAAAAGAGAAGAAAGAAAGAAAGAAAGAAAGAAAAGAAGAAAGAAAGAAGGAAGGAAGGAAGGAAGGAAGGAAGGAAGGAAGAAAGGAAGGAAGGAAAAGATTCCTGGCTCTAACATTCAAGGGACTTACTGGGAGATGAAGCTGAGCTTCTTTTCCAAAGCCAGCTTGTGAAGGTGGAGGAAATCTCCAGGTTCCCATCGCCAGTATCCAGACTGACAGAGTTTGTCTGGACTCTTTTGCCTTTAATAACCATGTGGAGGGGAAACTCCTCTGCCCGTTATGGGGCCAAGATGGCAGGTGCTGGACTATATTGCCAAGCCATTGTCCTAAGTCTCTGGATTTTTCTCCTGTTGCACTCCAGCTAGAGTTCTTCTTGGCCACTCCCCTTAACATACAGGTATATGTCTGTCACTTTACCTAGAAAGAGCAGATGAGTGCTAGGTGCCAGCACTTGCCAGTCACTTTAAATTTCTTGAAAATATCACTTGAAGAAGAGTGAAGTCTGACTTCATATTGTAGAGGATGCTTTGAGGGTCACTACTGCCATGTGGGCCATGGCCTTTCCTATCAACGTCACCACTGTTCTAGGTAGGTGGGAGAAATGAAATTCCTTCAGCTTCTTTCACTCTATCGGAATTTGGAAATTCCAAAGACCTATGCAGTGGTGCATAGAATACTAGCTGTTTTCTCCCTTGCCCTTATACTGAACTCCTAGATACACTGTGTCTTTAAGTGTGGGCATTAGCATCTGTCAGCCTGTGTATATTTAATTTATCATAAAAGAAAAAGAAAACCCAAAGCTATCATTAAGTAAACAAAAAAACAAATTCTGTACATCATAGTGGAAATCAGTGTGGATGTCACTCAACAGATTAAAACAGAATTAGCATGTGACCCAGCTGTAGCATTCCTGGGCATGTACCTGAATGCATCAAAGCCGGCAGACCATAGCAACTTCTATACACCCATGTTTATCACTGCACTGATCATCATATCTAGGTTATGCAACCAACTGAGGCACACATCAGTGGATGAATAGACAAGGAAAACCACACACACAAACACACACACACACACACGCTCACACAGTGGTGTGTTATTTAGCCACTAGGAAATATGAAATGATATAGTATAAATAAAAAAGCATATAACAGATTTTGTTGAACAAAATAAGTCAGACCCAGGAAAATAAGTAGTGTATGTTTCCCCTTGTGTGTAGAATCTCAAAAAAAAAGGCGGCGGGGGGGGGGGCGGCGGAATGACATGTGAGAGAATTCTATTAAAGAATAAGAAAGGGTCAAAAGGAAGCATAAAGGGAAATGAGTAGCCAAACTATTTTCTCTGAATATATGGGAATACCTTAATGAAATTCATTCTCTATACAGTTATTAGAAACTAATAAAAAGCAAAAGACTAGCAAAAAATATAGTAAAATAGAATTAATAAAGGTCAGCCAAGGGAGTGTTTGAGAAGTTTGTGTGGGTTAGCCTGCATTTTGACAACATGATTTCTCCCATGATGTGTCCCTGACATGCAGCAGGCATCCTTGTGATGTACAATGATGCTTTTAAAATAAAATTCTCTCCTGATGATGACCTGAGGCCTTTCACTTATTTAGAACTGACATTCTCCATCAAAATGCTCGTTTTTGTTTTCTTTTCTATTTTCACCGAAAAGTTGGTTTTTAAAAAGTGTGTGAGTTGCAGGCAATCTAGCCCCTCATGGCCCTCGAGTGCCATGAGTCCGTTTCCAGCTGCCTACTTTTCTTGGAGGCTCCCTAGCCCCTCATGGCACTCCAGTGCCATGAGTCTGTTTCTTGTTCTTGCTCCTCATGATTCCATGCCTAGGCACCGTGAGTTCTCAAGGCTCCCTAGCCCCTATGGCCCTAGTGCCATGAGCTCTGTTTATTTCTGCTTCTCTGGAGGCGCCCTAGCTCCTCATGGCACTCCACGTCTGGAGTCTGTGAGTTCCAACCTTTCTCTTCTCTAATAAACTCTATCTTAATTCTCTAAAAAAAAAAAAAAAGTGGGGGCTGGAGAGGTGGCTCAGGGGATAAGCCTCTGCCTTGCAGGTGGAAGGTCCTGAGTTCGGATCCCGGATCCCACGTATAGACGCCAGGCGGAAGCGGAAGCGGGGGCGGCCTGCGCTTCTGGTCCTGGTAGGGCGGAGCCTGTGAATCCCGGGGCAGAAGGAGGTGGAGGCGTCCATGGTGGTTCCCGAATTCGTCCGTGGTTCTACACATACACAGACACACACACACGCGCGGACACATACACACGCACATGTGCACAGTTGAATAAATAATAAAAAAAAATTAAAAAAAAAAAGTGTGTGAGTTGCAATAAAATTAAGTGTGTACATAACTGGTGAGTATGTGCTAAGAGGCAGAGTCGATTCTTTAGAAGGCAGTGATGAAAAAATTGACAGTATGTGCACAGCCTGGACGGTTTTTCTTCTGGTGCATATTTTCTCCTTGGTAGCTTGGAATCTGTGCTAGTTAGATATATAGATGTCCATTTGACAATTGAAGTTTAATTTTGGGCATGTTTGTGAAGAATTAGAGTTAATCCTGAATTAGCCCACGGGAGATGGTTTGATAGGCACCCCCTGGGCAGGTGGATAAACTGGGGGAAGCTGGTTCCGTAAATTGGCATTCTTTAGCCTACTTTGACCGTCTTGCTGTCTGAGGAGTAAGGTTTGCTCCTCTGTCAGCAAACCTGGGAACATGGTGTGGCCAGTTCCCTCATCTTGTGGGTATTGGTATGAACTCTCCTGTCAAGCTGGACTAAGAATTGTAACAGAGAATCGTAAGAAAGAATTAAAAAAATCCTTTATTCCCCTAAACTCTTTGGTCTTGAATTTATCGGCAACGTTTAGGCAGATTGCAATGGGGTCTGAGGACAAAAATCACAGCTGGGAAGCTGCTGGGCTTAGCTGGACCACTCTCATCTGTTGCTGGCCACAGAAGAAGTCAGGACTTAATAACCACAGGAAGCAAAGCTGGTGAAAACTGCAGAGGTTGCTTGGGTCTAACCCCCTCTGTGTGTATCTATTATGCAGTTAATGTCAGAGTGGAATCCCCTGGTAAAGAATCAAGCAGTAAAAACGCACACAGCCAAACCCAGAGAAGCTCTTCCACTGTGTTCCAGTTCTTCTCTCATAGCCAAGGTTTCCATTGGAAACCACTCAGTCCTTTGAGAACCTCTCTCTTTATCCGCGGGCATTCCTTTGAGAAATGCAGTTCACATGTAGCAAGAAATAAAGGAATGAATGTTATTCCTACATAAATATAATCTGTCCCAGGTTTGCTGGTCAGATTAGACCTATGCAGTTTGTCTGCACGGCTGCTGATAAAATCATCATCAAACCATTTAAGGGAACAAGGGGTTTATTTTCTCTTAGGATAATCTGGTTACAGCTCTTAGTTGAGTTGGCAGGACATCATGCACCACCACCAGAGCCAAGAGAACTGGCCACACCATATCTATGAAACAGCTGAGAGAGGGACGATCCTTACTTGCCAGACCAGCATGTCTGGCCGTGTATACCCAAGTATGCCCAACTTTCTCAACCAGTTTCCTCCATCTTATTCATCTGCTTGGGGACAAGTCCCACCCACATGGGCTGGGCCTTCCCCATCAACTAGACAATCTCTTAGAGTTTTGCCTTGGGCTTAACCACTAAGTCTCTACAAATGTGCCCAGAGCTCAAACCCTCAACCATCAAATTGGCATCTGTGCTTAACTGTGACAGTGTTTGCACTAAGGTCTCTTGGCTCTTTCCCTTTAGGACAGCTGCCCTATGAGCTTTGAGGATTCTCTTGTCTCCTCTCTCATTGCGAAAGCATCGGGACAGTACACATGTGATGCATCCCTAGCTTTCTGTGGACTTGGGTGACTAGCACTCGGGTTCTTTGCCGGTTCCTTAACCCTAGTACTCAGTACTGATGCGTCATTCACTGTGATCCATCTAGTTTAGTTCATTTTGAGGTAAAACAAGAAGAAAGTCACTTTGCCTCTGAAATCTGTGTGTATGTATGTGTGGGTGTGGGTGTCTGCGTGTGTGTGTGTGTGTGTGTGTGTGTGTGTGTGTGTGTGTGCGCGCGCGCCTAAGAGAGACAGGGAAGCAGAATTAGCTGATTGATTTCAAGACCAGATGCATGCACTAGACTATATTGGACATTCTATAAGTTATGTTTTAAGAAATGATTTATTCATCAATACCTCTTTCAGACACATGGAGAGCGATCCCTCCTTATCTTCAAAGTTGGGCATGGCAGGTGATCTGCTTTGGCTAATAAAACATGTATTAACACAACTCATGATTAAGGCTTTAGCTAATAATCCCTAAACTCTTCTTTCCTGGCTGTAGTCCCAGATGTATGTGTGAGGTGGGAAGTACCCTAAGACAGAAATAGCTTGGATTTCCCGGGCATCTCATGGAGAGCAGTTGTCCTGAAGATTTGCCCATATGCATAAAGGTCATACAGGACTGAGAAGTAAATTTAGATTGTGGTAAGATACTGAGAGTTGGGGACTATTTGTTACTGCAGCATTCCCTAGTCTATGCTGGCTAATACATATGCTACCTACACACTCAAAAACATTGGTGTACATACACTAATTGTATGTACATATATGATGTGGCATTCACACATGGTTTTCTGAAAAAATAATTCATTTATAATGACTTTAAAATAAGATACAAGAACCATAACAGTGTGATTAATTTTAGCCACTGTGGGACTTTTAGCTGTAAACTGTACAAATGAGTGCATGTGTATATAAACACATACATTGTTTATGTAAGTGTTTACACACAATATAAAACATATTCTCATGTTTTTGTTTGTCTCTGGTATGTAAGCAAACTATGGCTACTCAGACTTGTCTTCGCAACCACAAATAATATGAAAGACAAACTTGAGCTAAGGAGTGAATTAAAATCTCAAGGCAACACTACATCCTCAGGACATACCCTTGCTGAGTCACGGACAATGCGCCCTGCGTTTCCCATCAGCAGCACCAGCGAGCGCCAGCGCTGGCCTGTGTTTTGTTTCCTGTCTGTTCTTGATTGCAGTCTGATCCTTCATGTTCTTCCAGCACAGCATGATTTTGAAAGGAGAATTTAATTGAACACCAGTCTGACGAGCCCCTGGAATGCTAAACTCCAGTGTTGCTGCAGCAGCCCTAATGAGAAACACGCGGTCCGTGGGCCGGTTTGTGGTCAGAGCCAGCATTCCAGCCCTGCTCTCTCGTGACTGCTAGTTCTTCCTGTGTTCCCAGCCCTTCTCCGTTCTGGTTGAAGATGTTAGGGGCTGCGGCCCAGAAAGCATGCTGAAAATGTCTCCTGTTAGGCAGGCTAGAAGATCGGTGGTAGGACAGAAAGAAAAGAACCACACAAAAACACCACCAACAACCAATCACACCCCCCAGGCACCCCAACCACGCCACCAACAACCCAAATACCACCCCCAATCATCTCCACCCAACATCTCACCCACCTCAACACATACCCATTCAACCCCCACACCCAATCCTACCCTTCCACCCCACCACACCAAATTCCATTACTACTCCCACCCCAACCCAACTACTACCACCCCAACTCCATCCCCATCCCACCACTTTTTTCAACACCAACCCACTACCACCCCCAATCCCACCACTATCACCCCAACACCAACTCCACTACCACCCTAAAACCACCACCACAACTCCCATTACCATTAGTCCACCACCACCCTTCCTACCTCCACCTGCCACGAACCCCCAACTCCAGACCTACTTAATATCCCCGCCACTACCTCTGCCCAGGCCCGTCGGTCACCACTCCCCTATGGCACCCCCACCACCCATTTAGAGATTTCCTACTATATCTCGCAGTTCACAGTGCACTTACTTTAAGGCAGCCTGCATGTGCACACAGACTCATCACATACGTACACAAGACACAGAGCACAGCCTCTTACGCAAGGAAACCCAGCACTGGGCTGAGGGCGAGTCACTCGCGTGTTTTGTGGCCCGTGTGGAATGCCAAGCTGTCATAGTTAAGCACAGGTGTCAACTTGACTGTTGAGGGTTTGAGCTCTGGCCACAGTTGTAGAGAGTTGATGGTTGAGTTAAGCCCAGAGCAAACCTGAAGGAGATTGTCTAGCTGATGGAGAAGACCCAGCCCATGGTGGGTGGGATTAGGCCCTGGATAAATCACAGAGACCTGGTTGAGAGTTGGCATCCTTCTATCCACTTGGCCAGACATGCTGGTCTGGCAAGTAAGGATTGTCCATCTCTCAGTCGTTATGGTGGCCAGTTCCCTCAGCCCTGGTATTGGTGCATGCTCTCCTGTCAAGTTGGACTATGAACTGTAACCGGACTGTCGTAAGAAAGTAAACTCCTTTCTGGTCATTTATCAGCAACCAAGCAGGCTGACTGCAACACAAGCATAAGAGCCATCATGTCTGTGAATTCTCAGAAGGCTGGACTTTCCCACTGGCGGGGGCTCTGGAGTGAAGAGCTTCGCATTAGTATATTCAGTCTGCCCTGTGATAGGAAAAGAAGCTGTGGTTAAAAAAAGGAAGACACAGATTGTAACTGGGAAGGAATGTAGAAAAGTAGCATGGGGAAGGACACTTGTCTATGACGACAAATGCTAAAGGTAGCCCCTCCCACTTCCATAAGACACTCTCCCTTCTTTTGTTACTTATTTTGCTGTTGATATGAATATTTGACCAAAATCATTTAGGGGAGCAAGAAGCTTATTCTATTTGACAATACTCTGGGCTACTCGATTCCTGGAGAGACCCCAGCAGAGGTTAATGGAACTGACCATACCACGGAAGAGGTGAGAGAGAGAGGTAGACTTTCTCATTTGCCGGTCTGCCAAATTCCAACCACCTGCCCAAGGATTGTCCTACCCATGAAGGGCTTGATCTTCCCACATTAATGATATCATCTCCTACAGAGTTGCTCAGGGTGTATCTTCGCTAAATAATTCCCCTAAGGTGTGCCTAAA
Organism: Typhlomys cinereus; assembly: GCA_023101885.1. NCBI lineage: Eukaryota > Metazoa > Chordata > Mammalia > Rodentia > Platacanthomyidae > Typhlomys > Typhlomys cinereus. Next base: position 3,458,899 of record JALPQD010000209.1, on the reverse strand, counting down.
GGCTTAGTTCAATTGTCAAGCTGACACCTGGATCTAACTGCCACGTCTTTGTGTTATAACAGAATTTCTTATTGTTCTTTCCTAGTGCCTCCTTGTTCTTAGGTATATTGCTTTTCTGTTTTGTCTGGAGTTGCTGAAGTATAAATAAGGAGAATCCCAAGATACAGCAAGTACTAAGTGTCCAAAGCTATTCCAAGTAACTTCGAGGTAGATAAAGAAGAGGTGGGAGAACATGCAAATGACCCCAAAAGCCATCAAAAGGAACAATTCGAAGAGTTCTCTCTGTGCCTTGAAGGAGAAGAGGGACAATGGATACCCAACTTAAGATGCATATTGAGGCAAAGATAAAGCAAGACATACAGATACATGAAGAAAGATAAAAACTGCAGCAGTGTGTCATTAAGACCAATAGATTTTCTAGAAATTCTAAGAAGATGAGCTTGGGGTCTGAGGGGAAATTTCAGGAGGAGGTGTAAGAGTTTATTTAACATTGCTAAAGTAGGGGTCGGTGAGATGATTCAGTGGATAAGTGCCTGCTCACAAACCTAGACCCAAGTTTGATCACTGGAAACCCACATGATGCATGCATGTGTGCATTCTCTCTCTCTCTCTCTCTCTCTCTCTCTCTCTCTCTCTCTCTCTCTCTCATAGATAAAATATGAAGAATAAATTTGTTTAAATAGAGAAGAATGTGACCATACACAGAACAAGTATTATAAAACCAGAAGCACGCACTAAGCACAATAATTTATTGTATGGGTTTTGCATTGGCCAATGCTTTTGGACATGAAAAGCACAGCTCAAAAAAGCATGCAGAGGACACCTTTCAAAGCACCGCGAACTCATGAGTGAGGAAACCAGCAGTCACAGAAATCTGACTCAGCAGGTTAGAGGTTTCCATTGCTTCTAGAATAAGTCGTTTGCCCCTCTACCAATAAAAAATCATCTGCAGCTCAACAATCTTCAGCATGCTAAAATAATTTCACAGCCTAGTGGTTGCTTGTCAATCAAGCCAATGTACATTTCCTTGAAGCATCAAGTTTTCCCTGTCAATGTCCTTTTGATGATATCCCAGGTGAACCTGAAAATCCACAATGTTGAAAGGATCACCAAGATTTAGGAATATTTTAAATAGAACATTCAGCTATATAATAATGGCAAGGAGGCTTAACTTTTTTGGATCTTCATTTTCTTTATCAATAACATATAGTCTTGAATAATCTTTATCACATAAAGTTATAGCCATCAGATAACCACGGTTTTGCATCTATTTCACCACATGTGAAGGTCTTGTGATGTGTAATCACAATTGCCAATTGAATAAAATCTAGAATCACCTGGAAAGGAAGCTCTCGGACACCCTGAGGGGAATGGTCTTAATTAGGTTTATTAAAGTAAGAAGACCTGCGTCACTTGCTATGATTCAACTACAAATGGTAGCAGATCTCAGACCTCTGAGAGTCAGACTAGACGTTATCAGAGGCAAGTGACTGGGTCTAGAATATGCATTTTCAGAAGGGACATTGAGTGAGTACTGAGGGCCTACCATGCGTTGGGTACTTTTCTAGGCCCCACTGGCTTGAACAAGGCCACAGTCTGTCTTGAGGACTTGTAATCTAGTAGAAGGAGCAACTCGGAACCCTTACAGACTAGCAGTAAAAGAGACGATTTCAGAGAACGATAAACAGCACAATACCAGGGCGCAGGGAGAGCATCTCTGGGCTCGGCTGGCCAATGAGGACTCCTAAGAATACGAACCTAAACTAATCAGGCAGGTTTCTTACCATCATCCAGACACCCCCATCTTGAGAAGTGCTGAACTCAATGGTGGAGTGTTGTGTGTGTTGTGTATGAGGGCATTTGAGTGCGTGTGCTTGATGTACCAAGAGTGACATCAGGAATCATCCTGAATTGCTCTACTGCCTTGCTGCTTTGCTCTGGAATTTCCCAGGTTCTGCCTTCCAAGGCCAAAGTTTAGACCACCTCCATACCTGCCTGGTATTTTTGCGTGGGATCTGGAGGTCTGAATTAAGGACCATTTATTTGTAAGACAAAGGTTTTGATTGATGAGCCATCTCCCTACCTCCCCCTGAGAGCAACCTGAGAGGTTCACCCAAAGGAACTCTTTTGTACCTCAAAGCTTGCTTGTACCTCCCTGCATGCTTAGCACTTGGCGGATCTAGGAATTCCAGAAAACTTGGCTGAATACTTGTCACACTTCTTTGTGAACTGGGGAGCTGGTGACCAGATCAGAACCGTGTGAAGATGCTTACTTGAATCCTGCGAAGTGAAAGGACTCTTGGATGTGACATGGGCGCTTTTCTTGGCACGGAGAGCAAGGGTGAATGCTAATGTGTTAATAAACCACTGTTCTCTGAAAAGGCTTTGTCATCCAGTTCTAAAAACAAAGGAGTTCCAAGATGGGGTCAACTTTACGGGAACTGGAATCCAATCCAAGCAGGTTGTGGTTCAGCTATTTAAACTTCTACTTCCACATTAGGACGTGGTTGCATCTCTGGTATATCCCGGAGCCACCATGACTTGCACAAGAATTCTACTGCAGGCTACTAATTACTGTCTTCGCAAAAACCACAGCTCACATAGGAGCCGAATTCCCCAAATGGGGTTTCTGCTCTCAAGGAATGTGAGACAGTAAGTAGACACCCAGTATTCTTACCAAAGCACATCTCCCCTAACCTCAACAATTCTATTATAAGGTCCTGTGTCCCTTCTCTGGGGGTAAAGCCACTAGTTTCTCTTGGTCTGACTTCCTCTTACAAGACTTTGTAGCTAGGCCTGGGGTTAGTCTTCAGAGCGTGTGGGCGCGTGGTTTCAGCTGTAGTTTACAGAACAGTCACTCAAAGCATGTCTCTTGGAAGTGTTTAAACATTTGCACGTAGCCCGTATGTATATGATTTTCAGTTTATAGATCAAACCATTTGCTAAACATAATGATCAAGTTTGGTAATCTATTTGTTTTGTCTATGTGATTCTTAATTTTGTGATTTCAGCACTTTCTCAATTATTCATAACTGTTAAGGCTCACAAAAACTTTGCTTTAGCAGTCATAATAGCATTTCCATGCCAGTGGGCAGCCCAAGAAGAGGTCCCGGACTATGCCACTGAGTTCTGACCCTCACTGGTGCAGACAACTCAGAGGGAGGATTGGTGCTCACATAAATGGATGCTCTGGGGAATGGGAGGGGGGAAGAGAAAAGGGAGGAAGGGGGACAGAGTTCAATGGGGGATGACGATGGGAGAGGGGAGGAGGGAGTAAAAGGAAGGGGGTAGGTATTGAACTTGTATGATTGGGCAAAAAAAAAAGTAATAAAAATACTTTAAAAAAACAACCTTGGTTTAGGTAATATTTACCAACACTTGCAATATTAGACTTAAATACGAGATTTTTCCCCTTAGTTTACTTGCTATAACAGTAAGTATATTACATGTTCACCTAAAACCAGACTTTTGTAAGTAACAATTGTATTTCTCAGAAAAAAAAAAAATTACTGAGAAGGGTCTCATTGTTTTGCTGAGTCATCCCTGGCTTAACATCTGTCATGAAGCAAGCTGGGTTCACATTTGTGTGTTGTAATGAATCTGGCCAGGTGCTATCGCTCATTCCCAGAAGGCGGAGAAGCAGTAATACGAGGAGCAGGAGGGGTGTGTGGAGAATCAGCAGACGCCAAGCCAAGGAGCTGCCTTAACCTCACAGCCTGATCTTTGAGCTTCACCAAGACAGGTTTCAGGCTTTAGAACTCGATGGGGGCTTAGAGGTTACGTGACAAATCCTGCTTTCTGAAATCCATAGGACTCCATGACAACTTGTAATCGGCTGACGCCTTCAGGAGCCAGCCAAGCAGAGAAAGGCGAGTCCTAGGAAGCAAGGATTCTCAAAGTCTCCAGAACTTACCGTCATCCAGCTCACTTCCTGCAGCAGCTTTGGGATCTATCCAGAGAACATAGGATGAGCTCGTCCTTTAACCTTAAGCTGCAGTTCAGGGCTGATGAATAATTGTGCTAATTAACAGGTTAGAGGAAAAATATGATGCTATTCCTGTGGAATGCTCTGGAAAGCTGGAAACACTTAACTGCAAAAACTCCTCATGGTAAAATATTCATAATTTGTTTCAGAAACCCACATCTGGTCTTCTGGCTCAAGGCAGGGGTTAACAGTCTTTAAAGGTCAGTCACAGTGGTGGAAAGGGGTCCCGAACAAGCAGCCAAACTTTCACAGCAGGAAAAAAAAATGCTTGTTCTTATAGCACAAGCATTTGCATTGGCTTCTAACCAGAAGGAAATACACAAGGAATTGTTTCTCTTTCCTCACATAGGTAAAAACGCCTTCCTTATGTTTATAACAATGGATACAAGAAAGAGTTAATGGAATGGTCTCATGAGACTAGGATGTAATCATTCACTCTGAGCTTCCCAAAGAGTACAGCAAACACGTCACGGCAATAAAAATAGGTGCACTTGAATCAGATCTGTGCAATTAACTATTCCCATAACAGAAACAGATTTGATGAATCAGCTGGTTTGAACATCTTCCCTGCACAAGACCCATACATAGTGGTTATCATTCATACAATAAGCAGGTCTGTGGTCCAAGATCTGCAGGAAAAAGCAGCTCTGTCCAGAGCGGATACTGTATGCAATCAATGCACGGCATGAATTCCAGGGTAATGAAGTGGGTGACAGACTATAAGAGGCCCAGAGAAGAACATGTTCTACAACTTCCCAAGAGGTATGAAAGTCTCCAGGTGGCAGTGGTATTTTATTTCCAGCATGATGGACAGACAGGTTCCGACACACAGAGATAACTAAAGACTGGCATTGGGTTGTCCATGCCAGCACACCCCTACACAAGGGCAAAGAAGCCAGGTTGGTGAGGGAACCTTGACTCAAATATAAAGCACAGGTAGAGAATGTCAGAGGGTTAGTCGGAGAAAAATCGTCCTTGGAGGTTCCCCTTGAAATACTGTTCTGGGCAGCATGGGAAATGGAACCAATAGAGGGCTCAGAATGGAATGCTCATTATGGTCCCAGAAGTCCTGCTGGACATGGTGGTTTTTACGTGTGACTCCCCATCCCTGGATGTGTATGTAACATGAGGACTGATTGAATACCAGAGTCCAGAGAGAAGACACACTTAGACACACCAAGTGTCTCTCTCGTCAGTGTGCATGGGCATGTGGCTGAGCCGTCTAGTGTCACAGCCTGAACTTGGGAGCAGAATCTAGGTCACAAATACCCAACAGAAAGGCAGTTTTCATGAAGTAGAAATGGGCACAAGAGCGAATGCCACAGAGAATCTTTTGGAGGAAGAAGATAGGTCCTCTTGGGGCATTTCGTGTCACCTCTTGAGGATAGTTCAGAAAAGTAAGGGCGAAGTCACCACACTGCTTTGTGAAGTACACTGGAAAGTTTATAGGGAAGCAGAAAGATTCCAGAGTAGTTAGGAGAAGAGATATCCCTTGTCCACAGGGACTTGAACAAAAAGAATATTTAGAGGCTTAGACCATCAGTAACTTAGGATAATGAGCTAGGAAAGAGTTCACCCTCCCTAAATGAACAGAAAACAAAACAACACTTCAAAAACAAGGAAACTAGGATACTATTCCAACACAGTTTCAAAAAAATGTAAATTAAAACATTGGCAGAAATTCCTTTAGTGGTAGTAACTGAGGGTAGATGACTAAGAATTGGAGATGGGTCACTTATCAAACTGGAGATGTTTTTTAAACCCAAGTCTATTTTATTATATAAATTGAAAACTAATAATAAACTAGGTTGCATGATCAAGATTTGAAAAAAAGAAGCATCAAGCTAGGGAGCTTATATCCTGTCTTTTAGACCTGACTATAGAGTTACAGCAACGGATACAGTGTAGAACAGGCACATGATCTACAAATACATCAGTGGAATAGCGCAGAGGAAAGAAAATGATTTTTGATGTTTTATATGAGATAGGGTCTCTATGTAGCTCAAGCTGACCTGGAATATTCTTGATAAGCCAGACTATCTTTGAACATGAGTTCCTCCTGCATCAAACTCCTGAATGCTATAATTACTAGGCATGTACAAACTCTAATTAAAAAACCTGGGGATATTTTTAAAAAGAAAGATGTTGGATGGAGCATTACCATATGTCTTTGAGAGTGTCTAAGAACTAACTAAGCCTTACAGGGCATTGGGGTGCTGTGCAGAGAACATGGTGGGCTTTATGGCGGTGGGCAGTAAGTGCAGTGCTATTCTGAAGGGGGTGAGGCAATCAGTGTCCTTCCTTCCTTAGCCTGTGCTCCTGTGGAAGTCAGTGTAAAAAGCCTCTGATGTACATAATTCTGTTATGTAATGTGGGTTGTGAATGCAAGGCATGATTTCTGGATGGTCCTCCCAGTTTTGAAAGCAAAACGAACATAAAGATGTGCCCTCTATGCAAACAGTAATCATGTACAGAACAGATCATTATTCAAATAAAATCACTAACTAAACTTCTCATTTAAAAAAAAATCCCAAGTCAATGCTTCCAATTCTAAAAATATCTTCTATTTCACTGACCGCAGTTTCTGATAGTCTGGTCCAAACACCTGAGGAAGTACCCACGCGGGGAAGCTGGTCTTGGCAAACAACCGTGTTAGCATTCAGGAAGACTTCAAAGGACCAAACGCTAGTGCGGGTCACAGCTTTCCCTATGTGAAACAGACAATTCCATCCTAAAGGAAAGGCAAACACTGTGTCTCTTCCCAGGCCCTTCAGTTTAAAGGCAGGGCCTCTACCATCTTGAAGGCTGCCCATCACAGAAATTTCTTTTTTTTCTTTCTTTTTCTTTTTGTTTGAAATGTACTCCTCCATCTAGTTGGTGTATCTCTTTCCCATGTGTAACTAGACAATTCCTTCCCGCTCCCCACACAGCACAAGAGTATGGCTTGAGATACCATGTACTTGCTGCAGAACGTGGAGCTGCAGGTCCACTCAGTAGAGTGACATCATAGGTCAAGTAGAAGGACATTCTGAGGAAGAGTCTCATAGGCTCACACATTCTGGCTTGTTAGAAGGGCAGGCAGAGACAATGAAGCCCTTCTCAATCCAGGAGAATTTAAATTGAGTGGAATCTAGGCTGGGCCAGGAGCTACAGACATAAAATTCCCCCATCTTGATGGTAGGCACAAAGCAGAGGGGTGTGTAGGTTGGCATCTCTATCAACAAATGGCCCTTCTCTCCAACCTGACCCAAAATGCAAAGAGCACTGAACAAGGAAACTAGAAAGCAATCTAGAAGGACAACATGATCAGCTCCCACCCAAGGGGATCAGGGAATATCATGGAAGAAAGGCAAAAAGAATATAGGAACTGGGGGATGGGAAAAAATGGATGGGGGAGAAGTTCATGAGCCTTCAGACCTAGCTGAGGAGTTCCTGGCCTTTAATGGCTGCGGGCGAGTGGGGGTTGATTTTCTTTTGGAGGTGTGGCCTCTGGTAGGCTACTCATGCTCCAGCGGATGGTCCCACACCCATGGGCAGGTGGGCAGCACTAATTAGACTTGCAAATCACATAAAAAATGAGGACCTGAAGATGGAAGGTGGAATGTGTTTGGGGGATCCCAGGAGAGTTGGGGGATGGACACGGTCACAATAGCATTGCATATATGTATGAAATTGTTGACAATTAAGTAAAAAAAAATTTTTGAAAGAAATTACCATGATACATAAAAATAATGAAGATTTTAGATGAGATAACAAAAGATTCATTCTCCTATTCTTGTATCGAAATGTCAGTGGCCAGAAATGGCCAGGAAAGGTCTAGAGTTTACCCACCTTCGTCATCACGTCATGCTAGGGCAATCTCTGGCATTTGTTTTATTTTTTTACTTTCTTTTCCCAGTTTCTCTCTTATTTTCATTCTCATCGCGTATCTTCATCGCCCATGGTAATGTCATGTAAGAACATTTCCGCACTAGTATATTGGGGGTTACATTTTTCAAATAGATCTAACTGTAGTATAGATTGCTGTGAGGGCGTTCTCCAATTTATTTAATGATACGGATGTTGCTGAAGATCTAATTTTAAATCAGAAAACATGATCCACAGCTTCCTGTACATTCAATATGACATCAGTTTTCAAAAACCAAAACTGAACATAGACATGAATCAGAGATTGGAAAGGAAAGATAAATATGGAGGAAATGAATTTAAATGCCCATAGTGGCTGCAAAGCAAACCAGAGTTGGCATTGTCAATAAAGCAGTATTTGTTACATTTTTCTAGTAAAATACAAACTTTAATTAACAAGAAATTATTGAGAGATTGTTTTGAGAGCTAATCAAAGCCAGAGTGGAAGGGTATATCCCTTGTACCTGTCCTAGCTCAGTCATGCCATCTCAGACATTAAAGAAGGAGGTCAGAGGTAGCTCCGCTTCCCACAAGGATGTCATTTTTAAAATGGCAAGGAGCAAAAGTATACCTGGGTGCTTAACTGGTCAGCCATGGAGCAGTTTTATTCACAGAAGTGCAATAGGAAAATGATCTTATCCCGAGTGGTATTCACAGACCCAAACTCTGAAGTCCTAAGAAAACTATCATGATGGAAAGTCCTCTGGAAAGTTAATTAGGTCCCTTTTTCGCCCCGCCCCCGCTCCGCCGGTCGGGACGCGTACGCGAGATCCAGCCGGGCCTCAACGCGCGCTCTAGGACCCCAGGTCAGCCCACGGGGACCCGGCTCCGACTCCCACCATCCAGCCGGAGCCGCGCGGGGGCCGAGGGACGAGGAGGACCTCCCCCTGTGCCCGGGCCCCGCCCCAGCTGCCCTCGGGTTAAATAGCTCCACGCCGACGCGCCCATCCTCCCTTTTCGCCCCACCCCACTCCACCGGTCAGGACACGCATGCGGTCCACCCGGGCCTCACCCCGCGCCCTAGGTAAGTCCCCGTTCAGGCCCTGCCCACCAGTACCCCAGGCCAAATAATTCAGTTTAGTGAAATTGAGAGATCTTAAGAGTTAAAATGACAATGCCAAAGTCAAAGTGCAAATCCATGAGAAGCAACACTCAAGTAAACAAATTTCCCACTGAAGAAATTAATCCCATAATGTTAGACTCCAACAAGAACAAACCCGCCGAAAAAGGCCAAGAAAGCCTGACCCAGGATAACGACTTTCAAAATATGATCATTACCATGTTCAATACTATGAAAGAGGAAATCCGGGAGGAATTACATAATCGAATCAATCGCTTTGAAGAGGAACACAACAGACATCTGGAGGAGTTGAGAAAAACAGTGCAAGAAACAAAAAGTGGCATAGAACAGTTAAAACAAACTCAAGCAGAGTTTAAAACTGAGCTAAAAGACAAGTTATCTTCAACCCAGAACGCCACAGAGAGTCTTATCAACAGAACTAATGAAGCAGAAAACAGAATTTCAGACCTTGAAGATAAAGTGGGAGTACTAACCAGCTCAATGGAAGAGGTTGTTAAAGCCAAAAAGATACTTGAGAGAAATATCCAAGAGATATGGGACACCCTGAAGAAGCCTAACATGCGTATTCATGGAATACCGGAGCAAGAATCTCAAAATACCACCGCTGAGGAAATTTTTCAAACGATCATCAAGGAAAACTTTCCTCATCTAAAAAAGAGAGGCCCATTCATATACAAGAGGCATTCCGCACCCCAAACAGATACGACCAAAATAGAAGCACACCGCGGCAAATAATAGTTAAAACACTCCACATTCAAGATAAAGAACTGGTGATGAGAGCTTCAAGGGAGAAAAAACAAGTCACTTTTAAAGGCAAACCTATTAAAATAACAAATGACTTCTCAGTCGAAACAGTAAAAGCAAGAAGAGCTTGGAGAGACATACTTCAAGTATTGAATGAGCAAAAATGTCAACCCAGGCTGATTTACCCTGCAAAACTATCAGTCATGATCGAGGGAGAAAGAAAAATCTTCCAGCACAAAGACAACTTTAAGGGATACATGGCCACCAAACCAGGCCTTCAAAAACTGCTAGAAATGATACTCAAGCGTGAAGAAAAAAACAGGCATATCCAGGAGAACAGAAGGCAAATATAACACCATTAAAAGCGAAGCAATATACTTATAAAAGCTACTAAACATAATAAATGTCTGGAATTAACAATAGTTTCTCCATTATAACACTAAATGTTAATGGACTTAATTCACCGATCAAGAGACACAGATTACAAATTTGGATTAAAAATCACAATCCATCAATCTGTTGCCTGCAGGAAACCCATCTCACCACAAAAGATAGGCACGCTCTAAAAATAAAAGGCTGGTCAACAATTCTACAAGCAAATGGAAGCAGAAAACAGGCAGGGGTAGCCATTATGCTATCAGACAAAGTGGATTTCAAACCAAAAAAAATTATAAGAGACACGGATGGATACTACATTTTAGTCAGAGGTACAATTCACCAGGAAGATTTCACAATACTGAACATATATGCACCCAATACGGGCCCCTCCACATTCATTAAGAAAACCCTACAGCGTCTAAAGCAAGAAATCAACCCCCAAACGATAATTCTTGGGGACTTCAACACCGCCCTCTCTACATGGGATAGATCAACAGGTCAAAAGCTTAACAGAGACACTTTGGAACTTAATCAAACCCTGAAAGAAATGGACCTCACAGATCTCTATCGAACTTTTCACCCACGCACCAAAGAATACACATTTTTCTCAGCAGCACACGGAACTTTCTCCAAAATAGATCACATATTGGGCCACAAAATGAATCTACACATATACAAGAAAGTTGAAATTCTAACCTGTGCCCTATCAGACCACCACGGCCTAAAGCTGGACATCCACAACACATCAAACAAGAGAAAATACACTAACTCCTGGAAACTTAACACTATGATGCTGAATAAGAACTGGATTCAGGAAGAAATTAAAAAGGAAATTCAAGATTTCCTGAAAGTGAATGATAACGAAAATACAACTTACCAAAATCTCTGGGACACAATGAAAGCTGTTCTAAGAGGTAAGTTCATAGCTCTTAATGCCCACGTCAAAAAAATGGAAACATCAGAAATAAACAACTTAACAATGCAGCTTAAAGCTTTAGAGAAACTAGAGCAATCTGATCCTAAAAGCAGTAGAAGAGAAGAGATTAGCAAAATAAGGGGAGAAATATCTGAAATCGAGACTAAGAAAACGATAGAAAAAATCAACCAATCAAAAAGCTGGTTCTTTGAAAAAATCAGCAAGATTGATACACCCCTAGCTAAACTAACCAAAAGCAAGAGAGAGAAAACCCAAATTAACAAAATTAGAAATGAACATGGAGTTATCACTACGGATACCCAAGAAATCCAGAGAATTATAACATCATATTTCAAAAACTTATACTCTGTGAAGTTTGACAACACAAAAGAGATGGATGAATTTCTAAGTAAACACAACTTACCTAAATTGAATCAGGAAGTTGTGAATTATTTAAATAGTCCTATAACATATAAGGAAATTGAGGAAGTAATCTCGAATCTTCCCACCAAAAAATGTCCTGGACCAGATGGATTCAGCACAGAGTTCTACAAGACATTTAAGGAGTTAATAACACCAATACTCCTTAAACTGTTCCATCAAATAGCAAAAGAAGGAACACTACCAAATTCCTTCTATGAAGCTAATATCGTTTTAATCCCAAAACCTAATAAAGATTCACTTAAAAAAGAAAACTATAGGCCGATCTCCCTGATGAACACAGACGCAAAGATTCTCAACAAAGTCTTAGCAAATCGGATTCAAAAACATATTAAAAAGATCATTCATGGGGACCAAGTAGGCTTCATCCCCGGCACACAAGGTTGGTTCAACATACGCAAATCAATAAATGTAATTCATCATGTAAACCAGTCCAAAGTCCAAGACCACATGATACTCTCGATAGATGCAGAAAAAGCTTTTGACAAGATCCAACAGCCTTTTATGATCAAAACGCTAGAGACAGTAGGAATAGAAGGAACCTTTATCAATATAATAAAAGCTGTATACAACAAGCCCACAGCAAGGATTATGCTCAATGGGGAACAATTGGAAGCATTCCCACTTCGATCAGGAACAAGACAAGGCTGTCCACTCTCACCACTTCTATTCAATATTGTACTTGAAGTCTTAGCCGAAGCCATAAGACAAGAAAGGGACATAAGAGGGATTCAAATTGGCAAGGAAGAAGTCAAGCTATCTCTATTTGCAGATGACATGATCTTATACCTGAGTGATCCCAAAAACTCCACCAGGAAGCTCCTGGAACTAATTGAGAAGTTCAGCAGGGTGGCAGGATACAAAATAAATGTGCAAAAATCAGAGGCCTTCCTATATGCCCAGAATGAAAGAAGTGAAAAAGCCTTGAGAGAAACCATGCCATTTACTATAACCCCTAAAAAAATGAAATACCTTGGTATAAACCTAACTAAGGAGGTAAAAGACCTTTACAATGAAAACTTTAAAACCCTAAAGAAAGAAATTGCAGAAGACACCAGAAGGTGGAAAGACCTCCCTTGTTCCTGGATTGGCAGAATCAACATTGTAAAAATGACCATCCTACCAAAGGCAATATACAGATTCAATGCTATACCAATCAAAATCCCAAAGCAATTCTTCAAAGAAGTTGACCAAACAATCTCAAAGTTCATATGGAGGCACAAAAGACCCAGGATAGCAAAAACAATCCTGAGTAACAAAAACACAGCTGGAGGTATTACCATACCAAACCTAAGTCTATACTACAAATCCATAGTTATAAAGACAGCCTGGTACTGGCTCCAAAATAGACACACAGATCAATGGATAAGGATTGAAGACCCAGATATAAGCCCACAAAGTTACAGCCATTTGGTCTTTGACAAAGGGGCCCAAAGAATCCAATGGAAAAAGAACAGCATCTTCAACAAATGGTGCTGGCAAAACTGGATCTCCACATGCAGAAGATTAAAGCTGGACCCGTACTTGTCACCATGTACAAGACTTAATTCCAAATGGATCAAGGACCTTGATATCATGCCACAGACTTTAAAAACCATAGTTGAAAGGATAGGGAACTCCCTCGAGCTGGTTGGGCTAGGCCAACACTTCCTAAACAGACATCCAATGGCACAGTCACTGCTACCAACTCTCAACAGTTGGGATCTTGTGAAATTAAAGAGCTTCTGTTCAGATAAAGAGATTGTCACACGAGCTCAAAGGCAACCCACAGAATGGGAGAAAATCTTCACTAACCACATATCTGACAGAGCTCTACTGTCCAGAGTGCACAAAGAACTTAGAAAATTAAACTCCAAGGAAAACACTGGCCCAATTAAAAAATGGGCCCTGGAACTTCAAAGAAACTTTACCAGGGATGAAATTAAAATGTCTAACAATTATCTTAAAAAATGCTCCACTTCCTTCGCCATCAGGGAAATGCAAATCAAAACTTCCCTGAGATATCATCTCACCCCGGTCAGGATGGCAAAAATCCACAATACAAACAACGACAAATGCTGGAGAGGATGTGGAGAGAGGGGAACTCTCCTACATTGTTGGTGGGAATGCAGGCTCATACAGCCACTCTGGCGAGCCGTCTGGAGATTCTTAAAGAAATTAAAGATTGAAATGCCATATGACCCTGCTATCCCACTTTTGGGAATAACCCCCCAAGCAGCAAAGGTTCGCCTCGATAGCACAAGCTCGACCATGTTCATAGCAGCACTGTTTACAATAGCAAAGTCATGGAATCAGCCCAAATGTCCAACAGTTGACGAGTGGATAAGGAAACAGTGGTACATCTATACAATGGAGTACTACTCAGCCATCAAAAATGATGAATTACTGGAATTTGCTGGGAAATGGATGTCATTAGAAACAATTATATTAAGTGAAGTATCCCAAACCCAGAAAATTAAGCGCTGTATGTACTCCCTAATAGGTGGCTCCTAGTACCAAACTCACCCAGCCCACATTGGGACACTCAAAAGTAATCCTATGTAACACAGTAATTGCAAGGATTATGAACAAGAGAGATGGGTTAGGAGGGCCACACCAGAAACAAGGAGAGAGGAGACCATGTTACAGCAGAGAAAATAGGCCTCCATGAAGGTCTGCAAGTAAGTAATGAGAAACCTGGTTAAGTTCACAGACGTTCTTTCCTGATCTCACCAGAAGGGGAGGGCATATAGTCTAGCAGATAAAAAGTAATCATTTTGCAAATGGGTGATGGACCCCTCCCTCAGTGAGGTTTCCTACTCTTATTACATCTACCCTTGAATGTGCTATTACAACAAGACTCCAGTTTAACAGCTTTTTGTCTCTGGCCAGGGGGTGACATACAGTGCCCAGCAGAATGGAGTGAAGGGAATTGCAGGAGCAGCAAAACTGCAAAAGAAAATCAACAAACCACAATCCAGAACTTCAGAGACTCTATATCAATCACATGGAACTAGGACAGCCTAATCTCTCCCTATCCTGGAGCTCAGGGACATTTGCGGAAGAGGGGGTGGTAAGATTGTAAGAGCAAAAGGATGGGAGGAGCAACGATTTGCAAGATTCTCAACAATAGTTGGGGCCAAAGCAATCATAATGGGACTTTGCATGCCCTGCGCAATGTCCAGCGCACTGTTGCCCTCATTAAGTCTAGCATCTGTTAAGGGCACCGAGACCCCTGGAGGCAAGGGATTGACAGCCATAGTAGTGATCTTATGCTTAAGGGGAACAAGAGAAAGGGCTTATGGAAATGCCACTGGGTCCTTATATGTCATCGGAGAGGAGGACACAGTGGAGAGTTAGGCGTACACAATAAAGGACTCTCTGGGAATTGGGGGGGAGGCACTGGGGGAAGGGGAGGGGGAAGAGGGGGGAGGGAGGGAACTGGTAAAAAATTTTAAAATGTATAATTAAATTTTTAATAAAAAAAAATAATGGAAAAAAAATAAAAATAAAAATAAAAAAAAAGAAAGTTAATTAATGCCACTTTCATAAAAAAGTCAGTTGAGACAAATAGAACCCTAGAGAAGAGAAAGAGAACCAGAAAGAAGGGGAGCATAAAGGGGGGTTGGCAATGCAGGACGGGCCTGAAGGACAATGTATGTGGACATGAAAAGGCCACAGTGAAACCCAGCGTTTCATACAATCAATATATGCTAGAAAGTAGAAAGGAGAAGGGAAGGGAGGGAAGGGAAGAGGAGAGACGGGGATGGGAGGGAAGAGGAAGGGAGAAGACAGGTGATGGAATGCGGAATGGGAGAAGGGAGAGGATGGACTGAAAGGGAAGAGAGGAGCGAACAAGACAGGGCAGGACCTGAAGTCCACCGCTCTTGGTGTCAGACAACGTCCCTGAACAAGTCACTTCTATTTCTGGGTTTAATGTCATCACTTATGAAAGGGGGATTATAGGGTGCTCGGCTACCCTCACAGGATTTTGATAGATAACAAAAGGCACGATGTGTTTGGCTGGGCCAGCAGCATCAGTGGGCAAGGTGCCTACTTGCAAGCTGGGCATGTTCAGAGCTGCTGCGTGGTGCCTTTGCTTTGTTTTCCAGCTGAGCTCTCTCCTGAGGAGGCTGTCAAAAGTATGTTGTACTGACAACAGTGTCATTTCCCCTTTCTCTTCTCCTTTATGAATCAGTTTTGTTCTCTGACAGTTTTATATACTCACGCGGCACTGTCTGATGATCACCGCTTCTCTCTCGCGCACCAGCCCCTCCAGGCCTCTTTCTTCCCTACCAATCTCTTTCCCGTGTTTTTATGACTTTGTGTTTTGTTTTCTGAGTTCAGTTTGGGCTGTCTGTGTGACCATAGGTTTGGATCTATTGGAGCCTGCTGGAATCATCCATGGTTAAAAGTTTGTTCATTTGTTTGTTTGTTTGTTTGTTGTTGTTGTTTCTAGCAGAACTGGGGCTTAAATCATGCTTGCATGCTGGAAGAAACTCAGCCACTGAGTTTCCACCCAAGTTCTTCTGCATTTTTAGACCAGTTAAAATAAGCTTTTGATTTGGAATTTATACTTGAAACATACTTTCCAAAGATAATACTCTCATGTGGAATTATTCAAAAAATGTTAATGTCAGTATGTTTTTAAGCAAAGTTTCTTGGTGATATTAGGAAGGAGAGCTCATTTTTTAAAGAAATTTTAGAATGATGTGTGATGATTAATCTTGACTGTCAACCTCATTAGGCTGAAAAACTCCTAGGAGATCAACATAACCCACCTCTGGCTCCAGAGACGACTTCATAAGGTTCTGACGTAACAGATACGTGAATCAACTGACACAATTCAGTGTTTGAACAGGGAACTAGGCGATGGGTTAGTAGGTAAAGTGGTTGCTGTGTAAGCCTGAGGACCTGAGAATCCCCAGAATTCTAGATGGATATAGTAGTATATATCTGTTATCCCAGAACTCCTAGGGCAAGATGGAAGGTAGAGACTAGAGAATTCTCGGAAACTCTCAGGCCGGCCAATCTGACTCACATAATAGAACACAAAAGGCCCTGTCTCACACAATGTGGAAGGGAGAAGCCAACACCTTAGATGCTGAATTCATACATGCACAGGCACGTGTACATGTACACACACGCACACATGCACACACGCACAAATATAAAAACTGAATAGTCCTTTGAAAGTGGTAGAACTGAGAAGTCTAGCTGGAAGAACTTGGTAACTAGGGACACATCCATGGGAAATGGATCTGACCCTGGCTCCTTCCTGTTGCTGCATTCTACTTCCTGCCTGCATCCTTGAAGTGGGATGCTCCATCAGGCGTGACCTCCCAGGATGGACTGAAACTTGAGCAGAGTAAATCCCCTTCTTTTAAAATGTTTCTGCCAAGTATTTAATCCCAGCAGTAAGAAGTCTGACTAACACATCATGGATATGCATGCCCATTCCTGGTGTGTGTTCGTGTGCGTGTGTGTGTGTGTGTGTGTGTGTGTGTGTTGTGTGTGGTCTACAAGCACATAGGCACGTTCACTGGTCCCCGTGTGTGTTACAGTGAAGAGTAGGGAGAAAATTCAGGAAGTTACAAGGAGTAAGAGGAATAACCTCTACCTCTCCTGCTCACTCCTAAAGGATTTAGCCAACTTTCAAAGAAATTCGATAGTAGATCCTAAGTGGGAAATGCTTGTTTGTTTGTTTGTTTGTTCATTTTTAAAAAATAATCCAAGGGATTGGAGATACAGTTCAATTGCACAAAGCTTGTGTAAAATTTTAGCTTTAATCCCCAACACTAACACTGAAAAAAAAAATAAACATTCAGGCTGCAATTGATGAACAAAATATAAGCTGTGCTTGATCAGCCGGGTGCACAACAGGAAACAAACATGTTTGCCAAGAGGATTGGAATAAAGTCTGCCTGTAGCTTATAATCAATAGTGAGAAAATTCTTTTTTTTTTTTAAACATTTTATTATTTATTCAATTGTGCGTGCATGTGTGTGTGCATGTGTGTATGTATATGTGTGTGTAGAACCACGGACGAATTCGGGAACCACCATGGACGCCTCCACTTCCTCCTTGTTTACTCTGTCCGGGGATTCACAGGCTCCGCCCTACCAGGATCAGAAACGCAGGCCGCCCCCGCTTCCGCCTGGCGTCTATACGTGGGGTCTAGGATCTGAACTCAGGACCTTCCGCCTGCAAAGCGGAGGCTTAACCCCTGAGCCACCTCTCCAGCCCCAATAGTGAGAAAATTCTATGTAGACTCATTTCACACTTTGATGAGGCTCTGTATAGATACTGGGAGATGGTCTCACCAAGTGAAGAAAAATTAGATCCAATAGGTAAGACACAGTCCAATTTCACAACACAAACATTACCTGGATTACTTCTTTTTTAACTGCAGAAATACTTATAGTGCTTTCTGAAATGGCTCGAAATTCTTTTGTATGAACTAAATATTACACTAAACTATGGGAAGGAAAAAGAGAGCGACCTATAGGGCTTATAAAACATTCCTTTCACATCCACCCTCAACCACATCAGCAATTTGCATTTTATGTTTTCTAGAATGTGGAGCGGAAGAGTTTTGTCTTCTCAGATAAATCAGGGGATTCTCTGGTCAGAAAAACAATTGAATTTTTTTTGCGTGTGTGTGTGTGTGTGTGTGTGTGTGTGTGTGTGTGTGTGTGTTTATGTGCATACATCTATGTATATCAAAAAAAGGGCACTGTGAGTACCTTCGGAGACCCAAGGATAACTTC
The DNA here is from genome assembly GCA_023101885.1 of Typhlomys cinereus. NCBI lineage: Eukaryota > Metazoa > Chordata > Mammalia > Rodentia > Platacanthomyidae > Typhlomys > Typhlomys cinereus. Next base: position 3,440,699 of record JALPQD010000209.1, on the reverse strand, counting down.
TGGAATCACTCTGGATTGCTCTACCTCCACTTCACTTTGTTCTGGAGTTTCCCAGACTCTATGTTCCAGGGTTGGAAGTACAGGCTGTTTTCACAAGGCATACAGGAGCCAAACTAAAGACCTTCTAATGAGCCAGAACTATTTAATTGCTTGCAAAGTAATATTAGGAAGAAGAACCTAAAGCCCTGATCCCTTCCCATCACCAGTTCAGATGTTCTTATCCCTATCCGTCATCCAAACCTTTGACATGGAGATCTTACAGAATTTAAGAAACCATCAAACCAGCCTAGTTTTAGAAAATAATAATGGTAATAACTTCAGATCCCTGATTTGAAAAGTCTCGATCTTAAATGAGAGTGTGCAATCCTTCTGCCCCTCTTTCTCAACAAGCTTTCTCACCTTGCAGGTAGTAGCTTTGATCGCACTTCCCAAAGCCACAGATCAAAACAGAGCTGGCCTGGAAAACCAAACAATTACTCCCCAGTATGAAAGTTGCTGCAGACAAAGCTGTTGAGCCAACTCAAGTCAAAGCTGACTGAAAGGAGGTTTAAGTCAGGACCTCCCAGAGAAAGAACTAGTTTAACAAACCTTTTTAGACCTAATACACTAGGTAAACAAAGATTTAAAGTCAGAGTAGAACTAGCTACAATGCTTAGTTAAAAGAATGAAAGATTTCCCTCCTTCTAATCCTTTCTTTAAGACAGACAGCAACCACAGAGACCTATTAGGGAATTAAAAGTAATTCATATTTTTCAGTTTTTGTATGTAGCCAACAATTCCTTTAAAATCCCTGTGGGCAGCCAGGAATTCATTTCTTTCATTTTTAAGTTAGCAAAGTGAGTAAGTGTTATGATTCCCAAGAGTTGTCCCCTAGTTCTGCTGATCTGTTCTGTATTTAGAATCACTACAGTGAAGCTTCCCTGAAATAAAGAAGTTTATATGGTTAATGCCGATGCTTGTTTGTAGCGTGGAAAGTGACGGGTAGAGGCATCAAATGGTAGTGGAGGGGTGGGGGAAGGGGTCTTTTTATTCTCTTGATAATGTGGGAGATAGAAGAATGGAAATCCAGCATTTAATATTTCCTGGTTAGAAATACAGGACCAGCTCATCACCAGCCCCCCTCCCCAAATGAGCACTAGAGATAAGAACAAGAAACAGAAATTACTCCAGCAGTTTAGGGTAGGGACCTCAAAAAATGAGTGGTTCTGCTTCTTGTCTGACTTGACCCAAAATCAGAAATGTCCTTAGTTCTACAGGAAAGTCTGTCCTGGCCAGAGGTCAGAAATACCAGAAATGTTAAGGGGCACTGGTGCCTGAAGTGTGTCTTGTGTTCTAGTTTCTCAATTGGCATAACTCCCTGAGAACCTCATTGAATTCTCAGTGGTATGCCCAGAACTTCATTGCCCAAAATCAAGGTGGAGAGTTCAGGAATAACTCATGGCCTAGATGTCTTGATGGATCACCTCAGTCCCTAAGCCTCTACCCAGGAAAAGTCACGTTGTGGACCTGGGTGGCTCTGGTGGCCACTGATTGCCCGGTACCTTAGTTCTCCAAACCACTGCCGTCCCAAGGGGAGAGAGCCTCCACCACACTCAAGAAGTCCCGCTTTTCCTCCTCTCACTGGTTAAGACCCTGTAGGGTTTACAGGAACTGAGTGTTTTTATTCTCTGCATGGTTTTACTCGTGCAAAGTTTCACTTTTGTTCTTTGCGTGCCTTTGAAGAAAGCTATATGCAGACAGTCCTGGGGCTCTTAGCTCTGTGGCCCGGGGAAACTGGAACTAGGAGGGACATTGGCTGCATTTGCAGTCACAGTGATAATACTGGGGCTCCTCCAGCTTCAGGAAGGCGACGTTACGTCTCCTCGTTCAGTCATGTCTTTCTGGTAGCCCTAACCTACTTCATCCACAGTTAAAGCTCAGTTCTCCTTCACCTTTTAGAATTGCTTGTTCTGACCTCCTAGGACAGGCCAGGTGAATGGCGTCCGTGAGAGACTAGCTACCAGCGGCACCTTCACGATGGAGGCTTCTTTCCAGGAGCCTCTGCACTCAGGGTCCACAGAGAGGAGCCCCTTGGTCTTTGAACCTCCCCTCTACGCCTTACTCCTCCACAGGGAGGGGATACAGAACGTGTCAACAAGGGCCAGGCCTCTCCCCAGAGCCTGGATTCCTACAATAGTGCCTTCTTCAATGGGCCAATCCATCCATGAGATCAGAGTCCTCATGAACCAATCACCTCCCACAAACGCACTCTCAATATGTTCATACGGACCACCAAGTTTTCCACATATGAGTCTTCAAGGAACATCTAGTTCCCAAGCTACAGAACTATCTAATAATGAAAACAAGCTACCGCTATGTGCAGCGATGTGGATAAGCCTTTGAAAGCATTATATCAAATGAAAGAAACCAGATATGAGTACAACTTACCATATGAGGCCATTTGAAATATCCACATGAGAAAAATCTTTAGCAACAAACATGGACTAGGGCTTACCTAGGTCTCGAATTGAGGGTGAAGATCAACCAGAAGTGACCATGCACCTCTCCACATGCAGGAGGAGGTGTTCTGAAACTCCGTTTTGCCAATGTTGTCTCACTGGGTATCATAGTTAAGCACAGGTGTCAACTTGACTGTTGAGGGTTTGAGCTCTGGGCACAGGTGTAGAGAGTTGATGGTTGAGTTAAGCCCAGAGCAAACCTGAAGGAGATTGTTTAGCTGATGGAGAAGACCCAGCCCATGGTGGGTGGGATTAGGCCCTAGATAAATCACAGAGAGCTGGTTGAGAGAGTCGGCATCCTTCTGTCCACTTGGCCAGACATGCTGGTCTGGCAAGTAAGGATTGTCCCTCTCTCAGCCATTATGCAGTGATGGTGTGGCCAGTTCCCTCAGCCCTGGTGTTGGTGTGTGCTCTCCCGTCAAGCGGGACTGAGGACTGTAACCAGGAATCATAAGAGAATAAACCCTTGTTCCCTTAAGCTGTGTGATGGTCATTTATCAGCAACCATGCAGGCGGACTGCAACACTGGTTAAGTTTACTTTTTAAAACCAAGTGAAGTACACATTTAAACTAGTTGAGTTTTATGGTATATACATTATACATGTATATGGTGCCCATCTTTACATGAATTGCAAGGATTCAAACTCAGATCCTTGTGCTTACACAGTAAGCGCTTTTACCCACTTGAGACTCAGGGCAATTTAAACCACAGATTAGACACTGTCAAAATTAAGATACAGATCTTAAGAACGCATAGCACAGGTAACTGAGGGGACGTATCCCTGCTTGTCAGGTAGGCTACAAGGATTGCCTCTACCTTCCCTGTATATTTTCTTAAAGTTAAAATTAATTGACCCAGCCTAGGAGAGGGGTGAGTTATGCAGCTGGAAAACTATTCGGTCTGCAGCTTTGAAAAAAGGTAAAATGCATTACCTCAACATGAGTCATCGCCACTTTAGGCAGCTTGAGGGAAAAGAAAACCCCTTCTCTCTGTGGCTGCTGCTCTCCAGGCCCGTGGTAACTTCTCATCTGGAACCAGTGCGGGCCCCACACCCACGAGGTGAGTTTCTAGGAGAGGCTTGGCAGGCCGGGATTCCGCAGGCAAACTTGTAACTGGCTTTCAGCTGCCCTACCTCACTCAGCAGGAGGACACAGCTGCAGCACAGCTGGACCCACTTGGCCTCCAGCACACAGTGCACAGTGAGCGCCCACTGTCTGAGCCAAAATAGGCCCCTAAGTTAGACATATTTTTAAAAATCCTGCAGAACCAATTAAATGCTTAGAAAAGTGTACTAGCAATAAAATATTATGGAATTTACTTCTCTGAACTATGACTCTGAGATTATTTGAAGTAAACCCCAAGAACTCATTAGTAATCTTTAAAAGGAACAAAATTACCATTCCTCCAATATATAGTTTTAGAAAAATAATTGCACATTCTTTACCTTATTTCAAAAAGGGGGAAGGTCTGAAGGCAGACCTCAGTTGGGAAAGTGCTGCCTAGCACGCACGCACGAAACCTTGGGTTTGATCCCAGTATCACATAAGCTGGGTGTGGTAATGCATACCAGGAATCCCAGCATTCAGGAGGTGGGAACAGGCGAATTAGAAATTCAAGGTCATTCTAAGCTATATACCAGTTGGGAGGCCAGTTTAGGCTACATGAGAACTAGTCTCAAAAATAATTAGATAGGGCTGGAGAGATAGCTCGGAGGTTAAGACTCTGCCTTACAAACAGAAGGACTTGAGTTCAGATCTCAGATCACACATTGAAAACACCAGGTGAGGGCTGCAGAGATGGCTGAGGGGGTTAAGACTCTGTTTTGCAAGCAGAAGGTCCTGAGCTCGAAATCTGATACACACACACTAAATAAATAAATAAATAAACAAACAAACAAACAAACAAAATGAAAAAAACAAACACCAGGTGAAAACAGCAGTGGAATGTACTTCCAACTCCAAAGGGCAGAGCCTGGGAAACTCCAGAGCAAAGACAAAAGGAAGTAGAACAATCCAGAATGGTACCCAAAGTTACCCTTGGGACTCCACAGGTACACACAGTGCCCTCTGATACACACACACACACACACACACACACACACACACACACACACACACACACCCTGAAAGTAGAAGGAGCGCATAATCCATGTTGGTGAATAGGCACAGAAACCACAGAGGCAAGGCAGCCTCTGAGCTCCTGAAATGTCAAGGCTTTAATTACACATGTTAAAATAATGGGCTCTGTCACTCCACGAGCGCTCCGCACTGCTGACAACCTCCTCTAACTCCTGTCCTCGGGCACGGTATGCTGGTCTGTGGTCAAGGCACTGATTCCGGGCCCAATTCTGACAGCACAAGTGGGTGTCTGGTAAAGCATCATTCTTCTTCATTATGGGACAGTAAATCCCATAATGCAGTGCTATCAAACCACAGTACTCACGTCACACGGGAACCCTTCATTCATTTACTCTCCAGTATTTATGACATGTAGTAGCTACTGGCTTAGCATGGTTCAATTGTTGTATTATTCTCATCTGCTTATGTGGGCACGAGTGTCGTTGTATGCAAAAAGGTCAGAGGATCACCTTGTGGAGTTGGTTCTTTCCTTCCGCTTTTATGAAGAAGAAGCTCAGGTGCAGCAAGTGCTTTGACCAGCTAAGTCATCTCTCTGCCCCATGCAGTCAGTCTAAAAATAATAGTAATGGGGGGGGAAACACTCTTGAGGTGCAAAAATTTTTTTCATCTGCATAATTCATTATATTTTATTCTGAAGCAAATCTATTCCTTGAGAAAACAAATGCTCTCCAGACAATTACGACTTTCCTCTTTCCATGCAAGCACCAGGCTTGCACATCTGTTTTGAGAGGTAAAAAAGTCCACTGTTGTGAGATGCGACTCAGGGCAAAGGCACAATGCCTAGACAGGAATCCACTGTCTGCAGACAAACAAGTCGTAATTGCCTGTACCTAGAATTATTGGAAAATTATGTCACTATGCCAATTAGTGTTAGCTGCCAACTTGACTCTTGGAGGGAGGAGGGATGTCTAGGCTCACCTTTGAAGAATTAGCTAGTTAAGGCAAACCTCTGGATATGTCTATAGGAGATTGTCTTTTTAAATTTTTAAAAATGTTTCCTAGTTATACCAGCTCAATGAGTAAGTCCTTGCCTCCATCCTTCCTCCCTTTCTTTCCTACCTCTCTCCTCAACTTTTCCTCCCTCCCTCCCTTTCCTTCCTGGATTGCTCTGATTGAAGGGGGAAGACCTGCAGGCGCATTGTGTGTATGGTATGTGTAAAGATGTGGCCTGGAGAACTGGAGAGATGGCTCAGGAGCTAAAGCATTTGACTCACAAGCAAAAGGACCTGAGTTTGGATCCCCAGATCCTATGTAAAGAGTTTGGAGATGGGTGTCAACTGTACTGAAAGGCAGAGCCTGGGAAACCCCAGAGCAAAGCAAGGAGGTAGAGCAATGCAACACGGTCCCTGAAGTCACCCTTGGGCCTCTACAGGTACACACAGGGTCCTCTTCTACACATACCTACACACACACACACACACACACACACACACACACACACACACCATTGAAAAAATAAGCTGTGGCAAGATGACTGACGTGCCTTGGTTCTGCCTCTCTGCCCTTGACTTTGGATGGGCTGTGTCTGATTCTCCCAGTTTCTACTGATAACTCCCCTGTCATGATGTACTTACTGTAACTTGGAATTTTGAGCTAGACTAAAACTCTTTGTTCCCTCCCCTAAATTGTTTGGGTCAGGTGCTATTGTAGTTATTACAGCAATGAGCTCTGAAATTAAAACAGAGATCACTATCAGAGAAGTGGGGTGTGTCGGGGAGTCGCCATCAGCAGGGTCCTCTTCGGCATCTAAGTCACTCCCAGAAAATGCCCACAATGGGCTGAGCCCAGCCCTCACCTTCCACCCAGACATGTCTGCCAAGAATTCATGCGCTGAAACATGTTATTCCATTCTAAACTTCTGTGGTCTTTTTTTTTTTTTACATAAAGTCAGGGCTCTGTATGTATTTTGTAAATACAGGCATGGGTAGATTACAGTATGTGTGAATTTCATTTCATGATAGGAAAAGTATAAGTCCGCATGTTCAGATGCCCTGAAAGGATGCCTCCCCAATCCCTCTAAAGCTTTTTTATAAAACACATTGAGGATTCGGGGGGTCGGAGTTCACTGTCAGACTGAGAAGCCACCATCCTGCCTGCCCGGACAAGGGTTGTATTGAAGGCAACCTCACACTCAGAAAGTGTGTTTGAGCGGTGGCACATACCTAGTGTTATTCTCAGAGCCTGATCCATCTAGAATCCAGAAGAAATGTCATGTTTGTTTGCCGCAAACTCCTTGTTCTATACCCCAGGGTTTCTCAGTCTCTTGAGTGTGACCTCAAAACCTCAGGAACATTCCCCAGATCTCCCTCCTACATCCCTCTGCCTGACAGAACATACAACGTGGAATAGGACTGTCACCAAGGGCAACATACCTGTGGTCACATAAACACATAAACGCTTTTGCGAGAAACCACATTCTCAGGCTCTGGCCACGTGAGGCGGCTGTCAGACCTACGGGACCCCGTGGAATGCTGGCTGCCACACAGCACCCATCCACCCTGCTTAGCCTGAGTTGCTGCCTCCAGCCATGTCCCGGGATAGTGCTGGGAGCAGGAAGGTGGAGAAGATTAAGAAGAGTCCCAAACATCAGTGTGTCCCGTTCCAGCAAACCGGTGGCAACGTGTTTCGGGCCTCCAGGATTGGTTTTTGCTTCTATGGGGAGATAAACCTGAATGCGCATGGGCGTATGCACGAGGGGGTGGGGAATCAAAGAAATGGGAGACAGGAAGATCTTCAGTGTCTCCCTTTACAAAACGGAAAATGAAATTACAGTCTCTTGTAGGTCACATTTCCAGTTTAATTTCTAATAGTTTAATTTTAAGTAAGAGTAAAATTTATTATTCCATTACTAGACTGTGGGGCCTTCAAATAATAGTCCTAAAAAGAATGCCTTTTTAGAGACTCAAACTGTCCTTGACCTGCTGTGTTTGCATAGGATCAAACTGTGTTTGCAAAAACTGGCAGGCTGTAGAATACTCCGTGTACACACGTGCATGCACACACACACACACACACACACACACACACAACACTTTCATCATGAGCAGGTCCACCTTCCGCCTCTTCGTGAACGTCACTATTCACTGAAAAGGGCATCACATTCTCTTTAGTCGAAAAGCAAATTTGCTCACCGTTGTCAGCTTTTCATTTCACTTGAGATGTAAATTTCTCCATAACGGCTTCGGTTGATTTTTATTTTGCTTGGCACAGGTTAGAGGCTTTCGTCATGGCGTTAACATTGGTGATCTAATTAATCCAAACAGCAAAACATCAAGTCATAACAAAAAAATCACCCATTAGTCCAATGAATGATCGGAAGGTCTTTTAAAAACAATTATTTTCACTGCATAATAAAATGTGAGCTCATTTCTGATTATAAAAAAATCAAAATAATATTCATTCAAGTCAAGCCACCTTGAAAACATAACCTTTTGCTATTGTTGTGAATTCAATGTATATCTACCAACTCCTTTTTCTGTTTATATGTGAAATTGTACAAATAAAAAATTTGGTCTCAAGTCTGTGATTTTTATATAAATGGAATAATTCTTTACTTTTGTATGAGTTTTTAATTAGCAAGCAGACTCTAGATGTAGCCATCAGTGGATTACATGTCTTTAGAAAATCATTGCATAATATTCCATAAGATAGATTATGAAAGATTCATTATTACCCCACTAATGGAAACTCGGTGGTAATTTTTTAACTGTTCCATAAAACACCCCAAGGAGCAGTTTTGTACCTGCTTTCCACACACATGTGGCCGTGTTGCTCTTGGGTAGATACCAAGAAGTGACACTATTTGACTCAGAAGACATGTGAAAGTTTAAAAGGGCTGGCTAAGGGCCCTGGAGAAAAGACAGTTCTAAGTCAAATCTAACCACTGACTTCGTTTCAAGAAGAGACTTTCCTCTTCCATATGGTCTAATCCTCATTTAATGTTACTGATGCTCCAGATATTTCCATATCTAATAAATGAAAAGTCCAAGCTCATTTCATCATGGTATTAACATTGGTGATCTAATTAATCCAAACAGCAAAACATCAAGTCATAACTGCTAATACATAGTGAAATACATATTTGAAAATATATGTGTGGGTTATATTCATTTTCTTTCCCGTAAATTGCCTGTTCATATCCTGGGGAGCTATTTTCTGATATATCAAGCTATAAGCATTCTGTATCTATAATATTATCAATCTTTTCTCTGCTACCTCTGCGTAAACTATTTTCTATGACAGTATTTGACAATGTCTATGTTTTTCTTTTGCTAAAAAAGATTTTCTTTATTCTCTTTGAAATTCTTCGTGTGTATGTCCAGATACATAAGTACATTTGCATAAGCACTATCGAATAGGAGGTCTTCTAAGTGAAGTCTTTTGTTTCCTTTAGTTTTAAAGTTATCCTTCTTTTTATTTGCCTCAGTCTCCTCCTGATCTTTTTATTCCTCCTCCTCTCCCTCTTGCTTTTCCTCCTTCCCTTCTTCCTCTTCCTCCTTCTTCTTCTCATCCTCCTCTTCTCTACCTCTCTCATTTTTGCCCTGCATTAGCCTCCAACCCTAACATTCCAATAATTATAGAAAGTGAAAGGAAAAACATGGAATTTTTTTAAATGAAAATGTAAAAACACCAGGCAAATGCTGTAAATCAAAAGGGCATGTGTCCAGCAGACTAAAGAGGAATGAAAGTGACCACCACATAATGATAACCAACTGGGCACAGCAAGAAAGTGTTCTAAACTTCTCTGCAATCAGTAATAGAGTCATCTAGAATGCTGGATGGAATACAGAGCAAAATTTCTTGAGATTAGCAGATAAACATTTTTTTCTTTTTTTTTTAATTTTTAAAATTTATTCAATTGTGTGTGTGTGCGCGTGTGTGTAGATATGTGTGTGTCTGTGTGTAGAAGAACCACGGGTGAATTCCGGAATCACTATGGACCGCCTCCACCTCCTCCTTGTTTATTCTGCCCCGGGATTCACAGGCTCTGCCCTACCAGAACAAGAAACACAGGTCGACCCCGCTGCTGCCCGGAGTCTAGATCCAAACTCAGGATCTTCTGCCTGCAAGGCAGAGGCTTAACCCCTGAGCCACCTCTCCAGCCCCCCCAATTTTTTTTTCTAGAATTGTCTTTAATCTGTGTTACTGATACACAAAGTTCATTATCACAGCTGTAGCCCAAGCAGACATAGCTTTGGAATATGAGAAGAAAGCCAAGTGACAAAACTTGTATTTCACTAATAAGTAAAATCATATCCATTTCTCCGGAGAGACAGAGCTGATCACAAGATCAGAAGAGATCACTGTGTTTCCAGAGGAGGAAAAGAAAATGGGTGGCTTAGAGGCTTGAAGGAAGCAAGGAAAAGAACTTTCAAGGAAAATTCCTGAAACTTTTCCCTGGGTTTGGCAGCTTGAGCATGTTTTGTATTTTAACTACAAAGTGAAGCGTTTCAACACTTGGGCTTGGAATCATTCATAACGGGGACCTTCCTGGCCACAGACAGCAGACCTTCGTTTACCTCCAGGTCTGGCAAGTCACAGAGTGTCATCTGCCAGGGGGCTGTGGTCTTCATCAAATAAAGCAGCCCGGGACTGGCAGAGCACATACTTGTGCCTCCTCGGGACCTCAACTACCAACTGCTAAGACTGAAGCTCGGCTCACCGCTGGTTGGAAAGTGGGTAAATTCGAAGTGTGGAAACCAACCTGTGAGAGGCCTCTGCCTGGAGTCAGGCCCTATGTGGCTTGTGGGAAGACGAGAAGTGCAGTTACTATTTCTCCCCTTCCCACATCACAGGCCCTGGAATTACTGTTGAGCATCAGTTAGCAAGTCTAGATCTTTCCCGTTCTGAAACAGAGTTTAGGGGGAGGAGCGGACCACGGGCAAGACAATCCTTCACAGAGATTGCTCCCAGGGAAAAAAGGAATGCATACACTTGAAGCAAAAAGAAACAGGAGCTCATCCACAAATGCTTCTACTAAGAAATGTTAGTCAAGTATAAAGGAATAATTTTTTTTAAGTTTATATATTTTGCAAATGTGTGAGTGTGCGTGTGTGTGTTTGTGTGTTAGAGGGCACTATGTGTCCCTGTGGAGGGCCAAGGATGACTTCAGGAATCATCCTGGATTGTTTCTACCCCCTTTTTGCTTTACTCTGGGATTTCCAGGCTCTGCCTACCAGGGCCGGAAGTGTAGGCCACCTGGAGTTTTTACATAGGATCCAAACTCAGGACCTTCTGCTTTTGAGGCAGAGTCTTAACCCTTGAGCCATCTCTCCAGCCCTCCACTTTATTCTTTCAAAGCCAGGGCTCTAATTAAACCAAGAGTTTCTCTACAGGGCTTGTCTTGTAAGCCAATTTGCTCTTGGGATTCCAGGCTCCACATTCCAGACTGGAATCACAGGACTTTATATTAAAAAATAAATCTATCACCTATTTGTTTATATACCTATATATATAGTGTATAAAATCTGTTCTTGATAATGACAAAGGAAGAAACGACACAATAAAAATTATTAGGGCTTCCATTTTGTACATTAAGGTTCTACCTCACAAACAGAAGGTCTTGAATTCAGATCCCAGGTCCCACATAAAAAGCAGCAGACTGAAACAGCAGCAGCCTACCCATTGGTCTTCTATTCTAAAGCAAAGTCCATGACACACTGCTCAACTTTGTGGCCTCCAGAATTAAGGATTATTCAAATCAACTGCCTCCTGAGGTCACTCATCCTCTCCCCAACTCCCTGACCAGATTGCGCTCGTCACCTACAGTCATTCTCTAAGAAGCTTCTATGTACTTTTTCCAGAATAATCTGCTCAAGACATCTATTACATCTGTTAGCCTTCAACTTCTAACCCATTGTCTGTCCATACTAAAGCTCTACTTTTGTTCCAAACTGCTGCCCAGCTAATTCCCACTCTCCCTTGTGAGCACCCGACAGACCCCACTGGGCTGCTCCATTGCAAGCCCCACGTGCTTTTCCTGCCATGTCTTCCTAGGTCATTCCCCCTGCCTCACACCAGCTCTCTTCTTTCAACCTTGCCTGTCAAGATCTGCCTGTCTGTCACAGCTAAGTTCAAATTCCACCTCTGTATCAGTGCTTTTGCTGAATTCCTGCTCTGCCGTGTTCTGTCCTTATGGACGAGGCAATATACCTGAAATGGATACATTCATACACACCAACATTCTCCTCCCCCTTCCCAAAGCAGACATCGTTAATCGGTTGTGATACTGTTGTAGTTACGCTGCATGGCCACTGGTAAATTCATAATCAAGCTCCTTAGGAAACAAGGGGTTTTATTCTAGTTATGATAGTCTTGCTGTAGTCCTTACTCCAGTTTGGCGAGAGGGTCCACACGCATACCAGAGGGAATGGCAGAGGGAACTGGACCCACACCCGAAGGACTGCTGAGAGGGGACAGCATGTCTGGCCAAGTTTACCAGTTGTCTGGCATTTTCCTCTGAACAAACAGCCTCCATTGTATCCAAGACACACCTGTTGATTGCTGATGTCCCTTAGAGACAGAGGGGCTGGGAGGAGTTAGAATGCGTGTGCCGACATGCGTGCTGTATTGTGCCTGTGCCGGTGCACATGCCCATACCCACGCCCTCACACATGAGGGCCCTAGAGCATATAAGCTGAGGAAGATTAGTTGAGTGGGTTCCATCTATGCAGCCACCGGGAAGCTGCCAGCCATGCTGTGGTGAGCTGCCTGTTCCTGTCAGTAACTTTGGTCCTGTAAGCAAGCCCAATAAACTCTTTGATTCGCCAAGTCGAACCTTGCCCAGTTGTTACAAGGTTCGTCGTGGAATTCCTATCTAGGGTGGAGAGACAGCTGTATATGATATCTCCCCAGAAAAGTATTCACACGATAATACTGAGGAATATAATACTGGAGCTGGAGAGGTGGCTCAGGGATTAAGCCTCTGCCTTGCAGGTGGAAGGTCCTGAGTTCGGATCCTAGACCCCACATATAGACGCCAGGCGGAAGTGGGGGCAACCTGTGTTTCTGGTCCTAGTAGGGAGGAGCCTGTGAATCCCAGGGCAGAGTAAACAAGGAGGAGGTGGAGGCAGTCCATGGTGGTTCCCGAATTTGCCTGTGGTTCTACACACACACACACATACATATACACACACATGCACACACGCACAATTGAATTTAAAAAAATTTAAAAAAGAATATAATACTGAAGAATTATACCGAAGAATAACTTCCTCATCTCCAGCTCCCTCCTTTTATTCACTGGTTCAGGGTCTAGTCCTGCCCATCATGGTTTTGGCCTCCCCATCAACTAAACAATCTCCTGCAGATTATTAATTCTTCTCAGTTGCTAATTCTTTTACAAGTGCACCCAGAATTCAGACTTCCAACTGCCAAGTTGACACCTGTCAACTATGGCAAGCGCTTTTCTCACTAACTTCAACATGTCCTCCGAATCCTTCCCAGCACCAAATATCAAAAACTCCCTGCCATGGCAATAAATCCTAAATACAACAAGACTTGATCGCAATGAACACTTCGAAACGCCCACTATCATTACTCCCGTGGTCATATCCTTGCCCAGCACCGTACTCATGATATAAAGGAGAATGTTGCTGAAATGATTCTTGGAACCGACAGCTGCCAACGTGTAGGTTTGTCTACATTTCTCTACTTTTGTCCTTTTGGATGGAGGTGGCAAGCATATTTCTTTCAAGTCTGAGTTTATCTGCACTGCTATTCCTGAAAATCCTCTCCCTCTCTCTCTCTCTCTTTCTCTTTCTGCTCCTTCCTCCCTTTCTCCTTCTCTTCCTTCTTACTCTCTCAAACACATTTATTTATAATAAATGTGATCAATCCTTCAATTCCAAGTGACTTTCAGTTCTGTTATCCTCAGGGAAATTGGAGGAGAGTCTCATACCAACCAGGACGACTGGTTTGGTTCTCGATCAATGACAAAAGCCACATTCCAAAAGGAAGAGCTGCATCTTATCTAAAGTGGCTGTGGGGAGAAGAGCTGCCTATGCTGATGATTCGTTCTGATGTCCACAAAACAACAGGCATGTGCACATAGGGAAGCACCTGCTCTTTGCTGCCGCCCATGGGCCAGGACGCTGGTGAGCTTATTCTCTTTAGAAGCATTAGTTACTTCGGCAATGATGGCTGCTTAAGTACTGTTTCTGGTCACTCTAAAGTCCTAATGATGACATCACTGATGTCAACAACGATGACTCAAAAGAATTCCCATGCTCCTCTCTATATCTTGTAAGGATGGGAGATGATTGGCAGAGGGAAAATTAAGTGTGGGCAGGGAGGTAGTAATAAGCAGCAACTGTGACCTGGATGTGTAGCTCCGTGTTACAATCTCAAAAGAATGATGGAGAAAGATTCTAAACACATCCAGTCACTGCCATTGTACTGGAATTTTTTATCTGATTTTTTATAAATTTTGCATAAACACATGTCTGTACATGTGTATACGTGTGTGTGTGTTTGCGCGCACGTGTTGTACATGGGGGATTGTACATGTGCACGTGGGCTGAGGGTGCTTGAATACATGTGCCTGTAAAGTATGTGTGTGCTCAAAGGTGACACTGGAAATCATCCTGCCTTGCTCTATCTACTTACTTATTCGCTCTGAGGTATCTCAGGCTCCATCTTCCAGTGAAAGCAACCACAACATCCATCCAGAATTTTCACATGGCATCTGGGAATTTGAACTGAGGTCCTTCTGCTTGTGAGACAGACTTTAACCTCCCCACTTACCAGTCATCTTTCCAAGCTGAGAATATGAATAGTATAATTTTCCCTCCCGACAGCAGCCTCAGAGAATAAGATGGTTTCTTCATCCTCAAAATCCTTTCTTAGCTCATCTACTCACTGCATCAATTAACTCATGCATGCTGGCTTTTTGAGCCAGGCATTGGCCTGTCTCTTTGACAAAAGGAGTCCGATTTGCACAAGGCTAGAACAGATCAGCCCAATGTCTTTCACCCTCCTGGAGTGCCTGCGACAGGGTTGGGACCAAGACCCACCTTCGGTGCCATGCATTGGCTCATTGCCTGTGTCTGTGGGGGTTCTGTCACCTGGGGAGCTAAGGAAGGTGATCACGGCACCACAACCGGGGTTAGCACTGGCTGAGCATAAATGGCTTTATTATTCTCATTGCATTACAGCTGGAGATATTTGTCCATTTCAGCCTCTGATCTTCATCCGAGAAACCTCATGATCTCATGAGATGCTGACTTGTCAATTTCCTTCCCTAAAGTCACATAAACTCAGCATTGCAGAAGATGCTGGGTACTTTTTTCTCCATCTTAGATCAGAGCTCCTCAGGAAAACAAATGAACCAAAAACAACTTTGGTAAGATTTTATTCTGGTATCTAAAAACCTTACAACATCCAGACAACACATTTGACTCTGCAAGACCTTTTTCTTTCAGAAATAGTTCTTTTCTAGGGCCAGAGATGTAACTCAGTTGGTAGACTGCTCACCTAGTATGTATAAAGTCCTGGGTTTAATCCACAGCATCATCTAACCCAAGCATGGAGATAAAGGAGGATCCATGACTACATAGTGAGTTGGAGGCCAGCTTGGGTTACATAAGACCTTGTCTCAAACACACACACACACACACACACACACACACACACACACCACACCAGCATACCTACATTAATAACTAAGATCCAGTTATTAGAGACAGGACATTGGTTGCTGCGTCCTTATCCAACCATATTGTTTGGCAAGGTCTGGCATGGGGAAAACTACTTCATGGAAGCGTTTTCTGGAGAAAGGACATGGCTTATTTAGAAATAAATATAAAAAATATGGGTGTTATCAGGCTTAAAGTCTGCTCTCTAGAGAATGACACAGCATCTAAATGGGCAGTTGCTAGGGGCCCCTCCCTTTTGTAAACTGAGTTTTGCCTCTTGCCTGCATAGACAATGGCAGGCGAATTTCTTCCTCTGGGAGCTGAGTTTACCTCTTATCTGTTCTCAGATCTCTTCTGTTTGTCTCAGGACTGGCTAGGTTGTCGCCTCCCCTACAGTACCATCTCTATGCATTTGAGATATGTGAATGAATCAGGTAACTCTGTTTCGAGGCTTTATCCATTCCCTTTTAGCAACTAAGTGTCATGTCTATTTTTTAACTTTACCTGGAGATGTCATGTCTAGTCCCACACAACAAGTATATGTCACTCCTGCCTTTCCTTTATTACCTGGAATGAATATGTTTTACATAATCCTATAAAGAATTTGGTTTTGCTCTTCTTTGATGTTTCCCTATGTACATAGCAATACATTCTCTGCCCTTTACCCTAGATTTTTATAAAATATAAACTCTGCTAAAAACTTGAATAAAGGAGTTCAGATTCACTCAGCCCTGAGCTGTGTGTCTGCTGTCCACCTATCGGGATCCTGGATCCAGGCTGCGGCTGGACTACAGCAATTGGTCACAGGCCTGGCTGCAGGAGGGTCAATAAATGATACTGCAGTACGCGACCTCAGAAAGAGCAGTGCAGACTAAGACAGTCGATGAAACAGACTCCACTAAAGACTTACTATGCATAGGGAGACCTCGTCATTTTTCTGGAAGATAAGACATTTAGCTCTGAGTCAGGAGCTCCTGGGAGAAGACACAGGAGGCGGTGGAGTACCATCAGGGTGTGACTGGGCCCTCACCTTCAGTTCCCCAGAAGTGGTGGCCGCAAAGACTGGGTAGAAATTTCTCTTTTACCCACAAGATAATGACTCTCTCAAAAGTGAAATTCCATGTCAATATGTATGTGTTTATAGGTAAATACATATTTTCCTTTCCCACAGCAAGGAAAAGAGTGTGTTTTAGAAATCCACTTTCAAGCCATCTGAACTCACAAGAAAATGTGCCTAGAAGGCTTTAAACCTAATAAGATTTTTCCACTTTCTAGTAAACCCGATGTTTCCCATTACCAGAAAGCGATAGCAAACACAATATGGCTTTGTATACTACATTTGTTTATTTCCTGAAACCAATATTCTCATACTATCGAATTGCCTCTTATTGTTCCCTTGTCACAAACATTTAGTTCCTGAGCACCGTCAAAAGATGCAATACGCTGGGTCGCTCGGCCTTTCTTAGAACAGAGGTGTTTAGAGCCCCTTAGATGCTTGGGTCAAGAGCCAGGTGTCTCCCTTTGGTTTTAATGACAGAGATAGTTCCAGCCATTGTGTTTCTCTACTGCAGCTTATAGTTTCTCTCCCAGGAGCCTGCTTTTATGGGATGTTCACTATTATCAGATCACAGTTTACTACACGGGAGCCAATCTATCATTCTCAACCCACCAGGATGCAAGCGCTTAGAGTGTGCCTGCAAACTCTCACATTCCCAGGTTCAGCGAAGGTAATTTTAGAAACCCTAAGACTTCTTCGCTGGGTAGGGCATCCTCTTGTGTGTGGTAAGGGTTTCTGTCATGTTTTTAAGAAAAGGAAAACAGAGCTGGAGAGATAGCTCAGGGGTTAAGCCTTCGCATGGCAAGCAAAAGGACCTGAGTTTGGATCCTAGATTCCACATTAAAAACACTGAGCAGAAATGACAGTAGCCTGTGGTTCTGATCCTTGACAATGGAGTTTGGATACCCCAGAGCAAAGTAATAAGGAGGCAAAACAATCAAGGATGAGTCCCAAGGTCACCAGTGGGCCTCCACAGGCACATATACAGTGTTTTCTTTTACATATACCACATAAGAATGCACACACACACACACACACACACACAGAAGCAAAGATGAGGGCAACAGCAATCTCCCCAGCAGAGTTAGGGTTTGCAGAGAGTCCACTGATTTTTCTTTTTTTTTTAGAAGAGCTAGACAAGAGGATTTTTCAGGCAGGTTCTCTTTTGATGGTTCAGTTTCAGTTGCGATAGGTCTGGAGTGATGTACAAGTGTGCCCATTCCTCATTGCTGGGAGTATATATGAGATATTCATTCTTTGAGTTACTTCTTACACCAAGGAAAAGGGCCCAGAAAAAAATAGAGGCAGTGGAAATATTCCTCTGGGCAAAAGAAACCAGCAGAGAAAGACCTCTAGCCTAAGATTCCAGTTATATAAAACATCCAGGACAGGTAAAGCTTTAAATACAGAGTATATTTGCCTAACTCTGTAGAGGGACCAGAGATTTACTAAAAATGGGCCCAAGGGATGCCTTTGGAGTGAGGAAAACCAGTCAAGACTGGACTGTGGGGATAATTGGTAAAATTTTTGCAAATTTAGTAAGTTTAGTTGAATTATACACTTGAAACACGTGAGCTCTCCATGACATCCAAAGTAGAAGGAATCCTCATCAGTGGAGTTATTCTGCATGTCATTGTAGAGTACTGTTTGTTCGGGAAGAAAGCAGAGAGTCATCCTACACATGCACATCTGCACACAAAGAAAATTCAAGGAACTCGGTTAGTTGTGTATCTCCATAAAAGTTGTGAAGTAAATACGCAAGTCACATTGTGCTTCTACAGGACAGCAAATTCCTGCAAAGCCTGTAATACAGATGTTGTTCAGATTTATATGGAAACTCCAAGTAAGTTTATTGGAATTCCCCACTTTAAATATTATTCAAGAATTGTATGACCTTAATCACTGAATGCCGGTATGTGGACTTTTTATTTTGTATAATCATAAAAACTTACCAAAAAATGTTCAAGAATAGAAAACAGTTGCACATCCATGCAATCCTAGGAGACTAGCGGTAGAGGCAGAAGAATGGAGTGTTCAAGGCTAGCCTTGACTATAGAGTGAGACTCTGTATCAAAAATTAAATAGAAGAAGGAAGAAAAGAGGAAGAAAGAGCAGGAAAAGGAGAAGAGGTGTTGGGCTCACTCAGCCTATAAAACCATATGCAACACAATCCCAACCACCTGAGTTTGATCCTGGAATCTGCAAAAACAAGCCAAATCCATGACTTGTACCTATAATCACAGAGCTCTTGCAGGGAAATGGGAAGTGGAGACCAAACCCATGTATACAGAACAGCACTAGAAATCCTGCCCCCAAAAAACAAAGTAGAAAGAGAAAATCGAGTTCTGTTGCAGTTTGCCTGCATGGTTGCTGATAAATGACCTTCAAACAGCTTAAGGGAACAAGAGGTTTATTTTCTTACTGAGAGTCCAGTTATAATCTGTAGTCTAGCTTGATGGGAGAGCACTCACCAACATCAGGCCAAGGGAATTGGCTGCACCTTCTGTACATAATGGTTGAGAGAGGGACGATCCTTACTTGCCAGACCAACATGTCTGGCCAAGTATACACAAGGATGCCAACTTCCTCAACCAGCTCTCAGTATTTTATTCATCTGTTCAGGGCCTAGTCCCAGCCACCTGGGCCTTCCGCATCAGCTAGATAATCTCCTGCAGGTTTGCTCTGGACTCAACTCAACCACTAATTCTCCACAAATGTGCCCAGAGCTCAAACCCTCAACTGTCAAGTTGACACCTGTGCCTAATTATGACAAGCTATCCTCTGGCCTTCACATGCGTACTGTGGCTTAATGCACAAAGATACTTGCTGCCAAGTCTGATGACCTAAATGTAATACCCAGAGTCTACATAGAACTTATTTCTGAAAAGTTGTCCTCTGACCTGCACATGTGTATTGATACATATACACATTGAATAAATATAATTTAAAAAAAAGCAAAAAGAAAGTAGGGGTAGGGAGAGAGAGAACAGATTGACAGAAAATAGACTTCAAGTCAGGGAATGAATGTATAAGTAAATGAGTTCTTGACGTGGAAAAGAATAAGGTGTAAAAATAGAATATTTGGTCGTTCCTGAAGGTAGCTAAAGAAAGTAATTCTACAGCAATTAAAAATGAAGAATCAGTTTCCTGAGATAATAGTTTATAGAAAATAAGACTTTTCTTTTATGAATACATCAAAAAATATGAAATATATTTGTATGTATTAAATGCTTGGGGACTTATCTAATTAAATTAAGAAAGAAACCTATACCATAATAGCTATCTTATGTAAACTCTCTAAAATTTTTCAGTTTTAAAATAATTGATGCAAGATAATATTTCATAGATAAAATATTGTCTCTCAAGAAAATAGTAGAAAACTTGAAGAGGAAAATGATACTCGCTTCTGACTCAGTTAAAGAGACAAAACATTAATTTTGGCTTTAGAGAGCAGTATTTATCTTCTTGATTTTGTTTTGTTGGCTAACCTCCAACACCACATGAAAATCTCTGTATTAAATAAAAAGGGAATCAGTTTCCAAGATGTCTATGAAGACTTAGCCTCCTCCAGCTTTGGCCAGCCAGCCATGCCTCCTCTGCTTTGAGAGACTGCACTTTCCCTCTGGAACCATAAGCTGAATAAATCTCCCTTTTCTCCCATAAGTTGTTTGGCTTTGGGTGCTCTCTCACAGCAACAGTTAAGATTAACGGTTACAGAAATTGGTACTGGGTAGTGGGGTATTGCTGTGAGATTAAGAACAGCTGGTACCACAATGTGAATGTGAATTGTTTGTAAAGCTGAGAGAAGTTTGGTACCCAGCAGTATGGCCAATGCTGGGATGTGGCTAGCGCACTTTTGGAACTGTTTGTTGGAAGAAATATGGAGAACTTTGGGACTTTGTGCTGGGAAAGTCTTTGCGTCTTGGTGAGGGGCCAAATGGGCCTTTCTCATGAGAGCTCAGAGGAGAGCAATGCTGTGAGAGACGCAGATAGTGGAAGCCCAGCTTATGATGGTCCAGAGGGGAACAGAGACTGTGTTTGAAACTGAACGAGTGACACATGGAGCCATGTGTTGACCGAGAGTTTAGTGAAGTTTTGCCCTCATCCTGAAAGCTTGCCTGAAGTTAAACTAGAGTGTTTGGTGGAGAAAATTTCAAAGCAATGTAGTCTTGACAATGTGATATGGCTACTTTTTAGTTGTCTTCAGAGTTACGAAAAAGAGCAAAGAATCAGGCAGGAAGAGTCAAAAACTGTAAGATCTAATGATGAAAAATACAATGCCAAACTTAAAGAGTTGAACCAGGAAGAAGCTGAAAACAAAATGGCTGTTAAAGAGATTAGCTCCATTTGTAAATCAAAGCTTGCTCTCAATTTGAATAATAGGAGAGGCCCTAGCTTGAGGGCAAGATCCTCAGAGAAGGCTCCTACCCATAAGAATGCAAATCCTTTCAGAAGACTTGAACTAAAGGGTGGAGTTCCAAAGCAAGCGTTGGTTACTCCTACAAAACAACTGCATAGAGAAATGGAATCAGCTGTGATTCAAGGGGGCCAGTCTTGGCAAAGTCGTCCACATGGTTCTGGTTTAGACGCATCAAGGATGCAAGAGGGAGGAGCTGGTGGAGTCCTCCTCCAAGATTTCAAAAAATGATGGAAGCCAGGCAGCATGTGGCAGAAAGTCTGCAGTTTAGAGGCCCAAGAAGGGCAGTTTGTGCTGTGGAATTCAAGCCTGGTAAAGAAGTAAAGATGTTAGAGATGCCAGAGACAATATGGGACACCTGCCAAGGAGACCTGTATACCCTGAGAGGAGTCAGCTCACGAGAGCAATGTATTCTATGTAGCTACATTGGAGCAGTGGAACCAAAGCCCTTTGGAACTGAGATGATTTCAAGGAGAGGCTCACCTGTTGGACTTGTAGCTACAAGATTTGGAGTTTGTCCTGCTGGTTTTTGGTCTTGTTATGGACCGATCATTCCTGGATATGCCCCCATTCCTTCCTTTTGGAATGGGGATGTTTATTCTGTGCCATTGTATGTTAGAAGATCCCGGGGCAGAGTAAACAAGGAGAAGGTGGAGGCGGTCCATGGTGGTTCCCGAATTCGTCCCTGGTTCTACACACACACACACACACACACACACACACACACACACACACAGAGCACACATGCACAATTGAATAAATAAAAAAATTTTAAAAAAAGAAGTATATAACTTGTCTTTTGATTTTACAGGAGGCTTTGAACTTTGGACTTTTGGACTGTGTTGGGACTACTGTTGTAGTCTATGAAGACTTTTAAAGCTGGACTGAGTATGGTTTGCATAATGAGATGACAATGAGCCTGTGGGGGCCAGGGGTGGAGTGTCGTGGTTTGAAATGTGTCCCCCACAGTCTCATGTGTTTGGCAAGGTCACGGCACCTTGAGAGGTGGAGCCTTGCTGGAGGAAGGCAGTCACAAGGGGTGGACCTTGAGGTGGATTAGTCCCACCCTACCTCCAGAAGTCTGCCTTTGCAGCAAGCAGTCTGCAGCTCTCAGCTTCCAAGATGTCTGTGGTGACTTAGCCTCCTCCAGCTTTGGCCAGCCAGCCATGCCTCTTCTGCTTTGAGAGACTGTACTTTCCCTCTGGAACCATAAGCTGAATAAATCTCCCTTTTCTCCCATAAAAAAAAAGGAAGTAAACACCATGTTTTTAAAAAACCGGAAGAGATGGAGGAATAGGGGAGTAGAAAGGAAGGAAAAGAAGAAAGGAAAGAGAAAAGGAGGCAGCAATTCAACATGCCACCCACCAGGTTGCTAATTATTTGCATTTTCCTCTTGTTCTTTATTATTCTTTCTCTTCATGTATTCTTCAATCTCTTTTTCTTTTTCATAGACAGCATACTCTGTGAGCACTGGAAAATAAAATAATGTAGTTAGGCATAAAAGTCTCCATGCCCTTACTTCTTAGAAGAAATCAATATTAAAAAATATTCAAAGGGAGGCAAAGGAAATGTGTTAACGTGCTCCACAAATTTCAAGGTTCAAATGCAAATATAGGTTAGTACTGAAAGCAAAAAAGCAGGCAGAGAACCTTCAGCTCTAGTTATCTAGTTCTGGCGATTGCACCACCAATGACCTTAGAACCCATTTCTCATTTTATATTTGGACCTACTTGTTTGGAAGGCAATGTGCAGGTTGGGGTGATGGGTGGCTCCCTGACTGATTATTGGACTGACTGAAGTTGCTACACTAGAAGCCCGGTGAAACAGAAGGAATGTCTAAACAGACCAAGTTGTTCACATCACATTCTGCAAAACGGAGCTAACTAAGCTTTCATGGATCCAGGGAGCAGAAGTGAGCTGATGTGACCTCTCTCTTGCTTCCTAATTGTTTTTCCTGACCATCCATCTCTGAGGCACTGACTGCTATCGGTGACCTTGTGCATTTGGAATCACAGCAGACAACGTGGCAGATGCCTATCCAAGTCTAGGTGCTAATGCACGTGCATGTATGTGATCCAGGTCATGGGTGAAGTCACTATAATCTGTGATGATCATGCCAATTGTCTATGCAGTCTCAGCCTTGACCCTGCCCCTAAGGCCCACCCAGCACACACTAAAATGGTATAAAGAAGTCAGTGGCCACCCATAGAGTAACTTTTCTCATTGCTCTGACAAAACTGCTGACAAGAGAAACTTAAGGAAGGAGGAGTTTAATTCGGCTCACCATTTGAGGGTGCAGTCTGTCTTGGTGTAGCAAACACGGAGGCAGCTGACCACATTGCATCCTTGGTCAGGAAGCAGAGAGAGGAAGCCTGGTGCTTCACTCCCTTTCCCTCTTCTGTTGAACTGTTCAGGGCACACCCTCATAGACGTACCCAGAAGAGTGTTTCCATGGTGAGTCTAATTCCCTTCAGGTGGTCAATCAAGACTGAGTGTCACACCAACATTGAAGGCCAGATCAACATTTGACCAGGTGATAAGGACCTGGTTTCCCTAGGTGTAACTAGATTCAGGCACAGAACCTGTGTCCAAGTTTGATCAGTGCTTGTCAGGTGTATGAAACTGGGGCTGTCTGTGGATTATGGCAGTGTTGTAGTGCCAGTCTCAAGCCCAATTTCTCTTCTCTCCTTACCTCTGTGATTAGACCATAGAAGCACTTAATGTCCACTGAATTTCAATTCATGTTGAGGGTGGCATCCAATTCGATGCAGTCTAATGGATGTAGTATTAATTCTGCTTCTGGACAACCTCAGGGAAATAGCTAAGAGCAATGACTTTCTCAGATTAAAGTTCCCAATTTAGTCTTCCTAATTATACTAGGAAGATAGTACATCAAAGTGCTGTGTTGGTAGCTGTTATTATACCCACAGGATGGGCACTTTCGGTGGAAACCTTTGGGTCTAAAGCTGAATTAGTGGAGGGTAATGCACATATCAGTGGGGTGGCCTGAAGAGAGGTAACTTGATATACCACGGAGGCCTGAGCACTCATAGGAGTAGACAGGTCAGAGTGAACCCTGGGGTTCATAGGAGCACACAGGCAGAAAAGTAGAAGGAAGTGGGAGAGAATGGTGAAGAGAAGGGAAGGGATGCAGGGGAGGAGGGAGGGAGATAAGCTGGGATGAATGCTCAATATGCTTGTAAAAGTAGAAAAATTGAAAAAAAATCATGAAGCACAAAGCTTACAAAACGTGTATTTTAGACAATTTGTCATTACTGTAAAAGAAAAATGGAATAAAAAGATTATAAAAAGTGAAAAAAGAAGGATCTGATAGTACCAAATTCAGGACAGAGTGAGAGACTGTTGGAATGATTACAAATATTTTCTATCATTTCTATTATGATTATTCAGCATGTTTTAAAGCTTTTCACCCCCTCCCAAGGGATTCACAAGACCAGCCCTCCTTGCATCTTGCAGTCCTGCCTTCCCTGAAGATCTCAGAGCTGCATGCATGAAGCCAACAGGCATGACTTGCAGTAAAAGAAAAATCATAAGGGGAATGTTGGTCTCTCATTTCATAGAGAGCTCTTGCTCATGTGGCTAGAAGTAACTGGAAGGAGGCTGAAGCAACAGTCCACCTGGCCAAAAGATGCACAGGATGGGTAGGTAATGGGGTAGTGCTTTTCACAGTACTCAGGGATGCACTTTTCCCTACATAGAGATCCCCTTCAATTCCTTCCAAAGAGTGGCATCCCAAAACTCTATCTAAAACATGACCCATATGAAGGTTTAGAAAATTCATAGCTGGGCCAAGCAGCTGGATGATAAGCTAAGAAATTCTGCAGTAAACCCAGGGAACTGCCCAAGTCACATTGTGGGAGTCTATTTTTTTTAATGTCTTGTTTGGTTGGTTGGTTTTTACCTTGGCAGCTATGCTGAAGCCAGTGATTGCACTAAGTATCTACAGTTCTTCCTTTGGCTACTGAAAGGGACGGCAACTAAATCATTTTCTACTTCAAAGGTTCCCTCATACCTCCCCAAGGTCTCCCTCTTCTTGGCATTGAGTCCAAATATTTCGTTCAGGTTTGTCAGTGGGCACAGCATACCATGCTCATGAAAAGAACAAGATCAAACAAGAGAAAAGAATGAGCTTTTACAGTTTGCCTCCCATCTTGTCGGGTGTGCGGTGATTGACATATTCTGGCTCCGACATCAGTGTCGTGACAGGATTCCCCTGAACCCTCCAGCATCATTTTGTGCCCTGCAATGCCTGGCAGATGTCTTGCCCTTCTCAGACAAACTGGGGTGAGGGTTGACTCTTTGACTCAGGCCTCATGAGGAATTATTTGCTCAGCATTAAAGATCACTGACACTTCTTTTTTAATCAATTGTCTCTCTTCTACCAAAACTTCTTTATATGACTTCGGTCTTTGTTTTGAACTCTTTCTTACATTGGATCTTGAAAGCAAATACTTTTATTAACTGCATTTTCCTTCTTTTGTAGAGCTATTTTACAATAAAATTACTTTGCAATAAATTTACTATTTATTGTATATTTAGTACTTTTAGACATTAGTGTTCTAATTTTTTTATTTTATATATATTTTTCTGTTTTACAGACATACTGAGTAATTATCCCTGCCCACTTTCCTTCCCCTCCCCCTCCTTCTCTTATTCCCTTCCCCCTTCCTCCTTTATCCCCTTCCTCCCCCTCCTTCCATTTGCATCCTCTCTTCTCCCTCCCATTTATTCATCAATCCATCCTGCTCCCTCCCACCCTCCCATCTATCTGCTTCTATGAGTCCCAGGGTGCCCTCTAGATCATCTGCTCCAGTGGGGTTTCAGGCCTCTGTAATAGGACAAGTGGCCCCCTCCTTGGGAAGACCCACTGACAGGACATTCCCCCTCACCTGTCTAACCCTAGTCCCTAAGGTTCCCACTGAGATGTTTGCTAGTCTATGGGGACATGTTGGTGTGTCAGTCATTGTGCCGGTCAGGTAAGGACAGGTTTCACTGTAGTGAGTTCCTGGATGCAGCAGCTCTGTCTTGAGTGGAATGTCTTGTTTAGCGGTGAATTGCTCCTGTCTTTAGGCTCTTACAATCTTATGGCCCCCTCTTCCATCAGGTTCCCTGAGCCTTGGGATAGGGAAGTTTACTCTTGGGTGTTTGTGGTTAGTGTTAGGATATCTGATCCTATTCACTGTCAGTTTATTCCCCTTCCACTGTTGTTAGACTGGTTTACTAGTGCTGGGCATGTGTGTTCCCTGTCATGGGGGTGTTAGGGATTAATATTCAGTTGGTACCTAGTTACCTAGAGGTTAACCCCACTCTCTAACATGTCCTATTCCTGTCTTCTCCCTTCTTTTCTTATATAGAAGCCTTTTTTTTTTAACAGTTTTCCCGTGTTCTTTTGTTTCTACTATTTCAAGATCTTCTTCACACATACACACACACACACACACACACACACACACACACACACACACACACACACACACACTCCTGCCCTGAACTTGTGTTCCTGTGTATTTATGGGTGTTGTAAGGGTTTCTGTTTGATTCCATCAGGCTTGTAGATTAATGCTAGTACCCACTTATAAGGAAGAACATATAACATCTTTGGGATATTTTACTCAGTGTTATTTCTTCCAGTTCCATCCATTTACTGGCAAATTTTATTAATTCATCTTTTCCTGACAGCCGAATAGTACATTGTATATATGTACCACATTTTCATTAACCATTCATCTACTGTTGGACATCTGAGTTGTTTTCATTTCTTTGCAATTTGTGAAAAGGGCTGCTATGAATATGTTGCATATGTGTCTCTGACGGACATATGTGCATAGTTGCTTATGTGTCTCTGCAGGATACAGTGTACTTTGGGAATACTCCCAGGAGTAGTATAGCTGGGTAATATGGAATTTCAATTTTTTCACTTTTCTAGGTACCTCCAAATTGATCTGCAAAGGGATTGTGTAAGTTTACAGTCCCACCTACAAAGTATGAGTGGCCCCTTCTCCCTACATCCAGGCATTTGCTGTTGTTTGTGTTTTGTATCATAGCCATTCTGACTTGAGCGAGATGATATCTCAGGGTGGTTTTAACTTACATTTCCCTGATAACTAGGGAGGAAGAACATTTTTTAAGATGTTTGTTGGACATTTGAATTTCGTCTTCAGAGAAGTTTCTTTTCAGTTCTATAGCCCATTTTTATTGGGGTTGTTTACTTTCATAGTAGTTAAAATTTTTTGAAATTCTTTTTGTACTTTGGATATTAGTCTTCTATCGCATATGTGGTTAATGAAGATGTTCTCCTATTTTGTTGTCTTTTTGCTCGTTTCACAGTCTCTTTTGCTGAGCAAAAGCTTTTTAATTCATATAATCCCACTTGTTAGAATTTGACTTATTCTCTGTGCCTTTGGAGTCCTATTGAGGAAATGCTGGGCAAGGCAAATCAATTTAAAGGCATTCCTTATTTTTTCTTCTAGGAATTCTATAGTTTCTGATCTAACATTGAGTTCTTTGATCCATTTAGAATTGATTTTCATGTAGGGAGACAAATAAGGATCTAGTTTCATTCTTATGCATGTAAATATCCAGTTTTGCCATCACCACTTGTTGAAGATGATGCCCTTTTTCCAATGAATTTTTTTCACCTATGTCAAATATCAGTTAACTATATGTAAGTGCACTTATATTTCAGTCTTCAATTCTAATCCATTGGTCTGTATCTCTTTTTTTTTTTTTTTTTTGAGTCAGTACCATGCTGTTTTATTACTATGGTTTTATAGTATAGTTTAAGGTCAAGTATGATGATACCTCCAGCGGAGTTTTTATTACTCAGGATTGTTTTTGCTATCCTGGGTCTTATATGTTTCCATATGAAATTTGATATTGTTTTACCAGTTTCTATGAATAATTGGGTTGGAATTTTGATTGGTATTGTATTGAATGTGTGTAATGCTTTTGATAGAATGGTCATTTTAACAATTTTAATTCTGCCAATCCAGGAGCATGGGAGGTCTTTACATGGACTGGTGTCTTCTGCAATCTCTTTTTTAGGGTTTTAAAGTTCTCATTGTATAGTTCTTCCACATCCTTGGTTAGGGTTATTACAAAGTATTTCATTTCATGAGCATTGGTGAATGATAATGTTTTTCTCAGATCTTTCTCACTTTGTTTTTCTTTGATGATAGGGAGGCCACTGATTTTCCAACATTAATTTTGTATTCTGCCACTTTGCTGAACTTATTTATTAGATCCAGGAGTTTCCTAATAGAGTTTTTAGAGTCCTTAAAGTACAGGATCATGTCATCTGCAAATAGGGATAGCTTGATTTCTTCTTTTCCAAGTTGTATCTCTTTTATCTCCCTCTCTTGTCTTCTGGCTCTAGCTAAGACTTCAAGTACAACACTGAATAGGAATGGTGAGAGTGGACAGCCTTGTCTAATTCCTGATCTGAGTGGAAATGCTTCCAGTATTTCACCATTTAGGATGATTTGTGCAATAGACTTGTTGTATGTGGCCTTTATTATGTTGATAAATGTCCCTTCCAACCCTATTTTCTCCAGGGTCTTTACATAAAAGGATGTTAGATTTTTGTCAAAAGTTTTTTCAGCATCAATTATAAGAATCTAATGGTTTTGTCTTTGTATTTGCTTGTATAGTGAATTATATTTAGAGATTTACAGATACGAACTAACCTTGCATGTCTGGAATAAACTCAACTTGGTCATAGTGGATGATCTTTTTGGTATGTTTTTGATGTTAATTTTTTGTTAAGGATCTTAGCATCTGTATTCACCAATGAAACCGGCCTAGAGTTTTCCTTTTTTCTTGTGTCTTTATTTGGTTTTGGGATCAGTATGATGTCGATTTTGTAGAAGGAATTTGGAACTGTTCACTCCTTTTCTATTTTGCAGAATAGTTTATGAGCATTAGGGTAGAATTCTGCACTGAATCCATCTGGTACCGGGCTTTTCTTGGTAAGGAGATTCATAATTACAGCTTCAAATTCATCTCTTCTTATATGGGTATTTAAATTTTACAATTCCTTGTGGTTTAACTTTGATGTATTGTATGTGTTTAGAAATTCATCCATTTCTTTGTGATTGTCAAACTTGTAAATTTTTAAAGAGTTGACCTTATGATATTTTTGAATTTCCTTGACATCTGTTAGGATAGCTCCATTTTGTCTCTAATTTTATTAATTTGGATTTTCTGTCTTTTGGCTTTGGTTAATTTGACTAAGGGTTTGTCAGTCTTGTTAAGTTTTTCAAAGAACCAGATTTTTGTTTGATTGCTTCTTTGTATTGTTTCCTTTGTCTCAGTATCAGTTATTTCTCTTTCAGTCCTACTAATCTGCATGTCTACTTTCTTTGGAGTTTGTTTGTTCTTGATTCTGTAAAACTTTACGCTCCATTGTTAGGTTGTTCACCTGTGATGTTTCCATTTTTCTGATGGATGTGTTGAGTGCTATGAATTTTCCTCTTAGGACTGCCTTCATTGTATCCCGGAGGTTTTGCTGTAATGAGTTTCCATTACTATTGAGTTCTAGGAATCTTTGAATTTCCATTTCTACTTCTGTCTGGACCCACTCCTCATTCAGCAGCATACTGTTAA
Source organism: Typhlomys cinereus (assembly GCA_023101885.1). Classification (NCBI taxonomy): domain Eukaryota; kingdom Metazoa; phylum Chordata; class Mammalia; order Rodentia; family Platacanthomyidae; genus Typhlomys; species Typhlomys cinereus. The sequence goes on along the minus strand of JALPQD010000209.1, from coordinate 3,411,330 downwards.
GCTCCCAAGAGTTTATGTACTTTCTGTAGTTAAGCCTTTATTAGTGGATGCCCATCTTTATTCCCTGATGGTTAGATAGAGTACAGGTGCTGATTTCAATTTTCTTATATTTGTGAAGACTAGCTTTGTGGCCTAATATGTGATATATTATGGAGAAAGTTCCATGGACTGCTGTAAAGAATGTATATTCTTTGGTGTTAGGATGGAATATTCAGTAGACGTTTGTCAAGTCCGTTTGGTTTGTGGTTTGGTTTAGTTCATGTGTCTTTGTTCAGTTTTTCGCTGTTGACCTGCTATCAGTGAGAGTGTGGTATTGAAATCCCCTACTATGATAGTGCTTGGGTTGATTTGTTGCTTTATATATAGTAGTATTTGTTTAAGAATCATGAATGAGCCTATGTTTGGAGCATATATGTTTAGAATTGTAAGTTTTTTCTTAGTGCATTGTTCCTTTGACAAGTATGTAGTGTCCTTTTATATCTCTTATGATTTGTTTTGGTTTGAAGTCTATTTTGTAGGATGGCTATTCTTGCTTGTTTCTTAGTTGTGTTTGGTTGGAGTATCTTCAACCATCCTTTGACCCTGAGATTGTGCCTATCTTTCAAAGTGAGGTGTTTTTTCCCAGAGATATGTTTTTTTGATACTTCGTGTAATTTGTGGTTTTATGTTGCGACCTGGGCATTTTTCTATTAAGGCTGTGGCTGCTGTCTTTGGTGGATGTTTTCGGCTCACCTGGCTCAGGGTAGGGCTCTCAGGATGGGGGGGGGTGAGCAGATGGGTTTTAGCATTTGTATTGCACTGGGTACAGATATTATGTATAAGTAATTGAAAGATAAGTATGCTGAAGGGTTGGACAGGTTATGTGCAAATGTTACATTATTTTCTCTGAATGACTTGAGAATCCCAAATACTGATATACTCAGGGGTCTTGGAAACCACTCCCCCAAGGCCCTTATGCCAAGGGTGAAACTCATCCTCACAAACATAAACACCAGTGATGTATTTTTATGCTCAACTTTCCATCTCTAACTGTGAAGCCAATAGCCATTTCCTCAGTGTATTTTTCATCCACAAACATTTATTGTGGCAGTTAGTTTCAAGTGTCAACTTAAAATTGAGACCTCAACCTTTAGACATACTTATGCAGAATTATTTCATTAAGGCAAACCTTTGAGCAAATCTGTAGGAAATTATCTCCTTGGTGTGGAAGAATTTACCCTACATTTTTGGCTTCCAACCAAGACGTTTTGACAAAGGAGCAGTCATTGGATCATATCATCTTTGTATCAATACAGTCTAGGGGTATGAAGGATGCTCCAAAGGAGGCATCATATGCCTATGGAACGTGCCTTCACCTTTTGCTTCAGAACTGTAACTAATAAGTGAAAAGGAATCCTTCAAGCCTTCACAGGTGGCCCTGACCACAGAATCTCAATGTGGCTTTGATAATTTGAGTGACTGGCCCTGGAGAAAGCCTCCAACTTTGTCTCCAGGGAGTGGATATCTGTTAGTTTCCACCTCCAGTATCCCTTCTTGGGTGCTTTATTTGGATCAAGACTTTCCTTCTGCAATGAAACTTATTTGGGATCATGCCTCCATGATTCACCAAGGCTCTTAGTCCACAGATCCACCTGGAGGGGTACGCGAGAAGACATCTGACTCACATGGCCTGATCCGAATGTGTCTCAGGACCTCTGTCATTTAGATGGATTGCAACAGTTGACCTCCGAATCCACCTCTGGGAAGTGGGTGATGGGACACAAGATGGTCTCAAGGATAAAACATATTCGGGAGCATCGAGATCTGAGTCCTAGAAAAGGCTTTGATGGTTTCCCTGAAGCCCTGAACAAACTGGGCTCACAGCCACGTTCCTCTGCAAGTCTGCCAGTGTGTGAATTCCTAGGAGGGGTGGGCTTGATTGCTCGGCTGGTGCTGTGCCTGCTCACGAATGTAGCAGCCTACATTTGATTTCTGGAAGCCCACATGGTAGAAGGAGAAAACTGACTTCCAACCAAAGCAGAGAACAACAACCCAAAGTTGTTCTCTGATTTCCACCTAAGTACCATGCACGCATCGTGCATGCATGCATCTCTTTCTCTCTCTTTCTCTCTCCCTCTCTCACTCTCTCTCTCTTTTCCTCCCTCCCTCATAAATTAATAATTAATTAATTAAACCCACCTTCCCCAATGTAGATGGGCATCACCTCTCTTTCAGGTAAAACCAAATAAATCACTAAGAAATCGAGATTGGCTTTTATTTCTATTCAGGGATGAGCGCTGCCTGGTTTGCATGAGGCCCGGAGTTCAGTCCTGCAGACACAAGAGTCTTCTGTGACCCACAGACAGTGCCCAGTGTTTCATTTCAGGGTGCAGTTCTCAATCCTTTGTGCACATGCAGGAACAGCTGCCAGCCAGAGAGTTGTTAGTCCTTGCCATGTGCCTGGCAATACACACCCCCAAAGAGAACCCCAAAGTTCACGCAAAGCAGTGCAGCAAAACCTGCCATGGTGCTCCACAGTCTGTTCTATGTTGTCACGTGACCTTCCGTGGAGTTTGCAGAGATTAGAACCCTAGAGGGGAGAAATTTCTTGAACAAGCAGGACTTACCTAAGTCTGTAAATGTGTAGGATACAGTGGAAGAAAGAGAAATGTCTCTTCTGCTTGGAAAGCTTTTGCTTCCAGTGACTTTCAGAGACATCATGGTCCCAAAGAGGATACCCAGGATGCTCTTCTGTTTCCAGTTACTTAGACTGGATGGTCTGTGAGCTACTTCTCAGGGGGAGGAGTCGGGTGCTTGCTTTGATTTCTTGTTTATTTTGTTGTTTTGAGGCAGGTCTATGTTGGTTAGCTTCAAGCTTCCTATGCGGCTAAGGCGACACCCCCTGATTGTTCTTCCTCCCAGCATCCTTCCAGATGCTAGAATTACACGCAGGCATCACTACCTTGGCTGGGTTTTTCTTTTTTATCTGCAGTTGAAAATTGGGTGGTGCTTTTATGAACCTATGAAACTGGAATTCCTTGAGTCAGTCCCTTAGTGGTATTTACTGAGCATCTTCCAGGTGCTAGGCGCCAGGTGGTGTCCTGGACTTTCAAAGATGAGTGAGCACATTGCGTTCATCCAAGGAGCTCAGGCTCCATCAGATAATACAGAGTACTCCTTCCATAACTATGAGAGGGAATGAAGCTTTCACAGGAAGACACATGCTTTTGACACCTGGGGATGGTTTGCACGTGAGCTGTCCCCTACTTGATCCCAAGCTGGTGGTGCTGATTTGGAAGGTAATGAGAGGTGGAACCTTACTGGAGAAAGCACATGTATGGAAGTAGGGCTCTCTCCTCCTTCTGACGGTGGTTGTATCAGGAGTCGGCCTTCTGCTTCTACCAACATGCTTTCTCCATGGTGGACTCTATCCCCTCTGGAATAGTAAGTGAAATAGTAAACCTTTTCTCCCTTGAGTTGTTTGGGTCAGAGTATTTTATCACTGCAACAGAAAAGTATCTGGAACAGAGTTTGGTACCGAGACTAAAAAACCTGGGGACAGGTTGTGGAGACACATGGGAAATAGGGGGTGCATTGCAAGAGGAAGTGCCACCCTTAAGAAAGGAACAAAGGTATGGTGAGCAATGGTATTGAACGAACCTAACTCAGGAAACCCAGGTCGGGCACAGGGTAGGAAGCAGCAATTGACAAGCAGTCCTCCTTCCGCCAAGCCAGGGGTAGGACAGCCTTTCCCTGGAAGTCCCCCCATGGCATCCCTTTGGCTATGCGTGAAATCTAGAACTCTGAGGTTCTTCAGTCAGAAGCGGCAAGACACCACCCTGGTTCTCCCCTGCTAGGAGCAAACAAGAACCAATGTATGTTAATGCGGAATGTAAACATGGTGCTTTTGCATGAGTCAGTGGAAAATGACCCCGGTCCCCTCTTTCTGGGCAACTTTGCACTGAGGCTGGTTGGAGCCACAAGTATCCCCATTATGCACCCCCCCATTACCATCCACCCCCAACCGCCCTACTCAGAGGCCAGCAGTTTTTCATTTGGTATGAAGTCATTTTGAAAGGCCTGCTTTTCATTAGGAGGGTAACCGGAGCGTCCCTCTGGGAACGCAACCAAGCTGCAAGGAACCGGCCTGCTCCTTCGGACTCTGGCATTTTCTTCCCCTGGCTGTCCTCCCTAAATCTTAGACTCTGTAGCATTTCGTCCTGCTCTGTTTGTTGTTGCATGCCCTAGGCCTGTGTGTCACACATGGAAAGCAACGGCTCTTTGGCCACACGAGGATCCTTCAGGAGTTGACGGTATCCCAGGTGCGGATCCTGGCGCGTTGCGGGCACACATGGTTCTCGTTACTACCTCCCCAAGGGCTGGGAAAACATTTTCTTGCACCTCCCCCCAAACGTGCACAACTGTGAATTGGCCAGTACCAAGTGGAAAAGTAATCCCCCAGCCTGACGCCCACGCAGGCTCCAGGCGGCTTGCCTGCCCCAGGCCGGGCCTGCAAGTCATCTGGTCTTCCCCACCCAGTCTCGGATCTTGTGACTCTGCGGCAGGGGAGGACCAAGGCAGAGGACCCCGCAGGCCCTCTGTGGACCTTCTGTGGCCCGCACCGTGGCCCAGTGGTTCATTTGTTTATTTAGGCTTTCCAAATACGTTGATTTCGTAATCCTTGAGTTGAAAAGCTGTTGGTAAGAGGGAAGAAACAGAATCCCTAAGAGAAAGAGCTTGGACCTTACAAAGGGCAAGGGGCCGGCATGTAAGGGAAGAAATGACTTGGAAAGTTATTTCTGCTTTCTGGGCTCCTGTATCCCCATATTTAAAACTAAGGCAAAAAGCTAATAATCCCTCAGCGACCTCCACCATTAAAATACTAACATTCTACTCTATTGATTATAAGTTTTAAGAAAAAGGAAGGAAAGAAGAAAGGAAGGAGGGAGGGAGGGAGGGAGGGAGGGAGGGAGGGAGGGAGGGCGGGAGGGAGGGAGAGAGAAAGAGAGAGAGAAAGAAAGAAAGAAAGAAAGAAAGGAAGGAAGGAAGGAAGGAAGGAAGGAAGGAAAGAAAGAAAGAAAGAAAGAAAGAAAGAAAGAAAGAAAGAAAGAAAGAAAGAAAGAAAGAAAGAAAGAAAGAAAGAAAGTCCAGATAGTTCATCAGGTAAAGTTCCTGTTCACCATCTGGCGACCCCAGTTCTATCCCTAGAAGCCCAGCACAAATGGTAGGAGTGAAATGACCTCTGACCTCTACCCCTGCACCATGGCATGCATTTGTTCTGTCTCTATCTCTCTCTTCTCACATGTTCTCTCTTTCTGAAATAATTTTTTGAAAAAGAAAGAAAAGGAAAAAAGAGAAAGAAAAACCCTATAAATTTAGGTGCAGGTTGGGTGAGAACTCCTTATTCAAGATGCATAGGAACAGAAAGGGTTTCAGATTTCAAGATTGCTCTTTCAAATTTTGGAATAGTCGAAAAGAACCTGTCTAATCCAAAACTTCAAAATCTGGACGACTCCCAACTGCAAAAAAACAAATTGGCCTGAATTATGTTCAAAACATTTCAAGTTTGGGAGCACTTCAAATTCCACGCTTGTCAGATAAGAATTTGTTCCACCTCCACATTTCAACATTCTTCCTTACAAAGGAGACGACAAGCCAAAATCCCTCATTTGTCATCCATAAAAGCGGGAAGCGGGGGAGGGGAGATGCAGGGGAAGAGGGATGGAGGCCCATCTTTCTCTTTCAGCTTTTGCAGAGAATCCATCACGGGCAAGGACTCTCAGAAAAGCCATGATGACCTAGAGCGCGGTGCTGGCTGATAAAGGCACCTCCTTTTCTTAATTTTTTTATTATTAATTATTATGTATTCAATTGTGCATGTATGCATGCGTGTGTGTACATATGTGTGTGTGTGTAGAACCACGGATGAATTCGGGAACCACCATGGACGCCTCCACCTCTGCCCCGGGATTCACAGGCTCCTCCCTACCAGGACCAGAAGCGCAGGCCGCCCCCGCTTCCGCCTGGCATCTATACGTGGGGTCTAGGATCCGAACTCAGGACCTTCCGCCTGCAAGGCAGAGGCTTAACCCCTCCAGCCCCTGATACCTCCTTTTCTAACCAGGCTCAACGGCAAGGGCTACAGGTGCGGCAGTGAGATTCGTCATCCAGTGAAGGCCTGGCCCAGCCGCCTGGAACCCCACACAGTTGTCTCCTGAGAGGTCCTAGAGAGCCTTCTGGAAGAGCCACTGGTGCTGAAGTCCTCAGGGACTCCCCTGGTGATCCCCATTGTGCCCAGACTCCTCCCTTGCCAAGGTATTGGCAGAGAAAAGCAGGAAGAAGGGAAGGGAAGGACCAACAATCAATGCATCCAGTCGTAGACACTCACAGGCAAGTTTCTTTCTTTCATTTGTTTTTAATTAAAAACAACGTACATATATTTGCAGCATACAATGCAGTGCTGAGACACACGCAGGCATTGTGGTATGAGTAACTCGGGCTGATTAATTATTCTCTTCCCATACTTATTTTCATGCTGAGAACTCTTAAAATCTCTGTGCGACTTCTGTGTCTATATCAGCCGCACCCTTTGATTAGAGTGTCCCCCTTCCCCTCACGCCACCCCAATCCCCATTCTAGCCCCTGGTAAGCACCCTGTTATGCTCTGCTTCTGGACTTTAGTTGGGTTTTTGTTTTGTTTTGTTTTGTTTTTTTTCACATTCCCACAGTGCAATCAGGCACACTCTGTCTTTCAGTCCCATCTTATCTCACTGAGCCATCTAGGTTTATCCGTACTGTTGAAACGACAGGGTGCCCTTCTTTTTTGAGACGAATACTCCAGTGTTCTTATGTAGCACATGACTTTGAGCTGCTAGATGCCTAAGCGAGCTCCTTGTCTTAGTCCTTGTGAACACTGCTGCTTGAGAACTCAGAACGCTAATGTCTTCTGCTCAGGTTTCGTTCCTTCCAGACAGTCAGAGTTGAGTCCGGCTGGCCTAGTTACTCTTCAGCGGCTGATGTGAATACTTGACTAAAACCATTCAGGGGAACAAGGATTTATACATGCTTACAGCTTCAGGTCAGTCCATCATGGCAGGAGAGTGATACCAGTCTTTATAGTCGAATTCGACCCCACCACATCCACAGGAAGGGCCGAGGGAGAGGCATACTTTCTAGCTTGCCAGTCTGCTGAATTCCAATCAGATCTCTCTCCATCTTATCTACATGCCCAAGTCATGACCCAACCCACTGTGGGTTGTTTTCCCCTCCTCAGTTAGATAATCTCGGGCTTGCTTTAGTTAGATAATTCTTAAGTGTGCTTAAAGGCTCAGCTCTCACTTGTCAAGTTGATATCTGTAACGAACTAACTAACACCCTAGGCTTCTGAGGTAGGCTGATTTTCGTCTGATGAGCATGCTGATGAGCTTCTGAGATTATAGAAAAGCAGATGCCACTTGCAGGCAGAAGAGCGGAGACAGGATTCTAGGTTTGATGCTGGCAAGTCTTGTCCAGTAAGAACCTTACCTGCCACGCTGGGTCTCTGGCTGTTCTTCACTGGCAGATGGGCTGGGTACCTACTCAAAGCTCCCAGATGTGGGGCTGGAGAGGTGGCTCAGGGGTTAAGCCTCTGCCTTGCAGGCAGAAGGTCCTGAGTTCGGATCCTAGACCCCACGGCGGAAGTGGGGGCGGCCTGTGCTTCTGGTCCTGGTAGGGCGGAGCCTGTGAATCCCGGGGCAGAGTAAACAAGGAGGACGTGGAGGCGTCCATGGTGGTTCACGAATTCGTCCGTGGTTCTACACATACATACATACACACACGCGCACACATGCATACACGCACAATTGAATAAATAATAAATTAAAAAAAAAAAAAAAAAAAAGCTCCCAGATGTGAGGGGCTCCAAAAGCAGAGGTCCCCACTCCTGTCAGACACTACTTGACTCTCTAGTCTATTGGTGGCTCTGCTCCCAACTGGTCACCTGAGCCTTTATTTGTTCTCCCTAAGCTTGCGCCTTCCTATCCAGGCTTCGCACATACTACCTGTCAAGTCCTTGCTGGTTGTCTCTCAAGACACAGCCCTGCTGCCAGTCTCCAGCCAAGGCCTGAACCAGTCCTGTGTGATCTGGCCAGGAAGATCCGGCTCATACCTAGCACACTGTAGATGTGCTATATCCCTTTAGCCCTTGGACATTATCCATGGAGATATGAAGCTGCTTTGCAAAGTTTCCATCGGTGCTTCCAAGTGAGGCTGTAACGTTGGTGTGTGATTGGCTCAGCCTCAGAGGAAGCCTCGGGTCATCTGTCAGTTCCAAGGCACGCTCATTCCAGAACATCACACCAGCCCTGCCTGCAGTCTCTCCCTACTTGCTTTAACCAGCTCAGACAAGTCAGGAATGAAAGGTCGACAACTTCCAGGATGTGTTCGTAGACAGCGGCTTCACGTCCATGAGCACTGGAGTAAGGGGGAGGAGAGGAGGAGGAGGAAAGAAAAAAAGAAGGGAGACCAAAACACGCAGACTTCCTAGACTCCACCGGGGCTCTGAGGTGGACGGGAGCCCTCACTCTGTACGTCTCTAAGGGAGTCAGAGCCCCCTCCTCTACTGAGAAGTCTTGCTGCTCACTCTCCCCACAGCTTAGGACATAGCTGCTTGGCTTACAAGGGGTCAGTCGGCAGCACCCGCCCACAGGAGAGTGACATGGAGGCCAAAGCTTGATTCCAGTTACTGACCATGGTCCAAAGAGACACACGGCATCTCAGGATGCAGCCGGCCGGCTAACAAGACTCAGAGGCCACTGATATGAGAATCCAGGCCTCTGGAGCCATGTTTTCAGCCTTCTTATCATTTACCCAGTGGCCCTCATGTAAATCTCTCTTCCGTTTCAGGGAAGTAGAGTCCACTTGTGTTGCCACAACAAAGAATACAGTCACAAATACGAAGCATGCTGGGCGGGATAGATCCATTTCCTGGCTTCCTTTGTTGCGGACATCAAACCTGTCTATACCTCGTGCCTTGGTAAATGAAACGTGAGCTGAGATGATCACGTGTCCCTTCCAAGCCGGTTTTTTTCAGGACCAGTTGGGGAGAACACTTGCCTAGAAGGCAGGAAGGCTGGATTCCATCCCCAGCACTGCATAGAAATGGGCCTGTGGGTGCAGGTCTGAAAGCCCAGCACTGGGAAGGTGGAGGCAAGAGGATTAGAAAGTCCTTTAAAAAATAAATAAACAAGTAGCCTGTAGTCCCTTTTGCCTTCATCCATGTTTTCCACAGAGGTCAACTAACACTATGTAGAGAAAGGTCCCCTTTATTCTCTGTGAATCCAATGTTGTGAGCTTCACAGTCTCTGTTGCAAACACCTAATTCCATTCTTATAGAACCAAGGCAAGAATTGATGTGTTATATGTTTCAATCAAACTTTATTCATCAAATTAAAAAGTGCCCAGACAGAGTCGGCCTTTGATCTACAGTCTTCCATCCCTGAGCTAAAGGCACTCTGTCTACCCCAGTCCTGAAATTAGGACATAAGGAGCAGAAACACCAAAAATTAGTCAGGAAGGACTAGACAGATGACTCAAGGATTAAGCCTCTGCCTCGAAAATAGAAGGAGCTGAGTTCAGATCCCAGATACCCATGAAAAAACATCGGGCAGCAATAGCAGCAGCCTGCTCTTCTGGCCTTGGAAGGTGGGGCCTGGGAAACACTAGAGCAAAGCCAAAGGGAGGTAGAGCAATCCAGGGTGATTCCAGATGTCATCCTCGGGCCTCCACAGGCACACATATTCAAGTGCATTCAAGTGCCCTCTTCTCTCTCTCTCTCTCTCTCTCTCTCTCTCTCTCTCTCTCTCTCTCTCGCTCACACATACACACACACACATGCACACACAAAGGCATATAAAAAAATAGGCAGGAGATCTGAGTGAGAAATGTGACATCTTCTTTGTGAGTCATTAAATCTTGAGGGTCATTTGTTACTAAACAGAACTTGTCTTTTGCTAACTGATACACAAATACAAGCAGATGACATCCATGCAAGTAAACAAAAGTTGGTTTTGATTTGGCAAGGTTCAGTCAGCAAAGTGAGATGAGATGAGAATTTCTTTGAATATCAAGATCCAAAAGAAAAGACAAACTCCCTTTGTCTGCGTGACATGGTTTCAAATCAAGCGCACGTGCCTGAATGCCTCTCCAAGAGCATTACCTAGAGAATAGGGACCCAGAGAGGGGGATTCTTGTCCTCTTGTGGCCTCGACTGGGTTGCTGGTCTTTGAGCGCTCACTTAGGTGCCTGGGTCTCAAGCTGTCCTGTAAAAACAGAAAGGCCATTTCGTCCACCTTCTCTGGCTCTCTGAGCACACCGCTAACCACACAACTGACTCCCACCAGAAGGTTCCAAACGTTACAATGCAGACCCAAAAGCTCCTTTTGAGATCCATAGTGTCCGCTGGGCAGAGGAGCCCCGACCCGGCTCTGAGGAAAGCAGGGGGTAGGGGTGGTCCTGCTCCAGACCCTCAGTGGGAAGGGGTCAGCAGAAGAAAGCTTCTTTGAAGACGTGGAGTGTCCCTCCCCCACCACTCCCGGCCCCACGGAGAACTGAACACTCAGCACTTTAGTCATTGTGAACCTGAGGAAAAGACTCCTTCACGTGTCTTCTTTTCTAAAGTCCCTTCTCGTCACAGAGTCAGTAGGAACAGACACGACCAAGGCTGAAAGCAGAAAGCAGGGACCCTCGTGTTTCTCTCTTGACTTCTGTGCCTGCAGCTGTCTCAGAGCCAGCACCATCCACAGGCCGGGCCCAGCCTGGCGCCTGGTGCCTGAGGGAGCTGCACATGTGAAATCCCTGCTTGATCCCCACGCCAGAGGCTTAATCCTTGCGTCTGAGTCAGGCCTTGGCACAAAGCAGTCTGTTTGCCCTCTTGTAAATTTCCATCCTCCAAGCCCCTCAAGCCAATCAGCACCTGCAACCTCCAAAGCTTCTTGGCGAGAGGCTGCAAGGGCCGTGTCTGCAGGGCCGGGGCTGGACCATCCCCAGGCCCTGAAGAAGGTCAGGACCTCCAAAGGCTCAGCCGTTCTGACACTCTGTCAAAGTCACCTGCCTCAGGTCTGAGACTTGGTCTCTGCCCTCATCCTTTGCACTACGACTGAGGTTGGCAGACTCCTCATTGTGCGCTTCTTGAATAAAGTTTTTTGGATCATAGCCAGGCCCTATTCACTTAAGATTGTCCTTGGGATTATTTGTGTCCCCAAAACTGAGTAGAATCACTGCAGCAAGAACTGTTACACTCAGGGAAAGTAAGTTATTTACTAACTGGCTCTTCACAGAAAAAGTTGTTCAGCCCTGAATCTGTAACATTGTCTACCAAAGGCAGCTGGATTATTATTATATTATTTATTATAATTATTAATGATTATATTAATTATTGTTATATTAATTAATATATCAATGTACCAGTGGCTCTGAAAATATTGTCAGATGATCAAAAGGGACCAAGATCATATAAGCATCTGTGCATGTGTGTGCTTGTGTGCTCTGTGTGGTACACATACTATGTAGGTATCTGGTATTTTTGTGGTATGGGGTACAAGTGTTCATGTGTTTGAGGGGTAGATGGTGTAAATGTGGTATTCATATAAAGTGCGCATGTATAGTCTTTGTGCCGTGTGATGTAGGTGTATATATATATACATGCATGGAATTTGTAGTTTGTGTACACATGTGTAATGTGGAGAGATGTGTATGTATGGATAGTGTGTATAATATATGACAAACATTGGAAGGGTATTGTGGTGTGTGTGTGTGTGTGTGTGTGTGTATGTGTGTGTGTGTGTGTGTTTTATATGAGCCTGGGTGTGCAAGAGTGTGCATAATAGTTGATGTGCATGAATTAGGAGTGGAGCCTGGGAAAAGAAATTGATCAGATACTTCACAGACTCAAACAAAACATTTTTAAACATTTTATATTATTATTTCCGCTCATACAAACTTAGTAGGTACACCGGTTCCCTCCCTCCCTCCTCCTCCCCCCGAACCCCCTGCTCCCCCTCCCCTCACCCCTCTCTCCCCATCCCCCAGTACCTCCCCCTCCCAATCCCCGGAGAATCCTTTAATGTGCATGCCAGTCTCTCCTCTGGGCCTCCTCTCCGATGACGTACAAGGACCCAGTGGCCTTTCCCTGAACCCTTTCCTGTGTTCCCCTTAAGCATAGGAACACTACTACGGCTGTCAATTCCTTGCCTCCAAAGATCTTGGTGTCTTTAGAAAATGCTAGACTTTGTGGGGTCAATAGTGTGTTGGACATTGCACAGGGCATGCAAAGTCCAATTATGATTGCTTCGGCCCTAACTTGTGTGGAGTATCTTGCATAGCATTGCTCCTCCCATCCTTGTGCTCTTCCAATCTTACCGCCCCCTCTTCCGCAAATGTCCCTGAGCTTCAGGATGGGGAGAGATTAGTCTGGCCTAGTTCTAGGTGGTTGATATAGAGTCTCTGAAGTTCTGGATTATGGTTTGTTGATTTTCTTTTCAAGCAAAACATTTTAAGAAAGGTTCTAGAAGCGCAGCAGGCCCATAGCAAGAGAGCACTGAGTGCTGGGGGGAGATTCTATTTCTCAGAGTGGACCAAGTGTTTGTACATACATCGCCCCTTCAGTGCCCTCAGAGCCATGTGGAGGCTTAACCTGACATCCGAGAGACCCAGGCTCTGGGTCGGCCCTCCACGGAGTTGTCCCTGGACCAGAATTCATTTCTTCTGCTCTTTCCAGCCACATTTGCACTTATCTTGGGATTTGCCTTGCACTGAAGGACACTGGAAGTGAGAGTGACCTTTGACCCAGGAATGAACAGCTCTATGCAAGCTAAGTCACTCCCATCCGCGTGGCTGAAGGCTGGAGGATTCCTGGAGAGTCTCTCTTCTCCCCAGTCTTCTGTTCTGTGGCTCCTTCTATCTGGTCCACTACTGGGAGGTACCAATCAGATCTAGGGAGATTCCAATCAGATCTAGGGCTGGTCTTTGATTGTAAATGTATTGACCCAGATGGTCTCTTCAGGTGGTCTGACAGCTGATCTTACTAATGCCAGGTGCGTCAAGTTGACAACCAGGTGGAGAGAGAGAATTGGCTTCCTAAAGTTGTCTTCTGACCTCCACCCATGCACATGGGATGTATTCTCTCTCTCTCTCTCTCTCTCTCTCTCTGTCATAAAGTCGTCCTCTGCCCTCCACTTGCCCCATGGCATGTATGTGTTCTTTCTCACTCGCTCTCTCTCAAATAAAACTTTTTAAATTAAATAGACGAGAAAGTTCTAAGAGGAGCCCCACTGCTGCTCCTTCTGATCACTGCTGATTCTCAGATCTTAAAACTCTAGTGGATGTGTTGTGACAAAGGAGAGAGAGTGGCCTTGGCAAACATACCTTAGGGCCCATCATTTTGGAGGCAAAGTAGCACATCAGCTTTCCAGTAGATTCTTCTAGGTGAACTGAAAGAATTCAGAATCAAATTGTCAACCTTCGAATTTTCAGATTGGAATAGCATTTATTTTTCATGTTTACCTCTGATTATTGGAAGATGCTGTTTCCTCCAAGCAGAAAAGGTCCCTCCCCTTCCCAAACAGGCTTGGAAGAAACTGGGAAAGGTTACATTCTGTCCTTGCTGCTCTTGTCTGAAGAAGACCTAGAGTGAGGCCGCCCTGCAGAGAGACCCAGGCAGGTACCGGATGTGGGCCACACAAAAGGAACGGGAAACCCGTGTCCTTCTCTCATTTGCTCAGAGCGTGTCCATATGTCCTCTCCTCCACTTGGCGAGAAGGAAGATTTCAGACAAACAGCAGCAGAGACTAGGCAAGTTTTCCTCTCCTTAACAATATTTTTCTAGCATGGTTTACAATGCAGACCCAGCCAATGGCTCCCGTGCAAGAAGCCCCGCATGACCCCTTTTGACAGCACCGACCTGCTGGGCCTATTATCTCTGGCCTTTGTGGCTTAGGAGGTCAGAATCCCCATTCCTGGATAAGACCCAGGGAAGGAAGGAAGCAGAAACAAAAAAAAAATGTTTTCACAGTGAAGTGACCTGATTATACACAGTGGCTATTTGTAGGCCACTCCGTTGGAGCCTCCGTTGGGCACGGGTGCAAATTCCACAAACCAGCATTCGGGAGCGTTCCCCGGCCAGCCTGTGCCATTGCCTGAGGGAGCAGAATTCAAGTGGCAAAGACCGTCCTTGCCCACGGCCTCGGCTGTAGGACAGTCAGATGGAGACTGAACGGTCGCCTTCACGGTGGCCACGATTCTGCTCAGCCCTGTAGGTGGTGAGTGTGGATTCCACACTTTTCCCATGGGTAAATCTTGGCTCACCATCTGTGAGCTAGCTACATGACTGCAGACACTTCTCTCCTTCAAGCCCCCAAGTGCAGGAGCCTGGATCGCTGGCAAGACAATGTGGGACGTGAAGTGGGGCTGCCCATGCCACCACTGTGTCAGTTTCTGGCTCAAGCACAGGGGTCATCCACCTGCTATTTCACAAACAGATCCCCTCTCAGTATCCTTGAATTTGCTCGTTGCCTCCTCCCCCACCCCCCACACACACACCCCTGTTGGCCATGTCCCCTATTTCACTGCTACAGTTAATCGAACAGTTTATCAAACAGTTTTTCTGGGTGTTTATTACCCCCACCCCAAAGAATTAAAAATGGAGTCTCCCACAGAACGTTGCACACACACGTTTATAACATGGTTGCAAGCACATGCTTATGACAGCATTACTGAGGGCAGCTGAAAGATGGAGGCAGCCAATGCCCATCAGCAGATGAATGAATTAAATAAAAAGGTGCAATGCAGGACCACCGAGATGGCTTAGTGGGCAAAGTGCCTGCTCACATACCTGGTGATGTGAGTCCTCAGAGCCCACTTGATGGAAGGAGAACCAACCTGCAAAGTTTTCCGCTGACCTCTGCACATTTGCTGTGGAATGTATGATCTCTCTCTCTCTCTCTCTCTGTCTCTGTCTCTCTCTCTCTCCAATAATATCATTAATAATAAATATTTAAACTGCAGTGTGTTTTTGAATTAAGGCTCGACCTCTTCTCAGCAATCTTGTGGCTATATGGACATGGCGGCCCAGCAGGAACACAACTGCTCGCAAATCTGGCGACCCGAGTTTGATCCACAGCAATCCATATGGTGGAAGGAGAGAACTAACTTCTGACAGTTGTCGTCTGACCGCCATGCAAGGCATGCACGTGTGCCTTTCTCTATGTCTGTCTGTCCTTCTCTCTTTATCACTCTCTCTCACACACACACAAATAAATAAATAAATGTTTTTTTTTTTTAAGAAAAAAGGGAATAAAATGTTAAGAATTGACTCTATGGTAAAAACATCAGAGAAGAGAGCCAACTAACCCAAGCTTATATAGCTAGGATGGAGGTAGAAACTAAAGCCTTCCTCTACCGACTCACCAAAGGCCTGGGCATATCTCTCATGTAAGGTGAGCCCCCACACGTGCAGTTTATTTCTTTATTTTCTATTGTCAGTGCTGCTTTGGGAAGCAAGTAGAAGGAAGAGGAGACCCTCAGACCAAAGCAAAAAAAATTTTTTTTCAAAATACACGCCCATCCCAAATTACACAGTGAAGCTAGCCGAGGGCCATGATTTGTTACACAAATAAACAAACACTATTGGGTTCCGTCTGTGGCTACTGCAGTTATAATGAAAATCTAAAAACAACTGTAATGCTTCTAACCATAAAATTATAAGGCAAGAAAGTGGATTTAGATAACTGTACGAGCTGTAATTGTATGTTTGTAAACTCGCAGACAAAGCTTTTACACAAATTTAGCTCAGGCTTCCAACGTATACCCGACGCGTAGTTTTCATCTTGCCCTTTCTTCTGCCACAGGGGTGCCTTCCATAAGAGGGTATGGGCTGGGTGTGAGAACGGGAAGGGAAGGGAAGACAGAGAGAGAGAAGGAGAAAGAGAGAGAAGGAGAAAGAGAGAGAAGGAGGGAGGGAGGGAGGGAGGGAGGGAGGGAGGGAGGGAGGGAGGGAGGGAGGGAGGGAGAGGGAGGAGAGGAAGGAGAGGATCAGCTAGAGACAGGAAGATGGCACCTGACTCCAGGCATTCCAGTGAGGGGCAGGACTGTTAGGAATAGAGCAGGACATCCTCTTCACTGTAGATGGGTTGAGGGAAGGGGGCCTTTCTGCAAGGTCACATACAAAGATAGAAATCAAGCTGAGGAGATGGCTTAAGGGTTAAAGACTTTGCCTTGAAAGCAAAAGGACCTGACTTCAGTTTCCCAGATCTCATGCAAAAATAAGCAGAAACATCAGGGGCCTGTAATTGTTTTTTAAATTTTATTATTTTTATTATTATTTTATTTTTCTAGTTTTACAAGCATATTCTGTTTCCCTCCATCCTCCCATCCATCCCTCTCCCTTCCCTTCATCAACTCATCCCACTCCTCTCACCCTCCTGCCTGTCTGCATCTATGGACCCCAGGATTCCAACTCTGGTTTGTCTACTCTTGTGGGGGTTTAAGTCTCTTGTGGCATACAAATTCCCTGTCTTCAAGCCACCGTGCCGATAGGAGTAGTCCCCTTCATTCATCCAGCTTTAGTCCCCAAGGTTTCCACTGCATGTTATCTCTCTTGAGTTCCTCTGTAGTCTATGGGGCCCTGTTGATATGTCAGTCTTATGCAGGTTCGATAAGAACAAGTCTCACTGCAGTGAGTTCCTAGATGCCATAGTCCTACCTTGAATGGGATGTATTGTCCAATGGTGAATCTTCCCATCTGCCCCCTCTTCCATGAGGTTCCCAAAGCCTTAGGAGGGAAAGATTAAGTTGGCCTGATTCTGGGTGAACCATAATCACCTACCTCTGTTGTAAAAGAAGATTTCTAGGCTGAGTGTTAACTGTTCTTCAAATCTATGGGTATAATAATACTATTTACAGAGCAGTTTGGTGCACTATTTCCTACCTACAGGTTCATTGGCTGCTTTTCCCTATTGATCTGTTTCCTTCCCCTTTTTAAGTTCTCATTCTAATTTACAGTAACAGGAATGTGTTCCATTCTGACAAGCAGAAAGCTGTTCAATCAGAAAGCTGTTGGTTGTCTCCTTACACTGGTAGTCACCTGTTTCCATAGTGATTTTTATTGTAACTTGCATATCTCATGAGTTGATGAGGCTTATGATTATTTCTCTTCCCCAATAGCTTCTACAGTATTCCTTGGTACTGTGTAAGCTATCCAGCAAGGGGGAAGTTCTCAGACCAGTTATAATTGATGCATTTTGCCCATCTTCTATAATCCTTATGTGTTGCATCGTCAGTAACAGCTCTTACTGACAGTTTTTTGAAGAGCAATGGCAAAAGCTTATCATGTTTGGGGGTCTTTGAGACCTCTGTGACTAACATTCTATTAGGAAGTATCACAATCCTGTTACTTCTAGTACATTTGTCACTGAATTCTAAGTCAGGAAGTATCACAATCCTGTTACTTCTAGTACAATTCTGTCACTGAATTCCAAGTGGATCAACTCAGGGCTTTTTCCCCGTTTTCCTCACTCTGTGCTCCTCTGCATAGGGGCTGCTTATTTTTGTTCCTTTTTTTGAAAGACATTTTTTGTTTTTTTGTGTTTTTGTTTTTGACTTATTACTAGAATAGGAGCATCCTTTGGGTTTATATTCCACAGTCTTAGGAGTTTTTTTTTTAATAAGTCTGGTAATTTTGACTCTGGAAGGTGGAGCCCGGGTATGGCACTACCCGGCCTCGGATATGTCCCAATAGAGGACCATGGAGGCGGAGGGATGAACAATCAATGGGAAGTGGCCGTCTAACCTGCCCCTGCAATGGACACCTAGTTAACAATTAAAGGACTGGTGGCTATCCCCTCCCCAGGAGAGATGGCAACACCTGATTGGACTCCCACCCTATATAAGCCCAACCGCCCTTAATGACTCTGAATCTGCTACAGATAGCTCGTCTCTGCCTGCTTCTCACCTGATTCCCGGGGTCTGGTTAGTGATCCCATCTGCCACCTCACCCCCTCGCCTCTAGCCCCAAGGCCCCACTGTTTCCCCCACACACACACCCGGGGATACGGCAACACCTGGGAAACCCCAGAGCAAAGCAATAAAGAGGTAGAGCAATCCAGGATGATTCCTGATGTCATCCTTGAGCCTCTATAGGTCCACACAAAAGCATGCACATACAGAAAAAGGAGGAGGAAAAGGAGGAAGAGGAGGAAGAGGAGGAGGAAGAGGAAGAGGAGGAGGAAAAGGAGAAGGAGGAAGAGGAGGAAAAGGACGAGGAGGAGGAGAAGGAGGAAAAGGAGGAGGAGAAGGAGGAGGAGGAGGAGGAAGAAGTTAAGTTAGTAGTCAAGCTCCCAGCTCCTCGGGCCTGCAGATTCACCTCTGTCAGCTCATGGGGACTGTGACAGCTCACGTGTCCCAGATTCAGCTAGTAATCTTCACCAAGGAGAGCTTGGTCCCAGGAAGTAGAAGAAGTGAGCCATTTCCATGTAGTTGGTGACAGCAGCCATTCACCCTCCTCCAACCGCAAGGCAAGAGGCCAGCTGGCCAACCCTGCTCCCCCCCATCCCTAACCTTGAGCTGCCTTGTGTTACTGTAGCTAAATGTCCACAGATACAACTGAAGGAGGGAAAGTTTATTTTCCTCATCATTTTCTAAGGGTTCGGTCCACATCCATGTGCTTGGGCACAGCGCCATGGTGTTGGGAATATAGAGCAGACAAGAAGCAGAGTGTGAGGAAGAAACTGGGGACCAAGTATTAACCTGAGAGAGCTCATACCTAGGGCCTACTTTTCCCATTTATCCCTGTTCCTAAAGTTTCCAGAACCTCTCAAGGTAGAGCTGCGGGAACCAGCAAGATAGCTCAGTGGGTAAAGCGCACCCTTGCAAACCTCACGACCTTAGTGCAATCCCAGAAGCCCGCATGGCAGAAGGCACTTCTGAAAGTTGTCCCCTGAACTCCACCTGGACGCCATGCCTTGAATGTGCATTCTCTCTCTCTCAAATAAATAAATAAATAAATAAACAAACAAACAGACAGAGCTGGGGACCAAACATTCAATACATAAAACTACAAGGGGCATTTCATATTTAAACCATAATGGGGTTCAAGACCCAGAAACTGATGACATAAGGGAATAACATTGTCCTGCCTTGAAGGAACTGAGGTCTGGGGCCCAGAAGCAAGGCAGGAGGGAAGAGAGAGAGATAGAGAGAGAGAGAGAGAGAGAGAGAGAGAACTGGAAAGACAGCAGCTGGGGAGGCTCATCAATCAGTCAAAGGAACAGGACTCAGCTCCTCACATGCAGCGCCATCATTGACCTGGAGCCAAGAACCTTCTAGAGAGAAAACAGTAGAACAACCTGCAACTATATCAAAGCCACTAAGTGTCCACCTTCCACTGTTTTGGGAGAAGACAAGGCTATTTGGTACGTTGAAATTTGCCAGCAGGCACAGCTACACAAAAGGACATTAAAAATCAAATTTTAAAACCAAATCAAGTCCCAGGCGCCACGGCAGCCAGTGGCAGTGGTACCTTTGGCTCTGGGTCCAACCGGCATTTCCAAAGCCTCGGCGCCTCTTGTCACTATGCAGAACCACAGTCTTGAACCTGGAAGACAGGAACACAGGCTGACCGGTTGGAACTACTCGGTGACCTTCTGTGGGTTGATAATTTCAACTCTTAGAAATGCACACGCTGCAGTAAAGAGCCCGTGGTCCAAACACGGGGATTTTGAAGTATCCCGGAGGCCAATAGTCTGGGAGTGTTTGATTCAGTGTAACCTTCCTATTCTCTGCAGCCAAGCCACAGAGATAATGATCTTAGACTTCTACTCAAAGAACAGAGAAGGAATCAAAGAAACATTTTCAAAGAATTTTTCTCCTACCATTTACCCATACTTCCTGTATTCTGAATAGGATCCTGGAAATTGACTCACATATGCAGAACATCTTAGAACAATGATGAAGACAGATGTGGAAAAGGATGTAAAATAGAAATATAGCTGGCCGTCTGCTGAATGACTCACCTAAAAACCACAACCATGAACTCTAATTGTCTCTGGAAGACCCAGCAAACCAGTCAGGATGGGTTCTTGTGTATCACATATGGGAAAGGAACGTAATCCGATTCAGGTATAGACTCAAGCAAAACAACCTAATCTCTTTGAATTTTAGACTTCGGATCTCTATGGCAACCCTAGAGCGGAGTTTTCCTTCTGTCCTGTTTGCAGACCAGGGTCAAGCTGTTGAATACCAAGGATGCTAAAAGGGACCAGCAAATTATCTCAGCGTGAGGAAAAGCAAATGATAGTGTCAGGGTTGCACAGCTGAACCCCCACAGAACATGAACATGGCCAAGGTTAGTGAGTCCCAGGAAAATTATTGAGGGGTAACTTACTACAGAAAAAAATGCAGGCGCTGGTAATCAGACACCCCCTGTCTGTCATGAACTCTAATGCTCTGGTGGTTTGGGAGACCAGCTGTGGATGAGAAAATCACACACACACACACACACACACACACACACACACACACACTGATCTTTCAAGGCAAATTGCCAGGGCAAGGGAATTTACAGGTCAAAATCCCATATGGTGCCTTTCACACTATTGATAGTCATTTAAAGTCGTTGGTTGCTAACATTTGTCTTATTCCGCTGCTCTTGAAACTTTGGCCGCTTATATGGTAGGTTCTCATCATACATGCACGGAGTGAAACTAATGAATGACAGTGACTCTTGTTACAACGTGCCATCAATGGATGAGGCCAAAAGTGATCAATTGTTCTCAGGAATAGACTAGGCTAAGCCTTCCACAGGACCAAGACAGAAACAACTGTATCACCCAATTAATAAAGTCAGAGCCTCAAACTCAGAGCCTGGAACTTACAGAACTTTGCCTTTGCATCCTCAAGGAGAGAAATAAGTCCAGGTGAGAAACAACTTGCTTAACTTGTACAGCACAAAAATCACCACTGAGACCCAGGGGAAGCCCAGGAGCTTGGGGATCTGCATTTAAGAAAATGTTTTTGCAAACCATCATGACCATTCCTCGAGGGTGGGGAGATGGTGAAGCTGACCTGGAAGTTTCTTTGTTGCGCCCATCTACAGGTCTATGCAAGATGATGTTGTCTGACAAACTGTCCCTCTGAAGCAGTGTGCAATTCTCTGTGCTCATCCCAAGCAGGGGACGTGCAGGGCTGTATACTTCACGGCGTCTCTCCATCCCACTCCTGAATGATGGGATCAGGAGGGACACTCTTCTCCCCAACAAATTTGTGCTACCACTGCCCGTGTGTGTCCTGGAGTATCAGTCCACTCTCCACAGGGTAAAATCCATCAGACAATCACAGGGACGCACTCCTGTGTCCTCACTGGGCCATATTAGTAGCCTTTTGTAGGCCATTGAACTTTTTCAGTCTCCGGGAGAATTCTTTTTTTAATCCCTCATACCTTGTGGTCTGTTTGAACACGAAATCACTTTATACTCCTGAGTAACATTCCCCTCTGGCTATTTCTACATAACATGGCCGCCGTCCTTTCCTCTCATAAACAAACTCAGCGGCAGTCTTCCTGTTGTGGTTGCTTAGGAACTCTGTATTGCTTAAGCTCTTCCCTTGGTCTTTCCTGAGGGCAGACACGGATTGTGACGCCTCGTCCCAGATCCGGTGAGCCAGAGGACTTTCCTCTGGAGCTTCCTGCCTGCCGTCTTTTTCTCTGTTCTTAGTGAGAAAGTGATGAAAGGACCCAGGTAAGTCCCTAATGACACAGACCCCAACTCTGGAACCTATGTCACCCTACAAAGGGAAAAACAGATGAACTGAAAACACAAGGATTGTATGTACACAGGCTGTCAGAATTAGATGCAGGTGTCAATTTGACAAAGATTCTGAGCTCAGTTGTGAAGAATTAGAGGTTGAGTTAAGGCCCAAGTGAGCCTGCAGGAGATTGTCTAATTGATGGGAAAGGCTTAGCCCGTGGTGGGTGAGATTAGTCTTTGGGCAGGTAAATAAGATGGAAGGAGCTGGTTAAGGTAGTTGGTATTCTTTTGGACACAGAGAGACATGCTTGTCTGGCAAATGAGGATTGTCTCCCTCTGCCTCTGTCTCTGTTTCTGTCTGTCTCTGTCTCTCTGTCTCTGTCTCTGTCTCTCTCTCTCATCCTGGATAACTTGGATGGGCCTGAATTACAATCACATGTACCTTTTAACGACACTGCTGCGGTTTGTCTACATGCTGCAGATTCATGACCAAACAGCACAGGAAAACAAGCCTTTAGTTCTGGCTCACCGTTGCATTGTTAATCTAGCTTGTCAGAAGCGCTCATACCAACACCAGGAGCCGAGTGAACGGCCACATCATATCCACAGGAATCGTCGAGAGAGACAAAATCCGCACTTGCCAGGCTACAAGTCAGCCCAACTTGCTGAACGAGCTCCCCCCAACTTATGTACCTTCTTGGGGTGGGTCTTCCTACACCAACCAATCTCATGCAGGCTTGCTCAGGGGCTGCCTGAACTATTAATTCTTCACAAATGTGCCCAGAGCTCAGAGCCTTCAATTGTCAAGTTGATACATACATACATATATATATAAACCAACACAAACTCAAAAGGAAATCTGATCCAAACACAACATCAGATGATAATAGGAACAAGGGTAGAGAGAACAGAGTAGTGTGGCTGCAAACCGAATAATGTTGGACGCTACTCAACGCTGGAAGAAGAAACGTCCAGCACCTTTAAGAGGCCCCTACGCCCTACCAACATCTTGACTCTCAACTTCCAGTCTCCCAAACTGTAGTTGTTTTAAACTGTTTGGGTTGTTACAGCAGCCATAAGAAACTCGTACCCCGAATCAGACATTCAGCTCCCCAGTTTCCTGCAGTCACTGCTGTGCTGTGTCAGTGTATCTCAGCATATTAACCTCAATGGCCTTGTTGAGAAAAGTCTCACTCGGGGTCTTATGAGATCCCAGAACATTCCGAACTCTTGGAATCACGAGAGGATGGCAACTCCCAGAGGATGTTCAAACATGAATTCCCACACCTCGCCGTGCTCTCGAGACAAAACGGCTTCTGCATGGAGTCCCTGCTTCTCCTCCAAGCAGAAATGCCACACGGGATAGCTCTCTCTTCCCAGCACTTCCCAGCTCAGTGACTTTGTCTGTTTGAATTTGAGCAAGTCTTTTGTTTTTGTTTTTTTTTTTCATCAACTGCTAATAAAGCTCTGAGAGTATCTACCTCATTGAGAAACTCCTTTAGCAGTCACCTGAAGGCTCTCTAATAAATTATTTTAAACCAAGATAAAAATTACTCCCTAATTTTTCAGTACTTTCTAGCTCAACCTTAATGGACTCAGATACACTGGAAAACCTCTCAGAAGTGTATCAGGAAAAACAAAAAGAGGTAGGGCAAGGAGCAGCTTCCAAGGATCTCTCAAAAGAGCTTTGCTCATAACCAAGGGCTCATACCAAGGGCTATTTCAGGTCAGTTCACACAATGGCTTCTGTCTAAAGGGATTCTCAACTCAAGCATGTAAACTTAGGCAATGCGACTCCATTATGAAAAATATTACTGTTTCAACTTATGTAAGAAATGTTTTTTGGGGAGCTGACAATGTGGTTCAAAGGGTCAGATGCTTTGCATATGAACCTGATGACCTGAGTTTGATCCCTGGATCCCACATAAAGGCAGAAAGAGAAATCTGGTACCACAAAGTTGTTCTATGGTCTCAGTATGTGTGCACATTTATACACACACACACACACACACACACACACACACACACACACAAATATTAACAATAATAATAATATAAAAATAAATAAAATTGTTTTTAAAACTATCTTTTAAAAGAAAGGTCTCGTTGATTTTAAAATCTTTAAAGAAAGCTAAAAGAGGATTTTTTTCTTTTTTAACTTCTTTTTGAACTGAATTATGAATTCATGCAACTCTATAAATGGCAAAAAGGTTTTTTACTGCTATTTCATAGTCTTAAATATGCTTCATAGTTTTGGGCATGTAAAAAAATATCATTACTATAAGTCAGGTTAAAAAATGGCAGTTTCTGGAATCTAAATTAAGTTGGTTGCCGTCCAAGATTTCTTGCACTAGAAGATGCCAAGGGGAAAAAAATGAACCATTAATCTTTTTTTTTTTTTTTCAGGTATTTGGAGTCTCCTGCATACCCAGGGGTGAAAAGTGTAGAAAGAGTACAGGAATGCAGCATGGCCAGAAGGCCGAATAGAGAAGGACAGGGACCGAAGGGGAGTACTGGCCACGGAGCCATCGGGTCGCCAGGACAGGGTGACTGCTCAGAAACCGGGCAGCAGAACAGCCCCTCTCTGGACACTGCAAGATGAGGGCATCAGATCAGACGATCTTGAATGTTCCTTCAACTGCTTCAGGACGGCACAGAGGTCAAGGAAAACAGGGGAACAGCAGAGTCCGTGTGCAGAGCCCGCGGGGCTGAGGACCAGAACGTGAAAGGATATACTGGAGGCCAGATGTTCTCATCCCACCCGGGAGCCTAACCTGGGCACCCAGTAGAGTCCCGGAAGAGCTCCCACCCCAGGGTGTTTGCGGGGTTCCTCTTGGGTGACTTTTCCACTGATCTCACCAGTATGGGACCTTGTTTCTCTTTGTCTATGCATGAGTTTAAGGTCTGGCTTGACCCACAGACTGAGTTCTAAGGGGACAGGCACTGTTTGGCCGTTTTAGGCCTAGGCCGAATAAAAAATTGAATGGCGGGGGCTGAGGAGATGGCTCAGGGGTTAAAGCCTTTGCCTTGCAGGTGGAAGAACCTGAGTTTGGATTCCCAGATCTCAGTAAGAGTATTGGGGGGGGGGCGTGGCAGTCTGTGATCTTTGGAAGGCAGAGCCTGGGAAAAACCAGAGCCAAGCAATAAGGAGTAGAGCAATCCAGGATGATTGCCGATGTCGCCCTTGAGCTCTTCACAGGCATACACAGTCAAGTACCCACTTCTACACACTCTCATGTGCACGAAAAAAGAAAAAGAAATTAATAACGGGATGAATCAAAGCTGATCTTCCAAAAAAATCTGCTGCCTGCACTGAAGCAGGAGGGGATCGTCCCCAAATGCAAGCATCTGGTGTCTCATTTCTCTGCAGCCATCATTGGACTGGATCTTGGATAAAGGCTTAGGCCACCCATCTCTGCAGCTCCCCACCACTTCATTTTCCTGCCCATGTGAAGAATCACAGAGTCTCCTCATTTCTTCTCGTGTCCATGGCATTCCCCCTCCTCCCTTCCTTCTCAACCTCCACATAGTCCCTGCACACACTATCCGCTCTGCTTAGGCATGAGAGCACACTCTGTATACAGCTCACGCAAAACCAGCTCCCAGCTATCACCCAGTGAACTGCCCACATCACTTAGCTCTTCCCTGGGAGGACAACTGTATTAACACACACACTGCGCACACATACAGTGCACAAAAACACACACTCAGAGTGAGAAACATCCCCCCACCACACACACACACACACACACACACACACACACACACTTCTTTCCCTTTATTTATTTCAGGGTACAGAAGTTCATTTATTCCTATGAGTCTTTTCTTAATGTCTATCACCCCTTTTCATTGACAGTTCTAGGGGATATTTGCAGAACGAATGAACAACAACAACAAGAAGAAAAACAGCAAACAAACAAGTGAACTATTTGCAGCTTCATATTGGGGACACAGCCAAAAAGCTCTGTGAGTTGCTAAACAATTCTAAGAAATTGTTTTCTCAACCCTGTGATCACAGGTAATGTGTTTATCTCTAACCACAAAGCCATGCTCTTTTGGGGCCAACGAATCATATCAGACACTGGCAAGGAGGCCTGTCCCAGATAGAATCCCCCCCAACAACCGGAGCTCCCTGCTGCCGTCTCTTTATGCCCCCTTGTTCCAACCAGAACGTTTTAATTTGAAGAAAATAATGAACCTCAAGAGGAAAGTGGGGAAGGGAGGGCAGCATGGGGACTGGGGATTTGAGTCCATGTCTGGTTACCATTTAGGGTCTGAAAGCCAGAGAACTGGCAGTCACCAATGCTCTTTGTTCTGTGTATTTTTGTTGTTGTTGTTTTGGTTTTTATTTTTAAGAAAACTCCACAAAAACTTGTTCTGGGGTTTGAAGCAAAAATATTTTCTGAATTGTTTAGGACCTAAAGCAAGTGTTTCTCTACTTGCTCTGTAAAAACACAGGAAATCATTTACTGTCAAGAGGGAAAAGGCCTCTCTTGGGTTGAGAGACTTCATGATGAAATATTGTCATCAAGGGAGAGAGGATGACGATGTTGCTACCCAGTGTGCACGAGAATGCAACAGACAACTGAGCACTTACTAGGAGACATATCAGCACCAACCAGGGAGAATGCAGGAGACACGTAGGAGATGTCTCAGTAATAAGCAAGAGCAAAGAAGAGAACATCTCAGTATTTAGCAGGAAACAGAAGAGAATTACATACATGGTCATGACACAAATACCAGCTACATGGACAGGTAGAGCCTTGCTGGAGGAAGCAAATCACTAGGCGTGGATCTTGAGATTTGATAGCCTGGCTGGCGCTCTCTCTTTCTCTCTCTCTCTCTCTCTCTCTCTCTCTCTCTCTCTCTTCTCTCTCTCTCTCTCTCTCTTATGATTGCTGTGAGTATGAGTTGGTATGATAGTTAATCCTGGGTGTCAACTTGACACACCCGGCATTAACTAAGATCAGCTGAGATCCCTTGCAGAGATTATCTGGATAATACAAAGATTAGCCCCAGATCCATTCGGAATCTCCCAGAGCTCATTGGAACCTCCCAGTAGTGGACCAGATAAAAGGAACCACAGAACAGAAGACACACACACAGAGACAGAAGAGAGACTCACCAGGAATCCTCCAGCCACGTGAATGTCTGTGGTTACTTAGCCTACCTACAGCTTCAGCTACCAGCCATGTCACCTCTACCATGAAAGACTGTATCTCCCCTCTGAAACCCTAAGGTGAATAGATTTCCTTTTCTCCCTTAAGTTATTTGATTTTGGGTGTTCTTTCACAGCAATAGTTAAGAGAAACCAACCATTACAGTTGGCCTCCTACTTAGACCTCCATGTATACCTTCCACCATACATTCCAACTACATAAAACAAGCCCAATAATAAACCCTTTCTTTCTTAAGTTGATTGGGTCAGAGTGGTTTTTCACGACAACAGTAACTGAAATTCATTTCAGACAAAATATCTGTATCTGGGCAGTGATGAGATAAGAGTGTAAATTTACCTGCCATGCAAGCCTGGTGACCTACATTCGAGCCTATCTTGTTTATTCTGCACTGTTGCCTTTAAGTCCACAACCAAATGACTTAAGGGAACATGAGATTTTACTTTGGCATTTGATAGTCTGGTTCCACTTTCTTGTCCCATTTGAAATGAGTCCCTATACCAACCAACACCAAGGGTGGAGGGAACTGGCCACACCATATCTACAGGACCGCTGAGAGAGGGACAGTCCTTATTTGACAGACCAGCATGTCTGGCCAAGTATACAGAAGGATGCCAACTTCCCTAAATAGCTCCCTTAGTCATAACTTGCCCAAGCGCTAGCTCCAACCACCCTGGGCTGGGCCTTCCCCATCAACTAGACAATCTCCTGCAGGCTTGCCCAGTGCTTAACACAACTACTGATATCAAACAACTGTGTCCAGAGCTCAGAGACTTCAGCTGCCACGTTGACACCAGTATCCAACTTTGACAAAGCCCCAGAACTCACTGAAAGTTGGAGGAGGAGAACTGACTCCATAAAAGTTGTCCTTTGACCTTTACATATATACCCTGGCACGCGTGCACCCACACTCATCCAGGTGTACGAAAACATGCAAACCACATAATTAACTAACTAAAAAAGACTGCATTTTTAAAATCTACACCCACTACCCTCTGTGTGCCTAGTCTTTTTTCTAAGTAATCAATGCGTGTTGTAATCCACGAATAATGCAGGTTGAACAAGTTCAGTGTTGCCCGTCTGTGACTCTACACAGCTGACGAGTTGCACAGAGTTAAACGAACAACCATGTACTGAGGAGGCTGGAGCCCACATGGGCTTTCATGCTGAAAAAAAAAATCCTTGACTTTAAATATTTTTAAGCACTTGGTCTCACATCTGTAGAGCATATGAAACTAATGGTGGAGTTAGAGTCACAAGGAAATGAGCCCGTTGCACTTCCGCTTTCGAGGCCTCTGCACACCAAAACCCATTCAATTTCCTGAAGAAGAAACGTTTTCCATATGGATGCTTGCTGCAGCCAAACACTGCCTGCACCCCCAGACTCATCACTGGCCTTCACATCTGGATTCACATGGAAGTCACCAAACCTCGTCGCGTCACTAAGATTTCATTTCGTCTTCTTAACTGGAACCATGAGACGAAGCTCTGAAACTCATTCCTCCATGATGAGTGCAGGCGAATTGAATGGACCAAGCATCCATCCCTCTAGCACTTGGACCAAGTTATAATGTGCCTAGCACCACTTCAGAGGACAGAGATCTGGACAACCAAAGTGAACTCTGCATACTACAAGAGCTGAACTAGGTAAAGATCGAAAATGAGGGCTGGGAGATAGCTCAAGTGTTAAAGCCTTTGTTTAGCAAGCAAAAGGACCTGAGTTCGGATCCCCAGATCCCATGAGAAAAATGGCTGTGGCCTGTAATTTTGATGCTGGAAGGTGACTCTTGGAAAACCCCAGAGCAAAGCAATAAAGAAGTAAAACAATCCAGGATGATTCCAATGTGTCATCCTTGGGGCTCCACAGGCACACACACACACACACACACACACACACACACACACACACACAAGGAACAGAATGAGCACACAAACCAGGAAGGGTTGTAGCTGGCAGTGGGTACTGACACCCTATAAAGGTTTTTGAGCTATCGTACAACTGAAGATTTCTGAGTTGTATGGAAGAAATACTGGGAAAGATTTCAGGATGTGCACTATACAAGGCAGAACTGTTGCTTCAGTGGAGTCTAAGCAGACCACATTATAGCCCAGCACCTCCATTACTGGATAATATAGAGGTCTAAATATTATCCATGTTAGGTTCAGGTCAGTAACATAACAAATAAAGTTATTTAAAAAAAAAAAAAACTAAGCAAAAGGCACTGGGCTTGGGAGATGGCTCAGTTATTAAAACCTAAGTTCGGATCCTCAGATCCCATGTAGAAATGCCATGCAGGGGTGGCAGCTCCCCTGCGACTCTACCCTGGAAAGCAGAACCTAGGAAGCTGATTAGCTAGAATAGCCCTAGTGCTGTGTTCTGGATCTGATTAGAGATCCAGGCTTCACAGCAACAAGATAGAAGAGCTATCAAGGATGATTCCAGACGTACCCTAGGGCCTCCATAGGCACACACACACACACACACACACACACACACACACACACAAGGCCTGGTTTTATGAGTGAGCAGCACCCTTGACCTTAAAGTCCTTGATCTATTCACCTTGGAGGTTCCAATTTTCTCTTACAATTCTCTAACAGCCCATGGTGCCTGATATAATGACCAAGTGTCCTTAACTGCAGAAAGACACACACACACGCACACACACACACACACACACACACACACCACACACACACACGCACATACCACAGAGAAATCAAGGATTCTCCCTTTCCCCCCACAGGGCTCACCCAAGTATGCCGATGAGAACAGCCCTTCCATTGAAGCCTATGGGAGTCACAGAGCAGATGATAAGACCTCTGGGCTCCTTTGACAGGGCTGAAGGTTCAAACCTCCCAAGAGTACAGGAGGAAGAAGAGGGGCTACGAAGTCAGAAATGCAGACATTAACAGACAGACACGGCTTTTCACCAAGGACTTACTTGACAAGGCCACTTCTCCTTCTGGTAGAAGGAACCAATCGACTTCAGAAAGTTAACCTCTGACTTCCACTCAAGAGTCATGACATATTCTCTCTCTCTCTCTCTCTCTCTCTCTCTCCTCCCTCCCTCCCTCCCTCCCTCCCTCCCTCCCTCCCCCTAGCAAATAAATAAAATACTTTGAAACAAATACTGGAGAGATGGCTCAGGGGTTAAGCCTCTTCCTCTCAAGCAGAAGGACATGAGTTCTAGATCTCAGACCCCACATAAAAATACCAGGCGGAAATGGCAGCGGCCTGAACTTCCGACCCTAGAACGCAAAGCCTGGGAACGCCAGGAGCAAAGCATAAAGGAGATAAAAGAGGTTGAGCAATCCAGGATGATTCCTGAAGCCACCCTTGGGCCTCCACAGGCACATGCAGTACTAGTCATTAGTTCTTGGGAACCAATCTGAAATCCTTAGATCTCCTTTGTGGTCTAGAAAACTCTTGTATGCCTCTCAGAATTCCTAGAAGAGAGGAGAAAACAGAAAATGCAAGAAAAAAAAATCTGGAAAGTGAACATTTTTTTAAATCCCCCGTGTATATGTATAGACACATAAGTGTGCTGGTGACGCCCATTGGAGTCGCGCACAACCTCGAAAGCATCCAGGACAACAGCCTCTCGTGTCTTTGAACTCATGATGCAGCTTCGCCCTTTCCCACATCCCATAGCCCATTTCTATCTCGTTCTCATCTGACTTTGAGCTCTCTCATACCAATTTATCCTTCCTTCAAGAAGTTCCAATCTACCTGAGAGTATTCAAATACTTTTTTTTATTCTTTTGAAATCATATCCAGCCTGAAATGAAGTGTCTTTCTAGCAGCTGCCGTCCACCTCACTGATTTCTATAGCACTTGAAATGTATTAGTTATACAGCTGTTAGAATCAAAGGGGTTGATAAATATGTACATGTCCATATTCCAAGCTCTGGGGTTTCTAAAACAGATTAAAGGTCACTAGCGTAGTTACTTATCCTGTGGCTGATACGAATACCTATCCACACAGCCTAGGGGAGCAAGGAGTTTATTGATTCTTATGCTTCTAGCAGGAGAGTTTATACCAGGAGCCAAGAGAACTGGCCGCACCATGTCCACAGGGAGAGCTGTGACCAGGCAGCTAATGTCTTGGACACTGCTCCCCAGCTAATGAATAGGATGTTGTGTAGTAATATCAAACATTCTTCCCTGAAGGAAGGCTCAGTGAGAAAACAGTTTCTGAAACTAACACGTTTAGGGAGAGGTCTCCCAAGATTTAAAAAAAAAAAAAAAAAAGCAGTAAATAATCGCTGGTAGTGGGAAGGAAAAGAAGAATCCCCCCCCAACCCCCATCAGCCAGCAGACTGGAGGAGAATCTCCTAGGAGCAAGTCATACAGAGCTCCTGGGGTGCAGCTTCTGTGGGCCTCACTGATGTTGGGGTGAGCATTTTGGTAATGCAACCCTCACCTGCACTCCTGTAAGTAACCCCAATAAACTCACTTGGCACACCAAGTTTGGTGTAATCGCGCTTTGATGTGTTGCTGGATTTCTATCTGGGGTGAACAGATTGTCAAGGTCTCCCTAGGGAAGACCTTAAGCTAGTAATTCTCCACAGGTGTGTCTAATGGCTCAGCCTTCAATTGTCAAATTGACCATTAAAACTAACTGACAGAGTTATAAAACTGAAGATGAACCCGAGTCGTATTACTAATTCAAGTCCTTTGGAAGGCTGTGGCTTATACAGATAGACTTAGTTGACCTCTTTACACCTCCCCATAGGGTTGGACGGCAAGTCTATTGGTTACCTGGTGCAACCAGGAACTGGCAGCAGTAAACTTTCCCCTATGTAGAGGGAAAAATCTGGAACAGAGCAGATCCAGAGAGGACAACCAAACTTGCATAGCTCTCTTTCTGAATCCCATGCAGATAAATGACCTCTTCCCCTTTGTGGAGTAATTAGTAAGAGGCCTACAAGCAAGATCTCCACTTGTACCTCCTGGAGGTTGAGAGTCCTGTTGTCTCTGAAAGGAGCGAGCACCTCTCCGTTTAAATTCCACGGATGTCTGATATCCCCCACACCACAACTAACTAATCTGCTGTCCTGTGAGGATGATGTACATTTACTGTGTGCCTAGCCAACACCCCATACTATGATTCAATATAACCCCTCAGAAATTCTCTTCATATATCCCAGATGGGGAGAAATTTCTGATCTTTAGAAGGAAGAGAGTTTGATAACTCACCAAGCGCAGTGTCCTGGGGCCTCCCATGTATGAGATTACATAGCAAATACAGTGAAACAAACATCAGGCTTGAAGACTGTGTGCTAACGATGTTCGTGGATGGCTTAGGATACATGTGCTTTATTCCACACGAAGGTCCACTCTGAGTCTTCTCAACTAAATAAGACACGAGTTAATTCAGAACATCAGAGACCCTACATTAATCCCCTGGAACCAGACCAGCCAAATCTCTCCCCATCCTAAAGCTCAGGGAAATTTGTGGAAGAGGAAACGGTAAGATTGTAAGAGCCTAAAGATGGGGAGGAGCAACGATACGCAGATATTCCACACAAATTAGAGCCGAAGTAACCATAATAGGACTTTGCATGGCCTGCGCAATGACTGACATATCAATGACCCCCCAAAGTCTAGCATGGATCACAGGCACTAGGATCCTTAGAGGCAAGGGATTAACAGCCACAATAGTGTTCCTCTACTAAAGGGGAACACAAGAAAGGGCTCTAGGCAATGCTACTGAGTCCTTACACCTCATTAGAGTGGAGGACGTAGGGGGAAGTTTGACATTGACACTAAAGGATGCTCCAGGGATGGGGGGGCCCCACTGGGAGAAAGGGAAGGAGAGGGGTGAAAGGAAGGGGAAAAGGGGGGAGGGAGCAAGGGGGACCACTGCGGTACCTATTAAGTTTGTATGAGTGGGGAAAAAATTAATTAATTTTAAAAAAAGACATGAGTGCTTAAGCAAGATCTGTTGCAAAGACCACTTGGAAGTAAGGTGAGCCTGGCGACCCCCATGGAAGTCTCATCTGAAAGGGACAAGCTTTCCTTTTGCATCCAGGGAGGTTGGGGTATCCAGCACGTGCTTCCAAGGGACAACTCAGGTTTAGAGCTCTTGGTGAGTTAGAAGTACTCACAGCAACAGCCTGCACTTTTAGCACTGGTGGCGGAGCCTGGGGAATCTCAGAGTGAATTAAGAAAGGAGGTAGAAGCAATCCAGGATGATTCCCAAAGTCACCCTTGCTCCTCCACAGGGACACACAGTGCCCTGTGATACACACATACACACACACACACACACACACACACACACACACACAAATAAAAGCAAGAGGGTAAAGAAAGAGAACAGAAACAATTCCATCCTTTGCAAAGTCTTGGAACTGAGAAATTCCAGTGCCTACATGTTAGTCAATTCATCTGCATTTGCATTCTGTCTAAGGCCAAGATGCCAAGTCCCAAAGACGTGGGGAGCTAGAAAATCCCCTCTGGTCCGTGTGCCTTGAACATAGTCCACCAGCAGCCGTGTCCAATGTCCACTCTGCATGTCGGCAGATTCCACATTAGAGTTTAAGAAACAAGGTTAAGCAAATAAGCTCTAACCTAGACATGTATTGACTTGTATCTTTCTGAAGTTACATAGAGCTTAAGAAATAAGATGTAACTTATTGCATCTATATAAGCGGTATAACTGAAGCCAAGCAGGAAAAAAAAGACAAGAGATGCATTCGTGGCTTTTTTTTTTTTTTTTTTGAGCTACAAATTAAACTGTAAAAGTCAGGAGAGAAGGAAATGAGAGTCCAGGGATGGAAAGACCATCAAGGCAAGGAAAAGAGTTGGTCTGTGGATTAATTTACAGCTAGCGCCAGCTAAAATGTGAATTCGATGATTCGGGGTCTTCTGTCTGACCCACATGCAGCCGCGAATCTGCACGAGGTGGAAAGACCTAGTCACTTCCTGTGGCAGATTTTGTTCCCTGTCTTTGAGATTTTATGACTTAAAGCTTTGGGTAACTGAAACGATCAGCCACCTGCTAATTAACTTTGATTTTTTTTTCCTCATAGTGGATAGAACTTTCAGGAGGCGCATGCTCAGGAGCTACTTTTTAAAGATGTTCATAGATTCTCAAGTAGGAGCCAATTAAAACATGCCCGAGTGGTATCTTTATGTAAATCCTAACAGCTTATAGTGGCTGTGAATTGAACCCGTTCCAGCATGAATTTACTAATGTTCCCAGATGCGGCCAAGTCCATCCATTTCTCTCAATACTTGGACTTTTGTGAATTTCAGATCCACATCATTAGGAACATAAAGACTTGCCACAATTGCACCTTCTTTGAGCACTGTCAGATCACTTCCCTCTTCCAAAACTTTTCCCTCTGACATTTTGTGTGTGGGGGGGGGGTGTGCTTGTGTGTGTGCACAGGTGTTTGCATGAGTGGTACAGGCACCTGTATGCCCTGGCACACAGGTAGAAGCTGAAGAACAATCTTTGGGTATTAGTCCTCGCCTTTCCACCTTGCTTGAGACAGTCTCCTCTGCTATGGACTAGGCTGATTGGCCCGTCAGAGCCTCCAGTCTTTGCCTCCCATCTCATAGGAGTGTTGGGACTACATTTATGCTTTGATTACACATCTGGCTTTCACGTGAGCCCAATGATCCAGACTCAAGTCCTCATGCTTGCTCCCCCCAACCCCTCCCAAACCCTTATCAAGCTTTTGTCCCCCAGCGATGGAAACTTTTCTTTCATCATAGGACTCCATTCTTCTAGCAGCTCGTTCTAACACTTCAAGGACCCAAAGCACAGGAGAGCTGTGTGTCCAATCAGCCTCTTTATCAATCCAATCTTCCATCTAAGTTCTGTAAGGACTAATAGCAATGTCCACAGAACAAACCAAATGACAGCTTCTTCTTTTTCTTTTGTGAAAGAGGCCTTAAGCAGGGTTATATAGTCGAGCCTGAACCAGATGAGGGCTGGCTGAGTGGCCAGGTTCATTCCTCTGAAGTCCTTTTGAAAACAGTCAATTCAGTTCAGAGCCAACAAGACTCTGCTTCTATTCTCCCATGGGAAGGCATCCTGTTATAGCAAAAAGTGCACCATAGCCCTCAGGAAAACAAAGAAAAGTAAGTCTGACCTCCAAAGAAAAATAGAGCCCAAAAACATAGTACTCAGTGATACCGAGAACATTCCTCTTTTGGATGATCAGCCTCTGGAATAAGCATCAAATTTAAAAGGACCTATTATTTTACTTGGTTTCATTGCCTCAAAATATATCTGCAAAATAGATCTCCTGTGTCCTTTATTGCAAACCTAATGGAATTTTGGCATCGAAAACCTGACCCATTTTCGGTCCTTACCTTATAAAACTTCATGTCTATTGGAGCCGTAATGGACAGAGAAGGTTATTAAAACTCAAGGCATTTCAACAGTCAAGACCCAGAAAGCAGTGAAGCCCATCTTCAGTCATTTACTGATGCCCAGTGTTTTACAAGATGCCTTCTAATTGGATCCAATTGGACTGAAAAACAAGCAGACTAGACTGAAGGTATTTGGAATTTGCCTTTCTAATTTCTGGACTGAGAAGACAGGTCTCAAACTCCATGCAACTTTTTAGCAATGAGAAAGAACCATGATTCCAAGTCCCCATGGAATGAGGTATAAATCTCCCTTCTGAGCAGCAATTCCGACAGCCCTGAGCTTCACCAGGCTGGGCTGTGGGCATCGGGTCTCCACACAGACGAGCTGGATGAGCACGCGTCTCCAGCAAGCCCGACCTCCAGAGAACTGCAGTAAGACTGGCTTGATTGGTGACACTCAGGAGCACTGCCAGCTGAGATGGTGTACCGCAAGGTGGCTCCTCAGGAGGCATGGAGATTTATTTCCCAGGCAGAGTTGGATAGAGAAGGCTAGAGGTCACAGGTGAAGACTTCTTAATACTCCACAATTTCAAATGTTATAGAATTCGAACAAGTGGACCACTGCACAGATGTGGAGTGGTGCGGGGCAAGGTCCTGGGCACATGGATAAGGGTCGGCACATGCCCTGGAAAAATCCCCCATGGCCCACTCATTCAGACTACAGTGGTGGGCCTAAGAGATCCAAAAATTATCCCAGGAGTTAGGAATTAATATTCCAGTCGTCTGACCAGATGACCAAGCACCCAGATCATACTACTAGCCCACTGACCACCCTAACTCTGAGGATACCTTTTTGCTCAGACTCCAGGGTACATGGAGCGATTTGGGGGATACATGTTTTGAGTCACAATGGCAGATACCTAGCTTCGACCTAAAATATGCATAACTTCGTTCCTGCAAATCACTACCTGGGGGTGAGGACTAACGCGAGTGAGGCCACCTGACCCTCTTCTGGTCAGTTGCATTCAGCTTATGTGGAAGCGAGAGCGCCAGTTTCTTCTTGATCTCTATTTGTGGTGTGTGTTGGGGTTACTTCTGGGGACACTTCGTGCCCTGTCATAGAAGCATATGTTTGAGATTCATGTGACAATGAACAGCTCCCTTCTAATGTTCCTAGGAACTCTGGCATGGCCTCCAGACATTCTCAGACATTCTGCAGCCCAGGCCACTCAAAGGATCAGAAACCAGGGCCTGTTCTACCAGTCTTCTTGGTTCCTTTTCTATCACTGTGACAAAATACATGAAACTAGATAATTTATAAAGCATAGAAGTCTATTTAGAGAGTGTATTTGGAGGTCAGAAGTTCTAAACATATAATGGTGATATCTGTCGGTCCCTGGGAAGAGCTTTTGTGCTGCCTCATAACATGACATAGGGTGTCACATGCAAAGTGTCACATGCAAAGCCAACATTTGAGCTTGGGCCATCTTCCTTCCACTTCCCAAAGAGCCACAGTGCCATCCTGGAGCTCGAAACCTCATCTCATTCTAATGACTCCCCAGAAGCTCAGCTTCCAAGTACCACTGGCTTGTAACTCTGGGGACTGAGTTTGCAAAACATGAACTTGGTGAGGAGGTAAAGGGGGACATATTTAAATGCCAGCACTGAATTACAAAGAGACTTTGTGGGGGGTAAAGGGATCTGGGTTCTGTTAAATACATGTGGCCCTAGACTGGGGGGGGGGGAGGTGAGTTGGCTTAGGGGTTAAAGCATTAGCCTCACAATCAAAAGGACCTGAGTTCAGATCCCAGATCCTACATTAAAATGCCAGGTGGAAATGGCAGTGGCCTATAATTCCAACCCTGGAAGACAGAGCCTGGGAAAACTCAGAGTAAAGCAGAAAGGAGATAGAGCATTCCAGGATGATACTTGATGTTACCCTTAGGCTTCCACAGGCACACATATTCTAGTGCTCTCTGGTACACACACACACACACACACACACACACACACACACACACACACACACAATGTGATCCTTAGCTTGGGGCTATAGGAAGCTTGTGGAGGCTTTGTGAGGTAGGGTCTAGTGAGGGATTTTAGGGTCCTACAGGTATGTCTCTGAAGATTGTAGGGCTCCCATCTCTTTCCCTCTCTCCTCTCTTCCCCAGGACCCATGAAGTAAGAAGCTCCTTTCACCTCAATTGAAACTTCTCAAACCTTTTCCCTTTATAAACTAATTATCTTAGATACTTTGTCATAGTATCTTGGAATTAAAATCACAGCTTAGCCCGGGGACATCAATCAGTTTGGAAACAAAAAAAAAAACAGCCTTTGGCAACTTTTACCCTACATGGCTTAAAAATAAGAGAAGGTAGGACAATAAAGAGAGAAATGCACAGAGCTAAATTCAGACGCGTCAAAGGCCATCAAACAGTATGACCACCCCTCCTTTTATGGAAAGTGCTGACACGGCAGAACGGCTGTAAGTCTTTAGAATCTTAAGACAAAATGTTCCTCCTTCCCCTGCCCCTCCCCTTGGCAACATTTGCCAGAGTTGGAAGTCTAGACATCGAAACATCTGGAGAAGTGGCAAAGCGCAGCGTCTGTGCTGGGAACCAGCCGTAGGTTCAGGCGGATCTTGAGGGTCCTTCCCACGCTGCTCTGTCAGGAAATGGAGCCATGAGGGGCAAAAGTGGTCCTGAGGGTGGCTTGGTGGCATGAGCCAGGGCAGGCCTTAGGGTCTCATCGCATGTGTAGTAAGCGGTGATAAAGGAAAGGAATCTGCTGCTGGCAGAAATTCACCAGCTATTCTTCAGACATGCGCAACATTCTAGTAATCTAGGGCCATTTTTCACAATCCGCCAATATTTGGACTTTTTTACCTAGTCTTTTTTAATTTTTCTTTTTAACAGTGACAATGGCAGCTTTCCATTTTCTTACCTTTCATTCTCTCTTGTTTCTTAGTGCAAAAGATGAAGATAAAACAGAGAGACATTGGCACAAAAAGGAGCCGTTGGCCAAGACCTAGCTAGCCCTGGCTAACTTTCCCGCTTCACTGGAGCCGGAGCCTGCGATGAATGGTTCCCAAACCAGGGATTCGTGGCTTGCTGGCCAGCAACCCTAGGCTCTGGTCATAAATCTAATGAGGTCAAGACTTAGGGCAGCCAACAGTACACTCTCTGAAAGAACAGGGAGCGTCAGGGCGCACTCTCTGGGAATATTATAAACTCGATCCTGCTCTTGGCTTTCTGCCTCTTTGGTCCCAGTGCAGAAGCGGATGGAGAACAGTTCTCCAAGGCTGCAGAAATCAGAGAAACAAGATCCAAAAGTTCAGATTCGAGGCTGTTTCTCAGCAGCCACACCAGTCCCTCAACCAGGTCAGGATGTCCTCCACGAAGGAGAAGGGCAGCACGCAGCCCAGTGTGGAGTCCGTGGTCAGCACTCGCAAAAACCGCCATCAGGCCAGCAAGAAGGATCACAAATAAGGCACCTGCTCGAAAATCTGGAGACCTGAATTCCATTCTCAGAAGCCCATCAGGAAAGAGGAAAGGCTGACTTCCAGAAGTTGTTCTCTGACCTCCACCTGTGCACTATGATATACATGTGTGTACATTCTCTTGTTTCTCTGTTTCTCTCTCAGAATAAATAAATAATATATGACAAAAAATAAGAATGACTTAAAAAAGAAACTAGAACTTTAAATTATTAGATAGAAATGTGTTAATATGTTCACCCATGGGTCTGTCTATTACATACATTCTCCAACTTTTTGATCTTGGAACTCCTTTGCACTTTTATGGACTAGTGTGTCCTCAGAAATTTTGCCCACCAGGGCGGTATCTACTGATGTTTTTGGTATTGATACAGAAAACTGCATCATATAGAAAACTGCGTAAGACTGGCAGAGCATATATCCCATCAGTTGGTGCAACATCTTCATTGTTCATCATCCAATCATTGTGAAGTTCCATTGTGAGGGCTGAGGAAATGTAGAAAGAAAGGCGGACAACAGCTTTTCTGATGGCTTTGACCACAAAGACCTCTATTCACACTTGCAAATCCATGAGCATCTCATGTTCCTCTCTTTCTGAGTGTGCAAGTCTTTCGCAATGCATTTCCCTGGGTGTGATATCCATTCGTGTATCCATTTGTGTGCTATCAGATGAACGATTAAGTCTTTATCTCATGAAC
Organism: Typhlomys cinereus; assembly: GCA_023101885.1. Classification (NCBI taxonomy): domain Eukaryota; kingdom Metazoa; phylum Chordata; class Mammalia; order Rodentia; family Platacanthomyidae; genus Typhlomys; species Typhlomys cinereus. The sequence goes on along the minus strand of JALPQD010000209.1, from coordinate 3,371,872 downwards.
TTGTCTCTTTGGCTTCAAGAAGTCCCCTTTCCCTTATAATCACTTCATTTCTCTTCATGGGAAGAATAGGCAGCATTTGATCTTCAGGCTAAGGACAGATAATAAGTGGCATTGTGTCAGCCATTGTGCCCAACACTTAGAAAACAAATTGCTTAACTTGTTTTAACTAGGGAGTTATTCTAACAACCCCCTTACTGGGTACCATTGTTACTTCAAATTTATGGAACAAGAAATAGGGAATTCACTCACAATCAGACTAGCAATTGGGGGACAGGCCTTCCTGCTTCTAAACAGTCTTTAACATATGCTAACTTACTACCTTGGCTCCACATTCCTCCTGTTTACTTATTAAGATAAATGTAATAGCAATGATAGCATCATAATTATTTCATCTCAATATTATTTTAAGGCAAAATTAAAATAAAAATCCCAGCTTCATTATTTGTAGAAATTGACAAGTTGATCCCCAAATGCATTTGTGAGTACAACAGATTCAGAACATCATGAAACTATGATGAAGAAGAACAAAAACCAGAATGCTCAAACTTGTAAATTTCAAAACTTTCTACTAAAGTAAGTACAGGATTCACAACTGGGCAGTATTGGCATAAATACTGACAGATATGCCCAACAGCAGAATGGAGTCAAGACAGGCAATGCAGAAAGGGGTCACTACAGCTCCTGGAGAAAGGACAGTTTCTTCATCTACACATACTGGGGCAACTTGATACAAAAGAAACAAAGGTGCATTCTTATTCTCCAGTGTACATAAAAGGTAACTCAAAATGGATCAAACATCCATATGTGATAATTAAGAAAATAAAGTCCTTAAAAGAACATATGCCAGTAAAGAGTTATGGCCTGGATTTCTGAGGTCTAACACCAACTACACAAGTAAGAATCAAGATTGAAAGTGTTTGTGTTTCAAGAGATGCCACCAAGTAAATGAAAAGACAAGTCACTGAATAAGAGAAAATATTCACAAATCAGAGGTAAACTCATAGCCAAAATATATAAAGAACTCTTCCAACTTCACCAAAGACAGATGGCCCAATGTAAAAAAGCAAAGTGCCTAATACACAAAGAGCCTGATACGCAAAGAGCCAACAGGCACCAGAAAGATCCACAGGGGTATCGCTGATAGAGAAATGGGTCTGGATGGAACCCCATTTCACACCCCACTACATGGCCAGAATGAAAAAGATGGGGGTTAATGCATATGAAAAGAGTTGAAAATAGTGGGGAACCCGGAAATGGGGAAGTGGGGGAGATAGATTGGGGATTAAGGTGTGAAAATATTATAACCTCACTGTGCTCATATATGAGATGCTACAAGAATAATAATAAGAAATATTTTTAAAAGATGGGGATTAATGAGAATGTGGAGTAATTACAATCCTCATCTATTACTGTTGGAAATAAGACATTGGTGCAACTGTTACAGAAAACAATGGAGCATTTATTCAAAAGGTTAACACATGGGCCAACAAGAGAGCTCAGAAGGCAAGGCACCTAATCACAAACCCGGTGACCCAAGTTTGATTCCCAGAAGCCCAAATGGTGGAAGGGGAGAACTGACTTCCAAAAATTGTCCTCTGATTTCCATCAATATATAATGCATGAAGAAAAGAAAGATGATATGTATATCATCTTTCTTTTCTTCTTCTTCTTCTTCTTCTTCTTCTTCTTCTTCTTCTTCTTCTTCTTCTTCTTCTTCTTCTTCTTCTTCTTTCCTCAAATTAATAAATTAATTCAAATAAAATAAAAATACCAAAAATTTGATATGGAGTCACTACATGGCGAAGCAATACAATTCCTGATTGTATGTACAGCCAGTTCTTAATCATATGGAAGATGACTCAGCAGTTAAAGCCACTCAAACAGAAGGACTAGAATACAAATCCCCCATAAAATGCCAACATGGAGCAAGGAATGTGACAGTCCATCTACAATTCCAACCTTAAAAAGTAGAAACTGAGAACCCCAGATCCATGCTGACTAGCCAGACAAGCTTCAATGGTGAGTCCTGGGTTTGATTATAGACCCGGTCTCTAAAAAGAATGCATGAAAGAAAGATTGAAGCAACCTTGGGTCACTCCACAAACGCATGCATATACGTTTGCACATATACCAAAATACATGTAACACATATACATGCAAGCAATCCACACTCACATATACATGAAAATGGAAAAAAGTATTCATATCAATGTCATTTCTAACATCCAAATATCCATTGACTGGTAAATGGATAGATGTAACACAACTGTACAGTGAAAGATGGTGCAACAGTGAAAAGGAATAAAGTACCGATTCATAAAGCCAAGAAATATGCTTAGTCAAAGAAGCCAATCAACAGCAAATGGCCACACACTTCATGATTTCATTTCTATGAATGATCCACAGGAATAGATTAGTAATTGACAGGAACAGAGAGTTAGACCAGCAGTGACAGCTGCCTTACTTGTGACTCTGCTTCAATTATACACGTTAAAGGGGTAAAGCTTATGGTAAATGAAATACATGTCAGTAGAGCTATTATTTTTAAAAATGTTGAGTCCTATTCTTGAATTAGAGTTTGCATAATTGCATTCCTTTGACTTCTCTTGACCTTCCAGTCTACCCCAGGCGATGAATATTGAAAGCAAACAGGTTATTAATTTTATCCTACACTGATGAAGGCTGAAGGAAATACAGCTGGGTCCAGGCACCCAGACCATCAATTAAAACTAGAAAGGACATGTAAATCAAACCAGTCACGATTCAAGAGTTCAATGTCTACCTGGAGGTGTTTTCAGAGCAGGCAGATTCCGCAGGTGGGGAAAAGATGGGCGCCCTTTTAACACACCGGACTGATTGGTTCAAGCAAAGAATGCATGCCGACTTCCTAGTTTTTTGTGGTTGCTCCTTCCTGTCCCAATCCCCACCTGAATTAACCAACATCTAAACTGTTAAGAGAAGTAAGGGGCAGTTGAGACCAAGAGCGAGTTCAGAGTCTTGCCTTCTTTCTATACAGAGGTCCCAGCCGAGATGAGCCATGGACCCGCCCTGTGCTTGGATTCTGTGTATCAGGTATCCTCCCACCAAGTTCCCACTCAGCATTCCAGCCCAGCAACAGCGGGTTAGTCATCAAAACCGTGAAATCTGCAAGGGCAGAGCAAGTTCACTTAGGAAACAGAATGCAAATAGAAGGTCCAAAGAAGACCCTCAGAAGAGTTAAGAAGCGTCATCAGTGAACTGGGGCAGGGGCGGAGGGTTAAAGCCTTTCTTTGCCTCACGTGAAGATGTTGGCAGATAGAGTGGCAGGCTGCAATTCCTGCCCTGGAAGGCTGAGTTTGAGAAGCCCCACAACAAAGCAATAAAGAAGTTGAACAATTCAGGATGATTTCCGATGTCACCCTTGGGCTCCACAGGCACACGCACTGTGCAGAGAGAGAGAGAGAGAGAGAGAGAGAAGAGAAGGGTCACCAACCCAGCTGCCTAGCAGACTTCGATACCATCTCTGAACTGACAGCTCATAAATACTCCCCTAACTTCCCATAACTCTCTGAGTCCCTGAGAAATACTTCAGATTCTTTGGTCAGGTTACTCCTTTCAAGAGGAACCATTCTCCAAAGCAGAGATAATGTGCAGTGGGGGAGCCCGAGAGCCAGTAAGAATTAGGGGGAGGCTCTCTGTTCTTGTTCTTGAGTGCTTCAGATCTACATTAGCTACTGTCTTGCATCGCTACCAATGAAAAGCAAATCAACAAACAGTGAGGGTCCCAAGCCCTGCTTCCAGATCCCATACAGTCTGGCCTTGCTCAGGGGAAACACATCCTAGCCCACTGAGGAATCTTGGGGTTTGCACAGAATGAGCCTCCGAGTGCAAATATGCTAGTGTCCATGAAAAAGACATTCGGTAATTTAAAGCCAAGGAACGGAAATGTGGGGAAAGTCATAAGGTCGAATAACAATAAAAGAATTGAAAACATAGAAATAATTCCCACCAAACACCATTTCCCTGAGTGTAACACAAATAATCAGAAACACATTGTGCAGATTCAACCGCCCTTGAACTACATTTAGATTCCAAAGTTAATAGACAATCTGCGCAGCAACAAAAAGACTGAAAACAGCAACAGTCTGGGGGTTTTCCAGGCCCCAAGACAGTTTTAGAAGAAAAATGCTCTGGATTTTATTCCAACTATACTATCCAGATGCCTTGAAGTTAAAGTCTCCTGCCAATAGTGACTAATGCAAGAGAAATCAAGACCCTCCTTTATCTGGATCCGGATTCATTTACTCTGAGACTTCACTAACTAACCTTGTTTAAACTATGTCAGTGTTTGCTTTCTAAGTTTAATGGTTTTTACGTGTGTGTGTGTGTGTGTGTGTGTGTGTGTGTGTGTGTGTGTGTGCAAGAGGACACCTGAGTGTGTGTGCGCCCGAGGAGATCCAAGGGTAACTTCGGGCGTCATCCTGGATTGTCTACCTCCTTATTGCTTTGCTCTGGGGTTTCCCAGTCTCTGTCTTCTAGAGCCACAATTACAGGCGGCTGCCGTTTCTGCCCAGTATTTTTACATGGGATCTGAGGATGTGAACTTATGTCCTTTTGTTTGAGAAGCAAAGGCAAAATTTAACCCCTGATCCATCTCCTCAGCCAGTTTAGTAGATTTTTTTAAAAGAGAGTTTCCTTTTATAAAGTAATGCTATATGTATCCATTACATTATTCATGTATCAGTACAAAAAAGATGATATAAGTTTCCCTCCAAGGAAAGAGAAAACAATGTATAGGGGTTTTAAAAAATTGAACAAAGGCCTTAAAGAGCCCTTTTGTCCATCGACTTGCCAGAACTCCTTGTGAAGTCCCCTGCCTCATCCTTGATGGGCCTGGCCTGAACATGAATACCCTCTAGTTAGTTCTGCCACCAAGATGTTTTGCTATAACAAAATAGTCATAGTTGGTAAATAAAACATGCAAGAATTGGAAAGATGACCAAAGAGTGTTTGAGTTAGTCAGTGGTCGGTCCCAATGTGTTGAGTTAATCGGTGATTGGTCCCAATGTGCTAAAGTAGCACAGAATGAACCACCAAGCACAGTGTAGGACTTAATGTTGCAAACCACTGTGAAGGACACAAAACAGTATGAGAGAGCACAGGCCTCAGCGTCCCCACTCTTTGCCCCCCCTTCCCCATCTGCATAACTCTACAAACTCCCTCAGCCTCCTGTCTTCCAGACAGAGTCCCTGATGTTAAAAGTCAAGTCCTGCACTTCAACATCATTTTTTAAAGAAACTCACCATGCCCCATAAGGTTATGGAATGTTCGTTTGTGTTACGTACAGATAAGGGCACACGAGTAGAAAATAAAGTCCTATCATTTTCAAAGGCTAACTTGTGCAGAGCTGAAGATGTTTCTGCACGTAGGCCTGGCTGTAACAGACACATCTGTCACTGTAAAAGGCTGTGGACATCGCCGGTTCATCTAGGATGGTTCTGGGGGTCTTAGAATGAAAATCCCAGGCCATCAGTTGGACTCTCAGCTGACCACATGATCCCCTTCTTCCCTTGGCTTCTCTAGATCACTCCCCCTCCCAGTACATCTCGAGGGACACTCTCTCCCTTTTCTACCAAGAGAATAACTAAAATGTGGGGGATGAAAGGGCAGGGGCAATGGAAGCAACACGAATCGCTCATTACGTGTTGGAAGCTTGGAACTTTCCTAAGCACGTCTTGGATGCTGAGAATCTTGCATCTAAACTGACTAAACTGACTCAGTTCTTTTTTTTTTAAAGATTTTTTTTTTATACAATTGTGCGTGTGTGCGTATGTATGTGCGTGCGTGTGTGCCTTTGTGTGTGTAGAACCACGGACGAATTCGGGAACCACCATGGACGCCTCCACCTCCTTCTGCCCCGGGATTCACAGGCTCCGCCCTACCAGGACCAGAAGCGCAGGCCGCCCCTGACTCAGTTCTTAACAGTTACCAGCGAATTTTATTTTTTCCATGAGTTCCAGTTTAGTCTCATTTAGCCAATAATTGGGACTCCTGCCCAGTTATGCAATATGGTCTGCAGCTCTTCTGTGCATAACAGTCTAAAGTGGATTCAGGAGATAGCCAAGAACAGGGAATCTGAAAGAAAAGGTGATACCACGAACCCCAGTAACGCAGCCTTACCCCTGACCCCTGACTCTCTAAACCTCTTTCTCTTTTTCTTCCAGACATCTAACCATGGTAAACCGAAAGGAAAAACTGCAAGTACTTCTCTAAAAGTCAGGGGCCTGGGGCAAGGAATGAGATTTCTTTGGAAGCATCAACTCTTATGTTGGCTGTTTTATAAATTGTCATAAAGGTAAAAGAATTGCTGAGGTATCCTCTGGTCTGACACCCAAGCATTCAGACAGGAGCATCCTAAACCTCCAGACAGACATAGGTCTTCTGACCAAAGACTGACCTGTTGCTTTTCCACAGCTACCAGAGCAAGACTGTCTCGTTGTTCCTTTTACCTCCAGAAACAGAAGGCTTAGAGCTCCCAAATGAGAAGTGTCTGCACTCCGAAAGGCCACCATGAGATTTCCAGAAGGCAAAATCACTGACCACAAAGATCACAGGGATGCTGGACAGGATTATGTTTGCCAAAGTCAACTGTAAAAGGAGGTTTGAAGGTTAGTTGTCCCCAACAAAGTGTTCACGCCCCTAGCTGACGTTAAGGTTTGGAAAGGTTGTAGCACCTTTAGGAAGTGGAGTTTTGCTGAAGAAAGGCATATCACAGGGGACAGGTCTTGAGCTCTGATAGCCAGCCCTGTTTCTTTCCAGATTGTTCTGCTCTTTCAGCCTCCACAATGTCTGAAATGACTGAAATGAGGCTGCTGCTTCTGCCTGCAAACCAAGCTTTCTGTTATGAAATTCCTGCAATAATGGACTATATCTCCCATCCGGGACTATAAGTCAAACACATCTCTCTTTTTCCATTAAGTTGTGTCTGAATGTTGTCTCACAGAGGTAGAAAGAATAAGTATAACATAAACCCACTTCACTTGTTCTTTGACCCTTTCCACGGAGAGGTAGGGTCTTCATTTCCTCTCCTCTAATCTGCACGGGTTTGAAATTTACATGCAAATACCACAGTTATCAAGGTAGCCATCAGGAGCAGATATATTGAAGCCAGCACACAAGAAGACAGACACTTTGCTTACACTCTAGCCTAGGAGCCTGCCATCTGTGACTCTCCTCCACCTTCAGACCTGCGAGCCGAGGACCCTTCCAAATGCAAAGACAAGCTGTCCATTTCTCGTCCTTGATTCATTTCTGACCCACTGAAGCTGTGAGCATCATATGGTGGTTATCCTGTCCTAGAAAGTTATGGTGCAATGTGCTATATGGCAAGTTCTAACGTATAAAAAGTTTGCAAAAGTCCTAGAATTATGCATGTTAGATACAGGTGTCAACTTGATGGTTAAGAGTTTGAACTCTAGGTACATTTGTAAAGAATCAGTGGTTGATTTAAACCTGGAGCAAGCCTTCAGGAGATTGTCTGGTGGGGGAAGCCTAGTCCCATGGTGGGTGAAGTTAGTCCCTGGGCAAGTAGATAAGATGGAGGGAACTGGGTGAGGAAATTGGCATATATATATATATAATATATATATATATATATATATATATATATACTTGGCCAATGTACTAGTCTGGCAAGTAAGGAGCATCCTAAACCTCCAGAGAGACACAGGTCTTCTGACCAAAGGCCTGTTGCTTTTCCATGGCTACCAGAGCTATAGAAACACTCCCATGGATATGGTGTGACCAGTTCCCTCAGCCTCCTATTGTTAGTATGAGTCCTCCTGTCCAGCTGGACGAGGAATGGTAACTGGACTATTGTAAGCCAAAATAAAACCCCTTGTTCCTTATAAGCCGTTTGGTTGTAAATTTATTGGCAACATGCAGAGAAATTACAGCAGCATGCTTGAAAATCCTACAAGATCAGTGCTCTAACCCCTGAGCTATGGAGCCAAAATTCACACTAAGCATCCCTGGGTGGGCATGAATTAAAAATTCTAAAACCCTTTTTGCTGTGCCCATTTGACTTCATCCTAACTTTCCAGCCCACATTCTTCTCCAACAGTCCCTGGCACCCAGGGACTCCAAGGGTCTCTCCATGATGATCCTTGTTTTTCCAGATGTCTCATACTCCTACCTGTTCCCAAATACCCAAGGCTGCTTCGTGCATGAAACCTTTGTGCCTTTCTAGTTTTTTGATCCTGACCCCATTTTCCCTTCCTTACTTGGAGAATATCCACAGCGTCTGGCAGTACTGACCATCCATCCTGCAGCTCCTGCTACAGAGCATCTATACCTGCTTGTAGGACTGAGAGACCCTATAAAGATGCCAGTCCCTACCTGCACAGCAGAGCCTGGGCTTCTGTGGCTTTGCTCCTGCCTCTCTGGTCTGGCTTACGCGCCTCATAGCATGCATGCATCTTGTTGCTTTCGTACCTTAGACACCTGCCTGCCTCACCCCAGTGCAGGGATCTCCTATTTCCTACACACATTTGAAGAGCCATGGTGGCCGCAACCTGCACTGTTTCAACCATCAGAACTCAGTCCTTATTATTGTTTCTCCATCCCATAAACAAAGAAACTGAGTCCTAGAGGTCACAAGCAATGGGAACAAGACCAAACCCAAGTCTATCTACAAAGTTCATTTTTTTTAGGTAGCATGACATGGCTTTCTGTTGATAACAGTCCCTCACACAAACACCTGCATGTGTGTGGTTTTATCAGTCAATATGACAATAATTTGTGGAATGTTGGGGATATAGAATAGCTCTTAGAGATGATAGCCACTCTGTGGACCAGCCGTCTTCCTTGAGATAGCTCAGTGTCACTCCTCCATGGTAGAAATCTTGATCACCATAGAGAATGGCTTCCAGTCTGAGAAATGACCTAAGTCACTGCCCCTCACATTTCATTAGTGACTGCTTTACTTTAAATATTTCACTGCTCTGTGCCTAACTTCCAGGGGCCAGGGGTGGCCAGTCTTCCTAGACATGGCCACATGTTCAATGGTAACAGGTAGGACGGAGTGTGAGTCAAGGCAGTGTGGATAACTTGCCATTGCGGCCGCCTTTATCTCTCACTAATACAAGAAAAACCCCAGAAAGTGATTATGATAGGTTTCTACGCTTAAACCGCCATTTATTCTGGCAATAATAGCAGGACATCTACTTACAACCACAGGGAAAGCCACAACTGACATTTATAGAGTGCTTTACAATTTTCATAATGTTAGTGTATATATTCACTTTGCAAAGAAGTATGAAAATCCTCCAGAAAGCATTATGAAACATTCATTGCCTTGTGCATCTTGCAATGTATGAATAGAGCCCAGAGCTAAAAAGCTGAGACCTGTGTAAGGGCTAGGTGGGATGCAGAGCCTCACCACGAAAGGGTTTGCCCAGGATGGGAGCTCTGCACGGACCTGGTATTACAGAGAGCTTCGCGGGTTGATATCGCGAGCCCATACTGCAGAGCGAGCCACATTCACTCAAGGATCAGGTATAAATTAGTCACCTACATTCTGAATTTCCCCCTGTTGATCCTGGCCCTGTCTTAGTTACTTTCTGTCACTATAACAAATTACCTGAGACCAGGTGGTTTATAAAGAAGTTTAGGGCTGGCAAGATAGCTAAGTGGGTAAAGAGTCTGCCCACAAACCTGGTGATTTAATTCACTGGAATTAATCTCTGGAAGCTCTGGAAGCTCAGATGATGGAAGAAGGGAACTGAATTCTGAAAGTTGTCCTCTGACCTCTACTCTTGTGTCATGACATGTATATGAATGCTTTTCTTCTCTCTCTCTCTCTCTCTCTCTCTCTCTCTCTCTCTCTCCCTCCCTCCCTCCTCTCTCACTTTCAGGTAGCTAAATTAATTTTTAAAAATATGAGAAAGTAAAAGTAGTATTTGAAAAAGAAAGAAGGAAAGAAAAGAGGCTGGGGAGATGGCTCAGGTGTTAAAAACCTTTGCCTACAAGCAAAAGGACCTGATTTCAGATCCCAAGATCCCTTGTTTAAAAAAAAAAAAGCTGGATGGATATGGTGGTGATCTGGAATTCTAACCCTAGAAGACAATGTCTGGAAAACTCAGAGAAAAGCAATGAGGAGGTAGAGCAATCCAGGATGATTCTGGAGGCTGAGAAGTCTAAGAGCAGGCAGGAGGCAAGCGTCCCTCTGCTTTGGTGAGGGTCTTCCTGCTGTATCCACACCTAGCACATAGTATCACATGGCAAGAGAGAATCAGCAGCCTAGAAGAGATTTCATAATTAAGTAGCTCCCATGACAGCCTGTTAATCTCATGCCCAGTCACCCCCCCCCCAAAGCCACCTAATTGTCCATGGCAACCTCTCACATCTACAGCCAACCATTCCTTCCAGCAGTCTGAAGGGCTCACACCTCTTACTCCTGCAAATCAGCTAAATGCCTCCGTCTTGCAAGCTAACTGCCTACAACACTCCAGAGGGATTGGTAGAGTGACCAAGCCCTGTCACCATCCTGCTTTCTTCCCAGAAATTGTCATCTAACTTCCTCATCCATGGATCATCTAACTTCTTCACCCACAGACCCTACACATTTTTCACCAGCTCTACTGTTTCCAATCTGTATCGCTACTACCTTTACAAGGCCTGTGAGGCCAGGAGTTCTTAGCTCCTTTCTTTACTGATGGAACCCAAAGGTTTAGAGGGATCTTGCACAAAGTAGGTGTTCTATCAATTCTAAAGGATGAATTTGACTCTCATAAGATACCTGCTTCATTTATTTTGTCTACATCACTGCCATATTGTCGGTGTACATCCTGCAGTTGAGATAGTTAATAAAATGAAATTACAATAAAAAGATCTTAATATCTATTGCAGTTTGCCTCCATGTTGTCAGTAAGTTCATGACCTAAGAACTTAGGAGAACATGAGAGTTTAATCTTCAGTTATTATTATCCATTCCAGTTCATAGTTCAGCTTGGCAGGAGAGTTCATATCAATACCAAAAGTTGAAGAAACTGACCACACCATGTCTACAGGATATGTAGGCATTGCTGAGAGAGAGGCAAACTTCACTTACCAAACTGAACACCTGTAAAAGTATGCTGAAGTATACTAGACCACTAAACCAGTTTCTTCCATCTTACCAACATGACCAGGAAATGATACCACCTACCATAGGCTGGGTCTTCCCACATCAATTAGATACTCTCCTACAGGCTTGTTTAGGACTTACCTTAACTACTATTCTTTGCAGATGTATCAAAGCTCAGCCTTCAATTGTCAAATTGACACTTGAATCTAACTAGCAACAAAACTTGACACAAAAACATATTTTTAAACCATAACCTTTCAAGATTTGTTTCCACTGATGTTATATTCATTTTACAAAATAAAATACATTCCATTCATTTTTTAAGTTCTCCAAGTTCTCATAGTATAATTTTAAAATATTCATAATAGTTGATAGTTCAGTCCTAAACTTTTAAATGTTCAAAATTTTTTTAAAAAGCAGATTCAAAATCTTTTAACGTGAGGTCCTATCAAATCAAAACTAATTAAATACTTCATCACAGAATAAATATTAAAACATTAAATCAGGACACAGCAAGGAAATATGTAATAAAAACTTAAGACCAAAATTAGTCTGGCAAGGTAAATACTGCACCTGCAGCTCAATGTCCATCTTCTGTTGCTGCCATGTAGTCAGGATGGCTCCAAAATTCTGGGTAATTCCATTTCCTCTTTATAGTTCAAAATTGCACAAACAGCTTTTATGTAGACCAGGTCCAATCTGCACTCATAGCCTTCCTTAGCACATACCCAGGGATTCTGGAATCTCTAATACCCTGAGTTCTCTACCGAAACTAGTTAATTTTGCATTCCTTTGTAGGAACTCCTGTCACATGAAGTCCAGCCTTAATTGCTCTCCATGAACCCTTCAATCTTGTATCAAAACAAGCACGTACCTGGATAATGCTGCCAAGTTCTGCAATGAGACTATAGCCTGACCCTCTCAAATCACAACCGTATCAACTTCTGTGTGGGAAGGCCCTTCTTTAGTCAGCCAAAACTTTGAAAGGGCAGTGAAACTGCTTCAGCCTAGGCTTTCTTCCATTAAACAAATCTGTGTTTCTACAACACAAAAATCTCCACAGGGTATACTCATTTCTCCCATCTTCCCAGGGCAAAACAGTAGGTTTTTCTCCAGTAACCACACTTGCTCTGCTGTCTGCTCTTTCTTCATCTGAAACTTCAAGGCTGCCAAAATAGCTCTCCTATGTCACGCAAACCAACCCATCATCTTTGAAATCAACTTTGCTAAAGTTCCTTATCATAGTTAGACACAGGTCTTAACTTGACTGTTAAAGGTTTGAGCTCTGGGCACATTTGTAGAGAATTAATGATTGAGTTAAGCCCAGAGCAAACCTGCAGGAAATTGTCTAGTGATGGGGAAAGCCCAGGTGAGTGGGATTAGGCCCTGGAATGAAATAGAAAGAGCTGTTTGAGAGAGTTGGCATCCTTGTGCATGTACACTTGGCCAGACATGCAGGTCTGGTGAGTAAGGGTCGTCCCTTTCTCAGCCATTATGTAGAGATAGAGTGGCCAGTTCCCTCAGCCCTGGTGTTGGTGCATGTTCTCCTGTCAAGCTGGACAGACTATAACCAAATTATCAATAAGAAAATAAACCCCTTGTTCCCTTAAGCCATTTGATGGTCATTTATCAGCAATATGCAGGTACACTGCAACATCCCTATTCCCTTCATCATAAACCGGACCATTCAGAACTCTGCGAGCATTACTGTTTTCCAAATAACACACTAAATTCTATACAGTAGGTTTTGTAGTCCACGGTCTTAAAATCTTCAAGCACTTATACATTTCTCAACAAAACAATTCAAAATCCACAAAGGACACATAATCAAATTTGTTAGCAATACCCCACACCTCTTTGGTGCCAAACTATGTTTCAATTCATCTGCATGACATCAATAAATTTACAACCAAACAGCTCAGAGAACAAGGGGGTTTATCCTTATTTATAATTCTCCATTACAGTTCAAAGTCAAGTTTGGTAAGAAAGATCATACCAACACCTGGAGCCAGAGGAACTGGCCACACAATATCCATAGGGATTGCTGAGAGAGGGACATGCCTCACTTGCCAGATTACTAGTCTGCTAAAGTGTGCTCAAGAATGCCAAACTACTAAACAAGCTCCTTCCATCTTATCCATTTTCCCATCATGGGCTGGGTCTTCCAATATCAATTACTTTCCTGAAGGTTTGCTTAGAACTTAATTACCAATTCCACATCCTCACAGATGTGCCCAAAGCTCAGCCTTCAATTACCAAACAATATCTGAATCTAAGTAGCACAGTACCTTTACTAGCACTTTCACATTTAAAAAAAAAGCATTTTCACGAATATTGTGTCCCCAAGTGCCATAGCAAGTCCTGGAGATTGATGAGTGTGACAGGCTGAGTAATCCCTAGGCTTCACCCCTCGCAACCTGTAAAATATTATACCATAGCAGAGGCTTTGTATGTGTTCTTAACTGAAGGATTTTGAAATAGGGAGATGGTCCTGAATTATTGCATAGGCCCTAGATTCTACCAGAGAATCCTTATAAAGGGAGAAGGAGGGTGATTTGATATTGTAGTGTTAGATGCAGGTGTGTTACAGTTCACCTGTATGGTTGCTGATAAATTCATAATCAAATGGCTTAAGGGAACAAGAGGTTTTATTCTGCTTGCAATTGTCCAGTTACATTTCCTTGTCCAACATGACAGGAGAACACTCACCAACACCAGGGTTCTGAGGAAACCAACCATACTGTGTCCACAAGATTGTTAAGAGGGACAAACATGTCTAGCCATGCGGTTTCCTCCATCTTATTCACCTACCTAGTACCTAGTCCCACCCACCATGGACTGGGTCTTTGCCATCAATTAGACAATCTCCTGCAGGCTTGCTTGGGGCTTAACTCGACTATTTCTCACAACTATGCCCAGACCTCAGAGTCTCCAGTTGTTGAGCTGCTAGTATCCAACTATGACAAGGTGACAACTTGAAAATTGAAAGCTTGAGCTCGAGGTATACATGTGAAGACTTAGTAGTAGTTAAGCCCCAAGCGAAGCCCACTCCCTGGTGGATAGGACTAGTCCCTGGGCAAGTAGATAAGATGGAGGGAGCTAGTTAAGGAACTTGGCATTCTTCAGTGTACTTGATCAGACTTCCTGGCTTGGCAAGTGAGGATTGTTTTTCTCTTGGAAATCCTGTGGATATGGTATGACCAGTTCCCTCAGCCCTTGGTATTGGTATGAGGTCTCCTGACAAGCTGGACAAGGAACCATAACCAAGAATTGAAAGCATGAATAAAATCCCTGGTTCCCCCTTTAGATGCTTAGTTGTGAATTTATCAGTAATGATGCAAGCAAACTGAGACAGTGGTACACAGAGAGAGAGTAGGGTGACAACAGGGGCAGCTGAGGGACATGGCCACACACAGAGATAGATGGTGGTGACTCACAGAAGCAAGGGTGGGGTTCTCCCCTACAGCATCCAGAATGAGGTTGATCCTACCGACATCTCAAGTGCATCAAGGAAAACAACTTCAGGTCTCTGCCCTTCAAACACTCCTGGTGTTTGAAGACATTGCTCACTGATAAGGCTCAGGGGGAAGCCTCTGGAAATGGGCTACAAGCTTCCCCTCCTGAGAAGACTCTTGGGGAAGTCCTGTCACATGCTGGGCTACGGTATTCTCAGAGGAAGGAGCTGGGTCATTGGTTCTCAGAGGCTCCTGGAGTCTTCCAAGGTCTGGGGAGCATGCCCAAGTGGAGCTGCTCCTCGCTCTCTCCTTGACGATGACCCTAGTTCTACTTTCCATGCTGTGTTTCCTTTAAACAAGAGGCTTCACTGCTAAAACTAAAGTTGAAAACCATTAGACCCATGATTTTTTTTTGGGGGGAGGGATTGATGTATGTATGTATAGAGTGTGTGTGTGTATGTGTGTGTGTGTATGTGTGTGTGTGTGTGTTGCAAATGGGTGGGTGTATGGGGAGGTTATATGTATGTGAATGCACTTAAGTGTGTATATCTGTGGAGGCCCAAGGGTGAGATCAGAAACCATCCTAATCACTCTTCTGTCTTATTTTTGTGATCCCTAATTAAACCCGGGGTGTGCCATTTGGGCTAGTCTAGCTAACCAGTTTGCTCTGGAGATTACCAGACCCTGCCTTCCAGGGCCAGAATTACAGGTAGGCTGCCACACCCACCCAGCATTTTTAAGCAGAATCTGGGGATCTGAACTCAGGTCCTTTTGCTTGTGAGGCAGAGGCTTTAACCACTGGGCCACCTCCCCAGCCCTCTGATTCTTAAGGTCACACCACTGTAATCTAAAATCTCTGTGGTCCCCAAACTCCAAGATAGCAACAACCACTCCTCCATCTGTGTTTATCCAGAGTCTGGACCTCGATAAGCAGGGTGTGTGAGTGGGGGTTGGAGGGAGGTCATGCCAGGAGCCATAGACCCCCCACAGGAGTGTCAGCTGCAATATGTATGTCCATATCATGTTCTCTCACAGGTCTGCGTGGACCCTGTGTCTTAACTGAGCCAACCTGTGTCACTAAGCGCCTCATGACATGATGCACAGCTCCGGGGCACCAAAGCCCTGGTCTTCCTCAGCCTTCCTCCAGGGCCTAAAGGCAATTGCACCTACACCAGTCCATCAGTGCTGCAGCAAACACATGCCAACACAGGAACACCACCTCCTGAAGACCAGGCCTCATAAGTAAAAGAGAATCTGCTAAGGTTTCCCTTTAAGCCATAGACTCTAATGTGTAAGTGGCTGTTCTCCCCCATCCACTCAGGCACTTGGAGAAAAAGTATTATTGAAAGAAACCAATGCCTTCCTTATGAAAGGGAACTGGGCAAACTGTAATTTTATTGGCTCCAAGGCCAGGTAATAAAAAGGGCGAATGAACAGGTGTGCCAGCTAATGTGGGCGGGTAATTGACTAAGCCTGGTAACCTCTAAGAATTCACCTCTCTACCGCTGGCTCACGCAACTTAGCTGCATAAAGAAAGCTGAAATATGCTTACTTTTTCAGGCTCTTTGCTCAAAAATAAAAAGCTTATTACATGATCCCACCTGGGCCACAATTAAGCACTCATTACTGTCGAAACAATGGCTGTACTGTTTTTTTAACCCTAATAACTATATTTAAATTGCAGAAATTTCAGAGAACTATCGCCATAATGAAACTGAGGCTGGGGAAGGGACACGGGCTTGCCGAGGTCACAGAGGGACAGAGCCAGGAGGTCAGCAGCTCTCCAAACTCTCAATCCAGTGATTATTCTGATACCTGTAACAGAGAGTCATTCATGACTGTCCCAAACCCAGAAGGCCGTGAGCTAGTTTCTAATCGGCCACATAGCTGGAATCCATACACACCACCCGGCACTGAATCGTTGTTCAGAGAAACAGAAGCAGTGGAATATGTACAGAGAGAGAGAAAGAGAGAGAGAGAGAGATTTGGACTGGTCAGATGGTTTAGGGATTAAGTCTTTGCCTCTCTAGCAAAAGGACCTGAGTTTACATCCCCAGATCCCACGTAAAAATGCCGAGTAGAAATGGCAGTAGCCTATATGTCTAACCCTGGAAGGCAGAGTCTGGGAAACCCCAGAGCAAAGCAATAAGGGGGCAGAGTAATCCAGAATGATTCCTGATGTCACCTTGGGCCTTCTTGTATGCACGTGCACACGCGCGTACACACACACACACACACACACACACACACACACACACACACACAAAGAGAGAGAGAGATTCATTTTAAGGAATTAGCCTACATTCTGGCAGACCCTGGTGACTACCAAGCTAATGGGGCAGGCCCCTGGAGATTCAGGGAATAGACACAGACGGAGACAGTGTCCAAAGGCAGCTGGTGGGCAGAATCCCTTCCTCTTGGCAGGGTTGGGAAGGGGTCGGTCTTTGGTCTAACACATCTTGAACAGATGAGACGAAGCCCATCATTCAGTTGGAGGGAGCCAGTGCTTCTTTGCCTGGCTGTCATTTCTGCGTCAGGAGTAGTTCAGCATTAACTCAAAGCCATATATGTTAAGAACAAATGTTAAGAACATTGGTCTTGCAAACCAGTGACGCCTGCCTGTAATCCCAGCACTCAGCGCTCTAGACGGAGAGGTGTATCAGAAGTTCAAGGCCATCCTCTGCTACCTAGTGAGTCTGAGGTCATCTTGGACTACCAGACACCTTGTCTTAAAAAATAAGTAAAGCTGAAAAAGAAAAGAAGCAGATTCTTTCTCCCAGGAAAATACAGGTGCAGTGTCAGGCTTCCCAAAGTATCCAGGTATGAAATTCCCAAAGGAGATACCTTCTGGGGTATTTCCTGCCCCAAAATTACACAGCAGACGTACAGATTTGATATGCTTCTCTAGCTCAATATGGGTATTCTATGTGCTGCATCTTGCCTGTCTCATTTATGGGCAAAATCCACAAATCAAGGGAGGTGGGATTCGTCCACGCTCACAGTGTCAGAGATTCAGTCCATCATAGCAAGAGCGGCAGCAAGGAGCAGAGCAGAGCAACTCACAGCATGGCTGGGGGGGGGCCTGTGCTCCCCAGGCTCCTTCCTTCTCCTTCCATTCCCACTGGAGAAGGTGCTGCCCACCCCCTTGGTGGTGAATCCTCCCTGGAAATACCCAAAGTGTGATTTACTACTTGCCTATGTGCCTCTCAATCCAGTTCACATGATGATCAAGATTACATCACAATGTATATGGCACGTGTGTACATGATATGTGTGTGTGTGTGTGTGTGTGTGTGTGTGTGTGTGTGTGTGTGTATACCTGTATCTGTTATACATGCAGTAGATGCTCAGATCTGCCCACTGAGACCTCTTGGAACCACCACAGGCCTGAGGCAGCACAGTGTAATGCAACATGGTCCTTACTACCCGATCCAGGGTAGTACCACCCCTTACCACCCCTCCTCCCACCTGAGCCTGGGCTTCAGGGTACATTGGCTTCAAGTCTCTACACTGGCCATCAAAACCATAAAGGTGGGGATAACAGGTAGGGAACAGGAAGGGGAAACTCCAGGATCATCTCTTATACACTCACACGCGCACACAGGCCTTGGTTAGAGCACAGATAATAACCAGAACCACTGATCTCTGGCTACTTCTTCCTCATCCTAAATCACGGGTTCATCTCAGGAGAACTTCTCAACTTTTCCTAACATGTCATTTACTGGGCGGCCTTTTTTAAAAAGCAGAAAGGTCAGATTTTGTGTATAGCTGATTGTAGGGGTGAGTGTAGACACATGTCCATGTAGGTACGTGTGTGTGGGGCTGCACGTGTGTGCATGTGTGCGGGTGCCTGTGGAGGGCAGAAGTCACCTCCTCAGTTGTGTCTCAGGAACTCAGGTCTTCTTGCTGCAAAGCTCTTTGCAGAACGAGCTTCTCCCCCAGATCATATATATAAGTCATCAGTAAATTCTTTTCCACCCCCCTTGTCTTTTTGGTTTCTATATGTCGTGATTCAGATGTGAATTGTCTCCCACCAGCTCATGTGTTTGCATCCTGAGCTGCTGTTAATGTTTAGGAAGGTCATGGTGGAGTCTTGCCAGAGGAAGGCACATCACAGGGGGTGGCACTTGAGGTCTGGTATTCCTGCCTTGCTTCCCCCTCAGTTGGCTCTTGCTCTCTCTGCCTCCATGTCAGAGGTGACCCGAGCCACCTCTGGCTTCTGCCACCCACCGAGCCTTTTCTATCTTAATGAAATTATATCTTCCCTCTGGAACCATAAGCCAAATAAATCTCCTTTCATCCCCTTAAGTGGAGTAAGTATTGTTTCCTAGCAACAGAAAAGAGTCCCTGCCACACTTTCCAACCCCACACTTCCTTCTCCCCTTCTGCCACAGCCAGGGCACATAACCTTGCGGACCTCAGACCCAGCCACTGAACCTGCGTTGGGTCTATACAGTTCTTCTGGGGAGCTCTGTCACCCTTCCCAGTGCCCATAAGCCATGCGGGCAGATGCGATTCTCCAGTATGATTCTTGGCACTTTGTACTGCCCCTCTGCTTTCTGAAGATCCCACCATCTGATCGTGGTCCTTCTTGCTCCAGGACTTCTCTCCCTGGGCCATACCTCTGCCTGGATGCTCAGTCCCATCATGAAGCAAAGTCAAACTTGGAGCAAGGCAGGGTCTCTTTCTTACTCAGGAAATTAAGCCTGCCAGCCGAGCCTCCGTCCTGATTCAAGATTGTCTCTGTTTTTCTGAACTGAAAGGAAGCGCCAGAGAAGGTTCCCGAAGGCATTTGTGTAAACAGCAGATAACTGGAATGGGCCTCAGGGGCCAGCATCTCCCCGAGGCACCTCGAAGCTAATGCTGGTTGATCACGTACACGTTGATTAATTTGTTTTCTAGATGGAAGGAAAACACTAGCTTTCCTCCTAAGTCATATTTGATGAGTTTCATAACAAACTTTCTGCAGAACCAAAGCAGAGAGATGACTCATAAGGCTTCTCTCACTTTCCTTGGCAAAGCAAGTTGTCTCCACCATCAGTGTTTCTGAATTACCTCTTTCCGATGCTACTCGTTAGCCAGAAAAATAATCAGAACGCAGACTCGGTAATGGGCCATTAGCTTCCTTCTCCCCAGACTGTGGGGCATCTCTCTTGGACTCCATGTTAGATGCTCTTTCTCAGAAGAGAAGAGAAATTTTTTTTGAAAAGCAGAGGACCCCCCCGAAGCAAACATATACCCAACATGGACTCATAAATGATCTGCTGAATTTTTTTTCATCTTTGGTAGTTTCAATGTTGGCTTATAAATGCCATCATTTTAAGGCGGGAGATACGGGTTTAAGTCGTTATAAACTCTTCAGATTTCTCTGTGAAATGGTCTTCATTGGGGGGCAAATTTGGGTTCACATGGCATCAAAACCAAGGAAATAAGGTCAAACCAGAGTGTCTGAAAACAGCTCAGAAAAGACACTAAAAAAGGAGAGAAAAAGCACGATTCTTAATGACAGTCCAGGACAAGTTCTGACTGTGACAGGAGCGTAAGGAAATGCAGTTGGCTCCGCCAGCCCCTTGCGGAGGCCTGGGCTTGGATTCCATCACCCAACTGTCATCTGCAAGGACTGCTGGCCTGCCGCAGCAGTGCCTTGCCCATATCAACTTGACAACTGAGAGCTGAGCCTTAAGACACAGCTCTGAATAATTACTTAGTTAAGGCAAACCTTTGGGCAAGACGATAGGAGAATATCTAATTGATGTGGGAAGACCCACCCCTAACAGGTGTGAGTATTCCCTAGGAGGGTGGATAAAGATGGAGAGAGAGAGCGCTCAGTGGCTGGCTTTGACAGACAGGTATGCCTCTCTCTCAACTCTTCCTGTAGCTATGGTATAGCTAGTTCTCCCAGTTCCTAATGCTGGGCAGACCGGGTCTCCTGCCATCATAATGAACAACATAATGAAGAGAACACCTTTGTTCCCCTAATTTGCGTGGGTTGTGTATTCATCACCATAACAGGAAAGTACCTAAGACATAACTCTTTAATATTAACATACAGCCAATGCAAACCTCGCCTTTTTCTTTGGCGGTCTGAGCTGGCTTGAGAAGCTCTGGGGAGCAGCAGCTTCTCTGCTTCCACGTCTCTCTCGGGGCTCTGTGGAAACACTGTGCTTCTGATCCCTGGAGCCACCGGTTGCTCTGCCCACTGACCTTCAATCACTCCATCAACACCCGCTGGACAAAGCACAGTGAAGCTCTGGGGCCCGGGACAGCTGACCAGACTCTCAGCATCTCCAGCCCCCATCAGTGATGTGAGGTAGCAACTCCTGTTTCCAACATGGTAAGATCCCATGTGAAGCCAGCCATCTATCCAGATGTGTGAAACACACAGCAAGTCATCAGTAAACATCCTCACTTCTCCCAATCCCCACTTCTGACTGTCATATGAGATGGGCAGGCCCGCAGGAAACTGAGAGTTCTAATCTTCCCTTGGGGGACAAGAACCACCCCCTCAACACGATGGATTTTTATTTTGAATTGGGGCAGTTGAATCACATGGATTGATTTTGAGGACATGGTTCTGTGTGGTTATTGTAATACTGCGGTGCTTTAAGGACTCTAATGATCGCTTTGCCTATGTAATTTCATCTTTATACCCTGAAGTTGATACCAAGTCCTGAACCATCCCTAGGACACCCTCAGTGCATCATTCCTGTGGAAATGGCGCCTCTCAGTGGAGTAGTTAAGTCATTACATCTCCTCATATTCAGATCCTTAGTGCTGCTTTGGCCTAGATGATATAGGTAGCTAATTATTTCAGAACACCAAATTAATTAGTTTGCATACAAATTTTCTATCACTAAGAGTCATGCCACCAAATCTCAAACTTTATTTTACTCTTATACAAACAACCTTATGCGGAAACAGTATTGAACTGTATAGGATAAATCAGAGCCAAGTTTCCACTTAGTTCAAATGAGATGTATTCACCTCCCTGCAGAGAGAGAGAGGAGAGAGAGAGAGTTTGCATGCATGTATACACTCTTTGTGCATGCATATGTGTTGTCCCAGGCTGATTTTGGGTCCCTTTCTGTTACTCTCCACTTTCTTTTCATTTTCATGTGTGTTTGTATGTATGAGTGTATGGGGATGTGTTTGTGGAGACCCAAGACTGATATCCAAAAATCATCTTCAATATCTCTTGCACTTTATTCTTTTTAAGATAGGATCTCAAATCTAACCCAAAGCTCATCAATAGAACTTTCCCATTGGCTCTGGTGGTTTTAAGTTTCTGCCTTCCCAGGCTGGAATTTCCACACTAGCACATGGGCTTTTTGGTATTTTTTTGTTTGTTTGTTTGTTTGTTTGGCTTTTTGGTCTTGAATTATGTATGGTCCTTTTGTTTGAATAACAAGTACTTTAAGCACTGAGCCATCTCCCCAAATCCCTGCACATAATTTTTAGAGGTTAATACTTTAACTTTTAATGTAATTTTTTATTCTTTTCTTTTTTAATGTTGCATACATGAATAATATTCAGTCCCAAATCCAATCTCCCTCCTTTCCCTCTTACAATCCTTCATCTCTCCTGCCAAACTCCCTCCTATTTTCAAATTTATCTGCTTGTGTTTCATCTAGTCTGTGAAGATGTATGTCTGACCTGATTCATGCTCCTGCAAGCATTCTAGATCAGTGGATACACCATTGAGGAAAGCATCCTCCTTTACTGCCCCATCAGCATTAGTCCTCATCAGTATCTCAAAGAGATGTGGAATTTCTCGAGTTCTTTCTGATGCTATGGTGACATGTTGATAAGACAATTCCTGAGCAAGTCAGAACCATATTTCCACTTAATTATAATGAGGTGCATTCACCTTACTGCAGTGTATGTGTGTGCGTGTGCGTGTGTGTGTGTGTGTGTGTGTGTGTGTGTGTGTGTGTTTGCATGAATGTACACACTCATGCATGCATATGTTGAAGTCATAGGCTGATGTCTGGTCTCTTTCTCTCTCATTTTCACCTTAGCCTGAACCCACTGGACTATTTTTGAGAGCCACTAAAACATGGGGAGAACTGCTTTCTCATAAGGACACAAAAAATACTGCTTTAAATTCACCAACTCTAAAAAAAAAAAAAAAGAGCAGTCATGCAATCAAGCTGACATGAGTTCAATCCCTGGGTCCTTTGTTAAAAAGCCAGATGTGCTGACTTGGCCTCTGTAATCTCATCACTTCTTCTATGGCACAAGGTAGGAAATAGAGAGGAACACAAGGACAGAAGCTCGCTCAGGTAGTACAGAGACAGAAATAACAAGAGAGACCCTGACTCAAAAAGAAGGTGGAAGGGGAAGACAGACTCCCAAAAAGTTGTCCTCTTTATATTTACTCCATGATGTACACACACACACACACACACACACACACACACACACACACACACTCACACACAGAAGTAAATAATAAATCAACATTTCTAAAAAGTGTGACACATGGTGTCAATTTCTGATGTAAATCACAAGATCTGACATAAGAAATTGCTCTCGCCCAGGACGCGCGCACTCCAGCGAGGAGACACTGTGCCCCAGGTAAACTCCCCCTGCTCACCCCCAAACCCCAGGTAACCCACTCGTCCCAGCTCCTTCCACCAGCCAGTTGGAGCAGACGCTGCTGCAGGCCAGGGAGGACTCCTGGGCCCCACCCAGGTCCCCAGGTTAATTGCGCCCACCCGCCAGCACCTCTTCCCTTTCCCCGCCCCGGACGCACACACTCCAGCGAGGAGACATTGTACCCCAGGTAAATTCCCCCTGCTCACCCCCAAACCCCAGGTAACCCACTAGTCCAAGCTCCTCCCGACAGCCAATTGGAGCGGGCGCTGCTCCAGGCCAGGGAGGATTCCTGGTCCCCACCCCAGATCCCCAGGTTAATTGCGCCCACCACCAGCACCTCTGCCCTTCCCCTGCCGGCCTGCCTGGGACGCAGGCACTCCAGCGAGGAGACACTGTGTCCCAGCGAGGACACACTTCTCATCAGAATTCAACAGAGTCCAAAGAACACCCAAGCAAAGCTCTAGGGGACAAAGGCCACACATCTGAAATCCTCTAAATTCATCCTATCACATGAGAGAGATTCTCTACATCCAGCCCAAAGATAAGTAAACCCCCTTTTTACCATCCTGTTCCTTTCAATTATTAGTTACTGTAGAGTAACTTTTCTGTATAGCCACCCACAAAACACACACATCAGGGACTATATACCACTCACCCTCACATATCACCAAGTTACTAAATCATAAAAGTGCACTACTTTACTAAAATTCACCCCCTGTCCACCCCCTATACTAACTGTCTAATAGCCTCATTTAGGAAATAACAATAACAACAAGAGTAACCAACACCAAGGTAAACACTAGTAATAACTGCCCGAAAGTCGTGGTACCAACTAATTCAGTTCAGTCAAAAACACACAGAAATTGAAAGAAGGTCCTAAGAGATAAAATGACAATGCCCAACTCAAAGTGCAAATCCATGAGAAACAAAACCCAAGAAAACAAATCTCCCACCGAAACAATTAGCCCCATAATGATAGACTCCAACCAGAACAAATCCACATAAAATAGCCAAGAAAGCCTGACCCAAGATAACGACTTTCAAAGCATGATCATTACCTTGATCAATACTATGAAAAAGGAAATCCTGGAGGAGTTAAATAACCGCATCAACCACTTTGAAGAGGAACACAACAGACACTTGGAGGAGTTGAGAAAACCAGTTCAAGAAACAAAAATAGGCATAGAGCAGTTAAAACAGACTCAAGCAGAGTTTAAAACTGAACTAAAATACAAGTTATCCTCAACCCAGAACTCGAGAGTCTTATCAGCAGAACAAATGAAGCAGAAAATAGAATTTCAGATCTTGAAGACAAAGTGGGAGTATTAACCAGCTCAATGGAAGAGGGTGTTAAAGCCAAAAAGATACTTGAGAGAAATATACAAGAGTTATGGGACACCCTGAAGAAGCCTAACATGTGTATTCATGGAATACCAGAGCAAGAATCCCAAAATACCACACTTGAGGAAATTTTTCAAACGATCATCAAGGAAAACTTTCCTCATCTAAAAAAAGAGAGGCCCATCCATATACAAGAGGCATTCCACACCCCAAACAGATATGACCAAAACAGAAACTCGCCATGGCAAATAATAGTCAAAACACTCCACATTCAAGACAAAGAAATGGTCTTCAAAGGAAAAAAATTACTTTTAAAGGTAAACCCATTAAAATAATAAATGACTTGTCAATGGAAAGAGTAAAAGCAAGAAGAGCTTGGAGAGACATACTTCAAGTATTGATGAGCAAAAATGTCAACCCAGGCTGATATACCCTGCAAAACTATCTGTCATGATTGAGGGGGAAAGAAAAGTTTTCCAGCACAAAGACAACTTTAAGGGATACATGTCCACCAAACCAGGTCTTCAAAAATTGCTAGAAAAGATACTCAAGCTTAAAGATAAGAACAAGCAGGAGGACAAAAGGGAAGTATAATACCACCAAAACCTAAAAGCCAAACAATACACTTGCAAAAAACACTTAACATAAAAAGTGTCCAGAATTAAAAGTAATTCTCCATTATAACATTAAATGTTAATGGAATTAACTCACCAATCAAGAGACACAGATTACAAACTTGGATTAAAAATCATAACCCATCAATCTGCTGCCTTCAGGAAACCCATCTCACCACAAAAGACAGACACATCCTAAAAATAAAAGGCTGGTCCAAAGTTCTGCAAGCTAATGGAACCAAGAAACAAGCAGGAGTAGCTATTATGCTATCAGACAAAGTGGACTTCAAACCAAAAAAAAGAGACACAGATGGGTACTACATTTTAGTCACAGGTACAATCCATAAGGAAGACTTGACAATACTGAATATATATGCACCTAATGCAGGCTCATCCACATTCATTAAGCAAACCCTCAGCATCTAAAGCAAGAAATCAACCTCCAAACGATAATTCTTGGGGATTTCAACACCGCCCTCTCAACATTGGACAGATCAACAGGTCAAAAGCTTAACAGAGACACATTAGAACTCAATCAAACTATTACTGACATGGACCTTAAGATCTCTATCGAACTTTTCATCCACACACCAAAGAATGAACATTTTTCTCAGCAGCACACGGAACTTTCTCCAAAATAGACCACATATTGGGCCACAAAACGAATCTCCACATATACAGGAAAGTTGAAATACTAGCCTTTACCCTATCAGACCATCATGGTCTAAAGCTTGACATCCACAACACAACAAACAGCAGAAAATTCACTAACTCCTAGAAACTAAACACTATGCTGCTGAATGAAAATTGGATCCAGGAAGAAATTACAAAAGAAATTCAAGATTTCCTGAAAGTGAATGATAATGATAATACAACTTATCAAAATCTTTGGGATACAATGAAAGCTGTCCTAATAGGTAAGTTCATAGCTCTCAATGCCTACATAAAAAATAGAAACATCACAAATAAATAACTTAACAATGCAACTCAAAGCTTTAGAGACACTAGAGCAATCCAATCCCAAAAGTAATAGAAAAGAGATTAGCAAAATCCGGGGAGAAATATCAGAAATTGAGATAAGGAAAACAATACAGAGAATTAACCAGTCAAAAAGCTGGTTCTTTGAAAAAATCAATAAGATAGCTACACCCCTAGCTAAATTAACCAAAAGCAAGAGAGAGAAAACCCAAATTAACAAAATTAGAAATGAAAATGGAAGTATCACTACTGATACCCAAGAAATCCAGAGAATTATAATGTCATATTTCAAAAACTTATATGTGGTGAAATTTGACAACACAAAAGAGATGGATGAATTCCTAAGTAAACACAACTTACTTACATTTAATCAGGAAGTTGTGAATTATTTAAATAGTCCCATAACATATGAGGAAATCAAGGAAGTAATCTCGAATCTTCCCACCAAAAAACATCCTGGACTAGATGGATTCAGCACAGAGTTCTACCAGACATTTAAGGAGCTAATAACACCAATACTCCTTAAACTGTTCCATCAAATAGCAAAGGAAGGAACACTACCAAATTCTTTCTATGAAGCTAATATCGTCTTAATCCCAAAACCTAATAAAGATGCACTTAAAAACGAAAACTATAGGCCAATCTCTTTAATGAACACAGATGCAAAGATTCTCAACAAAGTCTTGGCAAATCAGATTCAAAAACATATCAAAAAGATTATCCAAGGGGATCAAGTAGGCTTTATCCCAGGCACACAAGGTTGGTTCAACATGCGCAAATCTATAAATGTAATTCACCATATAAACCAGTCTAAAATCCAAGACCACATGATACTCTCAATAGATGCAGAAAAAGCTTTTGACAAGATCCAACAGCCCTTTATGATCAAAACCCTAGAGACAGTTGAAATGGAAGGAACCTTTATCAATATAATAAAAGCTGTATACAACAAGCTAACAGCAAAGATTATAGTCAAGGGGGAATAACTTTAAGCATTCCCACTTCGATCAGGAACTAGACAAGGCTGTCCACTCTCACCACTACTATTCAATATTGTACTTGAAGTCTTAGCTGTAGCCATAAGACAAGAAAGGGAGATAAAACGGATTCAAATCAGTAAAGAAGAAGTTAAGTTATCTCTATTTGCAGATGACATGATCCTATACCTGAGTGATCCCAAAAACTCCACCAGGAAACTCCTGGAACTAATACCAAAGTTCAGCAGGGTGGCAGGATACAAAATAAATGTACAAAAATCAGTGGCCTTCCTATATGCCCAGAATGAAAGAAATGAAAAAGCCCTAAAAGAAACAATCCCATTTACTATAGCCTCTAAAAAAATGAAATACCTTGGTATAAACCTAGCCAGGGAAGTAAGAGAACTTTACAATGAAAACTTTAAAACCCTAAAGAAAGAAATTACAGGGCTGGAGAGGTGGCTCAGGGGTTAAGCCTCTGCCTTGCAGGCGGAAGGTCCTGAGTTCGGATCCCAGATCCCACGTATAGACGCCAGGCGGAAGCGGGGGTGGCCTGCACTTCTGGTCCTGGTAGGGCAGAGCCTGTGAATCCCAGGGCAGAGTAAACAAGAAGGAGGTGGAGGTGGTCCATGGTGGTTCCCAAATTCGCCCGTGGTTCTACACACACACAGACACACACACACACACACACACACGCACACATACATATGCATACACGCACAATTGAATAAATAATAAAAAATTTTTTAAAAAAGAAAGAAATTACAGAAGACACCAGAAGGTGGAAAGACCTCTTGTGTTCCTGGATTGGCAGAATCAATATCATAAAAATGACCATCCTACCAAAGGCAATATACCGATTCAATTCTATACCAATTAAAATCCCAAAGCAATTCTTTAAAGAGGTTGCCCAAACAATCTCAAAATTCATATGGAGACACAAAAGACCCAGGATAGCAAAAACAATCCTGAGTAACAAAAACACTGCTGGAGGTATCACCATACCAAACCTTAGTCTGTACTACAAATCCATAGTTATAAAAACACCCTGGTACTGGCTCTAAAATAGACATACAGATCAATGGATAAGGGCTGAAGACACACATATAAGCCCACACAACTACAGCCATTTGATCTTTGACAAAGGGGCCCAAAAACCCCAATAGAAAAAGAACAATATCTTCAACAAATGGTACTGGCAAAACTGGATGTCCACATGCAGAAGATTAAAACTGGACCTGTACTTGTCACCATGTACAAGACTTAATTCCAAATATATCAAGGACCTCAATGTAAGGCCAGAGACTATAAAAACCTTAATTGAAAGGGTAGAGAACTCCTTCGAGCTGATTGGACTAGGCCAACAGTTCCTAAATGGAAATCCAATAGCACAGTCACTACAACCAACACTCAACAGATGGGATCTAATGAAATTAAAGAGCTTCTGTTCAGATAAAGAGATTGTAACTCGAGCACAAAGGCAACCCACAGAATGGGAGAAAATCTTCACTAACCACATATCTGATAGAGTTCTATTATCCAGGATGCACAAAGAGCTCAGAAACCTAAACACCAAGGAAACAAATGGCCCAATTAAAAAATGGGCCTTGGATCTTAAAAGAAACTTTACCAGGGAAGAAATTGAAATGTCTAACAAATATCTTTAAAAATGCTCCGCATCCTTAGCCATCATGGAAATGCAAATCAAAACTTCCCTGAGATAGCATCTCACCCCTGTCAAGATGGCAAAAATCCACAATACAAACAACACCAAACGCTGGAGAGGATGTAGGGAGAAGGGAACTCTCCTACATTGCTCGTGGGAATGCAGGATCATACAACCACTCTGGTGAGCCATCTGGAGATTCTTAAAGAAATTAAAGATTGAAATGCCATATGACCCTGCTATTCCACTTTTGGGAATAATCCCCTATAAGCAAAAATTCACCTCGATAGCACAAGCACGACCATGTTCATAGCAGCACTGTTTACAATAGCAAAGTCATGGAATCAACCCAAATGCCCAACAGTTGACGAGTGGATAAGGAAAATGTGGTACATTTATACAATGGAATACTACTCAGCCATCAAAAATGATGAATTAATGAAATTTGCCGGGAAATGGATGGAATTAGGAACAATTATATTGAGTGAAGTATCCCAAACATAGAAAATTAAGCGCCGTATGTACTCCCTAATAGATGGATGCTAGTAACAAATCCACTTAGTGACACACTCAAAGATAAATCTCTGTAATGCATACAGTAATTGCAAAGATTATAAGCAGGGAGGGAAGGGGAAGGAGGGCCCTGCCAGAAACAAGGAGAGAGGGGATGATGCTACAGCAGAGAAAATAGGCCACAGTCAAAGACTGCAAGTAAGTAATAAGACATCTGGTTAAGCTCACAGACTTTCCTTCCTGGTCACTTGCATCAGATGGGGTATGATCTCACCAGACAGGGAGGGCATAAAGTCTGGCAGATAAAAGATAACCATCCTGCAAATGGGAGACTGACCCCCTCCCCCCTCACCACAATCTCCTACTCTTGTTCAATCTACTTTTGAATCTACTCTTATAATAAGACTCTATTTTAATAGCCTTTTATCTCTGGCCAGGGGGTGACATCCAATACCCATCAGGATGGAGCCAAGGGTGATGCAGGAGCAGCAAAACTGAATAAAAAATATCAACAAACCATAATTCAGAAAATCAGAAATTCTACATCAACCACCTGGAACCAAGCCAGCCTAATCTCTCTCCCATCCTAAAGTTCAGGGAAATTTGGGGAAGAGGGGGCGGTAAGATTGTAAGAGCCTAAAGATGGGGAGGAGCAACGATATACAAGATACTCCATACAAGTTAGGGCTGAAGTAATCAAAATAGGACTTTACATGACCTGCACAGTGACCAACATATCATTGAACCCCCAAAGTCTAGCATGGATCACAGGCACTACAATCCTTAGAGGCAAGGGGTTAACAGACACAATAGTGTTCCTATACTAAAGGGGAACACAAAAAAGAGCTCTAGGCAACGCTACTGAGTCCTTACACCTCATCAGAGAGGAGGACCCAGAGGGAAGTTTGACATGCACACTAAAGGATGCTCCAGGAAGAGGGGGGCCCACTGGGAGAAGGGGAGGAAGGGGGAAAGGAAGGGGAAAGGGAGGAAGGGAGCCGGAAGGGGGGGGGTTCCAAGGAGGGGAGGAGGGAGGAAGGGGAATGGACTACTTATCAACTTCGTATGAGTGGGAAAAAATAAAAATAAAAAAATTGCTCCCAGGCTTTACTTAGAGAGTGATGCTCTTCCTTTGACCCAAACAAAATGAAATTATGTCTTGTTTTTAATGCCTCCATTGCTATCTTTGTAACTGTTTACTGGAAGAAATATCAAAAGCACTGTCTTCTCTGGATTCTCAGCATTCTGGGTGGATGCCTCAGATGATAAGGAAATTCTAGAAATAAGTAGCTTGTCTTCTTTGGAGTAGCATTCCTTTCGGTGTTAAGTCATTAGCAAAGAGGCAGCCATTGCTTCCAATCTCTGGTCATCTCCAACGATGGCCACAAGGCCTTCAGTTCTTTCCTGCTGTCACACCACTCCTCCAGTGAGGGATGAAGGTAGAGGGGTGTCTGAATCTGGGCTCTCCCTTAGCTCTGACCAGAAGTCATTTCTGGGGGATTGCTGTGTTTTGTTGACGCTCTCACTGTGCGGTCCACTCTGCGATTTCTAAAAGCATTCACGGTCAGACAGCATATGCGGCTATAGAGTGAGGACCTTGGAGAAAGGAATGGAGGTTCACAGGTCACCAGCCCTGGCTGAGCTCCCAGATAACAGCCAGCATCAAGGCCATGAAGTGGTTGCCTTTATTGAATGGAAAATGTTTTCCTTAATCCTGCTTTCTGCCTCTGTAATCTAACCTGCACTGCTGCAATGGCGGCCGCCTGGGCCACCGAGAAGAGAAGCCGATGGGAGCTGCAGGGGTAAAAATTCTCAAGGCCGGAAAGTTACACTGTATGAAAGACACATGAAACAAACAAAAAAAAAAAAAAAACAGTGCCCAGCTTTTGGATAGAGAAATTCTCCTTGGGCCACACACTGGTTGTGTAGTAAGCCTTGCTATTTTGTGTCTCCGGATGCTGTTTGTTGTTTTTCTGTTAGCACCCAGACATGTGAGTGGGTCTCTCTGATCATTCTTTCCACTTGGGCCTCAGAAGACTGCAGACCCAGCTGGTATCATGCTGTCAGAGCAGCCCACTCAACCCGAACAGAAGCAAAGTGGCTGGGGTCCTGGGGCTGCACTTCCAGGGGGCTTGTGGAGTTGACAGATATCCAGGAGAGGGCGCTGTATCTGAAACAGAATATGCAGTTCCTGCTTGGGGTTGGGAGACAGGCCAGGACCAGAATCACCTCAAAGAAATCACTAGTCGATCCAAGAAAGAGGTGAGATTGAGAGTGGGAGAAAGTGCAGCCCACGCCATGGAGAGACAGAAAATTTAACAAAGCCGGCATACTTGGGCAGCTATGGGATGGAAGACAAAAAGAATAACTGAGGGTTTTATAGATTTGCCAAAAAGAAAATCCAGACTGCTTGGCTTTGGGCGTGGCGAGGGCTTGAGTATAGTGGCCAGAGCAAAGCTTGTAGTAAACAGTGCGTGCCCGCCTCTCTCACACCCAGAACAGCTCGCTTCCTGTCCTCCACAATCAGATAGCTCCGAGAGTCTCTTGACCAATAGGATGTGGCTCAAATTGACTGACATGTCAGGCAAGTCTGCCACCGAGAAACATTCGATGCGTCATCTGAATTTTGTATGCAGCACCTGTCAGCACTTCCTAGGGCATCACAGCAGATTAACCCAGTCGCCTTCACAGAGGGTCAGAGAGTGAAGACACAGATCTTAATGTCATTAACCACCGATCTACCCACGTCCACCTGATCCACACACCAGCCTGAATTATAATGCTTTCTCTGGTAGGAGAAAAAAAACAAAGACAGCCCAAATGATCAAATGGGGATTCAGCAGATGAAATGAGTTCCTGCTTCCCCTGGTCAGTAACATCTTTCTTGGTGCTTAGAAGACACAGAGCTCAGAGTTCTTGCAGCAAAAGGCAGAAACAAGCTGGGCTCAGCTCTCACCTGTCTTCTCCTGCCTGTCCTCCTTACCTGTCCCACCTATCCTGTCCCCCTTACTGTGCACCTCCCAGCTCTGAGTGCTGCTGCTGGCCATTGCAAGGACCATTCCGAGGACCATCTGTGCCAGTCCTTAGGATCAGATGCAGAGAACCTGTATGCCCAGGGTCTGGCCAGGTGCCATGAGCCAGCTGCTCCAGGCTCACTCTCCTCTCTTGTGCGTTGTGGCTGTCCTGACCTTTCTAAGCCTTTGCTCCACAATTCTGCCACATCCTTCAAGGCTATCTGAGTGCCAGGGACTCAAGTCACATTTCTAAGCTTTCTGTCTGTCTGGTTTGACCCCTGCCACGTTCTATGGACTTGCTTAGTGTGCCGATGTTAGGGGAATTTCTCTGGAACAATTTTGGAAGAAAAGTTTTACTCACTGGAGGGCTAGAGCTGAGATTCTTCAAGGGATCCAGCCCCGAGTGCAGCTTGCGTTTTGTTTTCATGCTAAAGCAGAGCAGTGGCGGATCAAGCAAAGCAGAACTTTGCAGAAGCAAACACAATGGTCACTAAGTAGCAGCAGGGTGGGTTGGCGAACAGCCTTGTGACTCTTATCAAGTATCAGCTCCAGTATAAGCCATAGGGGTGGGTGGGGTCTTTGAAATTTCCTCACTTGGGATTTCAGGCTTTGGAATTTCAGTAATTTTCCCCCTTAACGTCTGTTTAGCAGTAATTTAACAGTTCACATTTTTCTATCTCACTGACAAGTGAGGTCGAGATCAGCCTGACAGGCTTTGTCCCCCACCCGCACCCCTCCCACCCCCAGACCCCACTCAGAACATCCTTTCTTTGGGTACTACGAACATTTTCATCATTCTTCCAGGCTTAGTTCAGGGCTGCTTCTTATGAACTTTCCTGCACTGTAACCCACATATCCTTTGTTGGCATTTTCTTTCCAGCCAGGAACTGCCAGCTTCCCTCCCAGTCACATCTGCTTTCCAAGCTTGCTCCAGACAGAACTCTTGACAAACCTGCAGCTCACTGATTTGCTATGCTGACTGGTCGTGGAGCCCCCAGGACCCTCCTTCCCTATGTTTACAGATGGACCCCACCACACTTGACTTTTGTGACAGTAAGCTTGAATGATTGCTGATAAATCATCATCAAATGGCTTAAGGGAACAAGGGGTTTATTTTCTCTTATGATTCCTGGTTACAGTGGTTGTCCATCTTAGCAGTAGAGTTCACACCAACACCAGGGCGAGGGAACTGGCCACACCATCTCTATGTAATGGCTGAAAGAGGGACGATCCTTACTCGCCAGAACAGCATGTCTGGCCAAGTGTACACAAGGATGCCGACTCTCTCAACCAGCTCTCTGTATTTTATTCATCTGTTCAGGGCTTAGTCTCATCCCCATGGGCTGGGCCTTCCCCATCGGCTAGGCAATCTCCTGCAGGTTTGCTCTGGCCTAACATAACCACTAATTCTCTACAAATGTGCTCAAACCCTCAACTGTCAAGTTGACAACTGTGCTTAACTATGACAACTTTTTATATGGACATTAGGGATTCAAACTCAGCTCCTTGTGCTTGCACAGTCAGCAATGTACCCGCT
The DNA here is from genome assembly GCA_023101885.1 of Typhlomys cinereus. Taxonomy (NCBI): domain Eukaryota; kingdom Metazoa; phylum Chordata; class Mammalia; order Rodentia; family Platacanthomyidae; genus Typhlomys; species Typhlomys cinereus. Next base: position 3,338,075 of record JALPQD010000209.1, on the reverse strand, counting down.
GAGCCATCTCTCCAACCTTTCTTTTGACCATTTGAGGGAGTTGTTCATGCCTAAACATTAGCCAATCTTACTTTAGCCAAGTCAGAAACAACATCAGGAAGACATAGAGATATTGCACTTTGCTACCCAAAGCGCTGTCAGACAATGAGAAGCCTGCATCTTTAAGACTCACAATAGCTGAAAGCCCACTCGTTCATGCGGTCCAAGGGGTGATATCCAATACCCATCAGAATGGAGCCAAGGGCAGTGCAGGAGCAGCAAAACTGAAAAAAAAATCAACAAACCATAATTTGGAAAATCAGAGACTCTACATCAACCACCTGGAACCAGGCCAGCCTAATCTCTCCCCATCCTAAAGCTCAGGGAAATTTGGGGAAGAAGGGATGGTGAGTTGTAAGAGCCTAAAGATGGGGAGGAGCAACGATATGCAAAATTCTCCATAGAAGTTAGGGCCAAAGTAATCATAATAGGACTTTGCATGACCTGCGCAATTACCAATATATCGTTGAACCCCCAAAGTCTAGCATGGATCGCAGGCACTAGGATTCTTAGAGACAAGGGATTAACAGCCACAATATTATTTCTATACTAAAGGGGAACACAAAAAAGAGTTCTAGGTAATGCCACTGAGTCCTTACACCTCATCAGAGAGGAGGACCTAGAGGGAAGTTTGACATGCACATTAAAGGATGCTCCAGGAATGGGGGGGGAGGGAGCAGAGGGAGGGAGCACTGGGAGAAAGAGGGGGGAGGGAAGGAAAGGGAAAAGGGGGAAGGGAGTAAGGGGTGGAGGGAGGGAGGGGAATGGGGTACTTATCAACTTTGTATGAGCAGAAGAAATAAATTAATTAATTAAAGACTCACAATAATAGCATAGAGGATGAATATACTATCTTCAGTATTTTATTTCAGCATCTAATTCATTGAAAGATATCATGTTCTTTTCAATTTACAATTTCTCCTCTCCAAATTTCTTAACAACATGTGAGGGCCATAAAATACAGCTGCTCAACCCAAAGATTCCCTCTTTGGACTTCATCCTGCCGTGGTGTCTGTGATGTGTCTCTACCTATCTCCTTATTCTCTCTAAGTTTAAGCAATCTCTTCGGTTCTAATGCTCTCCCACTTTAAGGCTGAATTATGATTCCCTTGGCCACCAGGTCCTCAGCTCTAATAAACTCATATTTCTTAAGTCTCTCCCTCGTGTTAGCTTCTCATTTTAATGGACCTCCACATCTGCCTCAAACATGGTCAGAGTCACTCTCCATCCCTCCCCCCTCCCCAGTGACCTAACAAAGGGAGAATCAAGAAGAAATGTAAAATCATAACATTGTGGTACTTTGCTTGAGGAGACATAAAGTAAACGTCTATTTGCCCCAGACAGGGCACCAGCAGATCACAGAAACAATCCTATTGTTAGCACAATAAACACAGCTCCCTTATGCTGGAGCCAAATGTGAGTGACCGTGGCCATGGGACAGACTCAGGTTACCCAAACTCTGTGTGATCCAATGTGGTAATGGTTTTTTGAGGTTTTGCAATCACAGAACAAAGGAAAACAAGAGTCAAGCTACTTTTCAAATTCATTGGTGGACATGTCAGACTATAGCAAAGCAAGGAAATTTCTGTTACAGGTTACAGGTGCTTTCTGATGATATTCTTAGCCTTTTGGTGGCTGGAAACCAGAGATCTGGTTGTACATTCAAAAAAAATGTATCAAATAATCATGAGGATGTTAGGTCACAGACAGAGGTGAGTAACGAATGGTTATGAAGGGGGCTAAAGGTGGTTGGAGATAACGTGGCTCTAGACTTGCAGTGGTCCACCCTCTCCACATCACTGAGGCTCTAACTAGCCAATCAGCTTGCAGGCAGAGCAGCTTTTTTCCAGGAACTCACTTTACACCATTCGAATCCACTTTGGTGAACCAATGAGTCTATTAGGGTTACTCAAAGGACCACGCATAGACAGTTATGTGTAGGAACATTAGTGGGTGACTTGAAATTGCATCAACCAAAAAAAAAAAATCCTACCCCAGAACAAGGTGCAAGAGATGATGAGGGTCTGGTAACATTTGCTGGTAGAAAGAACAGTATGTTAATCACCATGACTAGAGACCTAGAGGGATGAGTAATCATCATTGTTAACTTTCCAATTAGAATTGCCTAGAAGACTGAGGTGCATTTCATTGAGGGAGAAAAACCCACCTGAATGTGGATGGCAGCATCCTATGAGCTGGGGGCTTGGGTGGGATAGAAGAATAGAAGACACCTCGGAATGAGCACAGCGTTCACTTCTCTGTGTTTCCTGATCTACCAGGATGTAAGCAAGCAGTCTCAAGCTCCCACCACCATATCAGAAACTGGTCCCACCATGATGGGCTGTACTCTCAAACCATGGGCCAAAAGGAATCCTTCCTCCCTTAAGATGTTTCCTGTCAGATATTGCTTCTCACAAATGAAAAAGGTAGCTTGCAGTCATTACATTGCTTTGGTTATTTTGTTGCCCTGACTGTGGGCTAGGTATTCTGTACCTCACCATGCCATTATGATTCAGCCTAGCCAATGGTCATGTCACCTGATGAGCCATGACCAGGCCACTTTGTAACACTTTTCTGTCTTAGTTGGAAGGCGGCAGTTCCCAAAACTGACCACATCAGTTTACAGTGGCCATTCTCAAAACTGAAGTAACTCATCTTCTAGACTTCTGATCCCAGTGACCCAGTGATAACAGTGGCCTGCCTTGAGAGATGACAGTCACTTGACGTGCTTTCATTCCCCATGCTCTCTACTTCCCTGATAATCCCATAGCAACGTCTGAAAGCTGCAGAAGTTGGAAGCCTCCCCTGTCCTGTGGGATCTACAGATTGTCCTACTTGGCCACCTTAAGACCAAACAAGGCTCTCCGCTTTATTGAAACTCGTGTATCTCAAGTCTCTCTCTTGTATTAGCTTTTCTTGTCAGTGAGTCTTGACATCAACCTTACATATACTGAGATTAAGTCACTCCACCACAAAACTGAACTAATTAGAAAACAGGTCCTCCCCTGTGTCTTTCTCATTACCAGCACACGCGAGGCTTGTAAGAAGTTCAGATGGCCCTTCCCCTCCACTCCGCCGCCCGGGACGCGCGCGCGGTCCAGCCGGGCCTCACCGCACCGCGACCCAGGTAAGATCGGTCCCCGCGCGCCCCCAGAGCCCCAGGCCAAATAATGCAGTTTAGTGAAAAACGCACAGAAATTAAAAGATCTTAAGAGTTAAACCGACAATGTCAAAGTCTAAGTGCAAATCCATGACACACAACACTCAAGTAAACAAATCTCCCACTCAAGGAATTAATCCCATAATGTTAGACTCCAATCAGAGCAAACCCTTGGAAAATGGCCAAGAAAGCCTGACCCAGGATAACGACCTTCAAAATATGATCATTACCATGTTCAATACTATGAAAGAGGAAATCAGGGAGGAATTAAATAATCGAATCAATCGCTTTGAGGAGGAAAACAACAGACACATGGATGAATTGAGAAAAACAGTGCAAGAATCAAAAACTGGCATAGAGCAGTTAAAGCAGACTCAAGCAGAGTTTAAAACTGAGCTAAAAGACAAGTTATCTTCAACCCAGAACTCCACAGAAAGTTTTATCAGCAGAACTAAGGAAGCAGAAAACAGAATTTCAGATCTTGAAGATAAAGTGGGAGTATTAACCAGCTCAATGGAAGAGATTGTTAAAGCCAAAAAGATGCTTGAGAGAAATATCCAGGAGATATGGGACACCCTGAAGAAGCCCAACATGCGTATTCATGGAATACCAGAGCAAGAATCTCAAAATGCCACCCTTGAGGAAATTTTCCAAACGATCATCAAGGAAAACTTTCCTCATCTAAAAAAAGAGAGGCCCATCCATATACAAGAGGCATTCTGCACCCCAAACAGATATGACCAAAATAGAAGCACGCCGCGGCAAATAATAGTCAAAACACTCCACATTCAAGATAAAGAACTGGTGCTGAGAGCTTCAAGGGAGAAAAAACAAGTCGCTTTTAAAGGTAAACCTATTAAAATAACAAATGACTTCTCAATGGAAACAGTAAAAGCAAGAAGAGCTTGGAGAGACATACTTCAAGTATTGAATGAGCAAAAATGTCAACCTAGGCTGATTTACCTTGCAAAACTGTCAGTCATGATTGAGGGAGAAAGAAAAATCTTCCAGCACAAAGACAACTTGAAGGGATACATGTCCACCAAACCAGGCCTTCAAAAAATGATAGAAATGATACTCAAGCGTGAAGAAAAAAACAGGCATATCCAGGAGAGCAGAAGGCAAGTATAACACCATTAAAAGCGAAGCAATATACTTATAAAAACTACTAAACATAATAAATGTCTGGAATCAAAAATAGGTTCACCATTATAACACTAAATGTTAATGGAATTAACTCACCGATCAAGAGACACAGATTACAAACTTGGATTAAAAATCACAATCCATCAATCTGCTGCCTGCAGGAAACGCATCTCACCACAAAAGATAGGCACGCTCTAAAAATAAAAGGCTGGTCAACAATTCTACAAGCTAATGGAAGCAGAAAACAGGCAGGGGTAGCCATTATGCTATCAGACAAAGTGGACTTCAAACCAAAGAAAATTATAAGAGACACGGATGGATACTACATTTTAGTCACAGGTACAGTTCACCAGGAAAACTTCACAATACTGAACATATATGCACCCAATATGGGCCCCTCCACATTCATTAAGAAAACTCTACAGCGTCTAAAGCAAGAAATCAACTCTCAAACGATAATTCTTGGGGACTTCAACACCGCCCTCTCAACGTGGGATAGATCAACAAGTCAAAAGCTTAATAGAGAACTTTGGACCTTAATCAAACCCTTAAAGAAATGGACCTTACAGATCTCTATCGAACTTTTCACCCACGTACCAAAGAATACACATTTTTCTCAGCAGCACACGGAAATTTCTCCAAAATAGATCACATACTGGGCCACAAAATGAATCTACACATGTACAAAAAAGTTGAAATTCTAACTTGTGCCCTGTCAGACCACCATGGCCTAAAGCTGGACATCCACAACACAACAAACAAGAGAAAATACACTAACTCCTGGAAACTTAACAATATGATGCTGAATGAGAACTGGATTCAGGAAGAAATTAAAAAGGAAATTCAAGATTTCCTGAAAGTGAATGATAACGAAAATACAACTTACCAAAATCTCTGGGACACAATGAAAGCTGTTCTAAGAGGTAAGTTCATAGCTCTTAATGCCTACATCAAAAAAATGGAAACATCAGAAATAAACAACTTAACAATGCAGCTTAAAGCTTTAGACAAACTAGAGCAATCTGATCCCAAAAGTAGTAGAAGAGAGGAGATTAGCAAAATAAGGGGAGAAATATCTGAAATCGAGATTAAGAAAACGATAGAAAAAATCAACCAGTCAAAAAGCTGGTTCTTTGAAAAAATCAATAAGATTGATACACCCCTAGCTAAATTAACCAAAAGCAGGAGAGAGAAAACCCAAATTAACAAAATCAGAAATGAACATGGAGTTATCACTACTGATACCCAAGAAATCCAGAGAATTATAACATCATATTTCAAAAACTTATACTCTGTGAAGTTTGACAACACAAAAGAGATGGATGAATTTCTAAGTAAACACAATTTACCTAAATTGAATCAGGAAGTTGTGAATTATTTAAATAGTCCTATAACATATAAGGAAATTGAAGAAGTAATCTCAAATCTTCCCACCAAAAAATGTCCTGGACCATATGGATTCAGCACAGAGTTCTACCAGACATTTAAGGAGTTATAACACCAATACTCCTTAAACTGTTCCATCAAATAGCAAAGAAAGGAACACTACCAAATTCCTTCTATGAAGCTAATATCATCTTAATCCCAAAACCTAATAAAGATTCACTTAAAAAAGAAAACTATAGGCCGATCTCCCTGATGAACACAGACGCAAAGATTCTCAACAAAGTCTTAGCGAATCAGATTCAAAAACATATTAAAAACATCATTCATGGGGACCAAGTAGGCTTCATCCCTGGCACACAAGGTTGGTTCAACATACGCAAATCAATAAACGTAATTCATCATGTAAACCAGTCCAAAGTCCAAGACCACATGATACTCTCGATAGATGCAGAAAAAGCTTTTGACAAGATCCAACAACCTTTTATGATCAAAACGCTGGAGACAGTAGGAATGGAAGGAACCTTTATCAATATAATAAAAGCTGTATACAACAAGCTCACAGCAAGGATTATGCTCAATGGGGAACAATTGGAAGCATTCCCACTTCGATCAGGAACTAGACAAGGCTGTCCACTCTCACCACTTCTATTCAATATTGTACTTGAAGTCTTAGCTGAAGCCATAAGACAAGAACAGGGACATAAGAGGGATTCAAATCGGCAAGGAAGAAGTCAAACTATCCCTATTTGCAGATGACATGATCTTATACCTGAATGATCCCAAAAACTCCACCAGGAAGCTTCTGGAACTAATTGAGAAGTTCAGCAGGGTGGCAGGATACGAAATAAATGTGCAAAAATCAGAGGCCTTCCTATATGCCCAAAATGAAAGAAGTGAAAAAGCCTTGAGAGAAACAATCCCATTTACTATAGCCCCTAAAAAAATGAAATACCTTGGTATAAACCTAACCAAGGAGGTAAAAGACCTTTACAACAAAAACTTTAAAACCCTAAAGAAAGAAATAGCAGAAGACACCAGAAGGTGGAAAGACCTCCCTTGTTGCTGGATTGGCAGAATCAACATCGTAAAAATGACCATCCTACCAAAGGCAATATACAGATTCAATGCTATACCAATCAAAATCCCAAAGCAATTCTTCAAAGAAGTTGACCAAACAATCTCAAAGTTCATATGGAGGCACAAAAGACCCAGGATAGCAAAGACAATCCTGAGTAACAAAAACGCTGCTGGAGATATTACCATACCAAATCTAAGTCTATACTACAAATCCATAGTTATAAAGACAGCCTGGTACTGGCTCCAAAATAGACACACGGATCAATGGATAAGGATTGAAGACCCAGATATAAGCCCACAAAATTACAGCCATTTGGTCTTTGACAAAGGGGCCCAAAGAATCCAATGGAAAAAGAACAGCATCTTCAACAAATGGTGCTGGCAAAACTGGATCTCCACATACAGAAGATTAAAGCTGGACCCGTACTTGTCACCATGTACAAGACTTAATTCCAAATAGATCAAGGACCTTGATATAAGGCCAGAGACTATAAAAACCATAGTTGAAAGGATAGGGAACTCCCTGGAGCTGATTGGGCTAGGCCAACATTTCCTAAACAGACATCCAATGGCACAGTCACTGCTACCAGCTCTCAACAGTTGGAATCTTGTGAAATTAAAGAGCTTCTGTTCGGATAAAGAGATTGTAACACGAGCTCAAAGGCAACCCACAGAATGGGAGAAAATCTTCACTAACCACACATCTGATAGAACTCTGCTGTCCAGAGTGCACAAAGAACTTAGAAAACTAAACACCAAGGAAACCAATGGCCCAATTAAAAAAATGGGCCCTGGAACTTAAAAGAAACTTTACCAGGGATGAAATTAAAATGTCTAACAAATATCTTAAAAAATGCTCCACTTCCTTAGCCATCAGGGAAATGCAAATCAAAACTTCCCTGAGATAGCATCTCACCCCAGTCAGGATGGCAAAAATCCACAATACAAACAACAACAAATGCTGGAGAGGATGTTGAAAGAGGGGAACTCTCCTACATTGCTGGTGGGAATGCAGGCTCATACAGCCACTCTGGCGAGCCATCTAGAGATTCTTAAAGAAATTAAAGATTGAAATGCCATATGACCCTGCTATTCCACTTTTGGGAATAACCCCCCATGCAGCAGAGGTTCACCTCGATAGCACAAGCACGACCATGTTCATAGCAGCACTGTTTACAATAGCAAAGTCATGGAATCAACCCAAATGTCCAACAGTTGACGAATGGATAAGGAAACTGTGGTACATCTATACAATGGAGTATTACTCAGCCATCAAAAATGATGAATTACTGGAATTTGCCGGGAAATGAATGTCATTAGAAACAATTATATTAAGTGAAGTATCCCAGACCCAGAAAATTAAGTGCCGTATGTACTTCCTAATAGGTGGCTCCTAGTACCAAACCCACCCACCTAGAGACAGTAATTGCAAGGATTATGAACAGGAGGGATGGGGTAGGAGGGCCACACCAGAAACAAGGAGAGAAGGGACCACGTTACAGCAGAGAAAATAGGCCTCCATCAAGGACTCAAATAAGTAATGAGACATATGATTAAGTTCACAGACTTTTGTTCCTGATCATTTACTACTGAGGGGGTATGATCTCACCAGAAGAGGAGGGCATATAGTCTGGCAGATAAAAAGTAACCGTTGTGCAAATTGGTGATAGACCCCTCCCTCACTGTGGTTTCCCACTTTTATTACATCTACCTTTGAATGTGCTTTTATCACAAGACTCTAGTTTAACAGCTTTTTGTCTCTGGCCAGAGGGTAACATACAATGCCCACCAGGATGGAGTGAAGGGCATTGCAGGAGCAGCAAAACTGCAAAAGAAAATCAACAAACCACAATTCAGAACTTCAGAGACTCTATATCAACCACCTAGAACTAGGCCAGCTTAATCTCTCCCCATCCTGAAGCTCGGGGAAATTTGCGGAAGAGGGGGCGGTAAGAGTGTAAGAGCAAAAGGATGGGAGGAGCAATGATATGTAAGATACTCCATACAAGTTAGGGCTGAAGCAATCATAATTGGACTTTACATGCCCTGCGCATTGTCCAACACACTATTGACCCCACAAAGTCCAGCATCTGCTAAAGGCACCAAGATGTTTGGAGGCAAGGGATTGGCAGACACAACAGTGTTCCTATACCTAAGGGGAACACTGGAAAGGGTTCAGGGAAAGGCCACTGGGTCCTTGTACGTCATCGGAGAGGAGGGCCCAGAGGAAAATCAGGCATGCACAAGACAGGACTCTGTGGGAATTGGGGCGGGAGGCACTGGGGGATGGGAAGGGAGGGGGGTGGGGAGGAGGAGCAGGGGGTAAGGGGGGAGGAGGAGGGAGGGAGGGAACTGTTGTACCCATTAAGTTTGTATGAGCTGAAATAATAATAAAAAATGTATTAAAAAAAAAGAAGTTCAGATGGTTTATAAAGAAAAAACTATAATAATCTGGATTTTCTTCATTCTGCAGCCGTCTGCTCACAGGCATATGTTCCCAGGTTCCCAGTGGATGCCGGAAGCCAGAAAGGCTGCCAAACCCTTTTATTCACCAGGTTTTTGCCTTGTTGATACACGTATGATAAAGCTTAATTAACAGCAACATATTATAATGGAAATTTCCCATGACCACCATCTTTTTGTCTTAAAAGAAAGAAGGCAAGTGATAATATTGGGGTGGTGGCTGAGCTTAGATAGCCAAAACTAAGGAAGGCAGACCTGCAGATAACTGGAACTGGTAGTCTAGTTCTTTCTTTTCCTTCTTCTGTGTTCTCTCTTTCTAGAGTTCTCCTTTTACTCCTGACAGCTGCATTCTTCAAATTGCCCAGAAAGGAGGCTTCCTCTCCCCAAGAAAAGAAAACCAGCACCAAAGAGCCTGTGAAGCTAAGGAGTGACTATCCATCTGTTCTACACTGATACATACAACTGCGTGCACTTGTATGCACTGTGCATTGCACAGTGTTTGAACAGAGCATGTGCATGTTCTGTTTTACCTGGTGTCTTTATTATCTTTGTGGCAAGAGCATTCAGTGCTTTTCTTTCTTGCATTTTCCAAGAATACATTGGAGAGCTAAAGGTACAGCTTCCTAATACAGCATTTGCCTAGGATGTGCAAAGCTCTGGATCGAACACTCAGTGCTGAGAATAGAAAAAGAATACATTATATGAATAATCACAGTCAAATGCATTGTAATATACACCATTCCTATCATTCAGGCTAAGTCGATTCCCACGTTTGCCACAATCACCGGGTTTTTTCAATAGCAAAGGTTTTTTCTGATTGTTTCCTGACACTAAAGCCTGGTCCTTCCACTCTGACTTTACAGCGAGAATTCAAGTTACAATGTAACATGCTATACTTTCCAAGTGGAATCTGACATTTTCTTCCAATTTATAAATACAGCGATCGTCCACCAGGGGGCGCAAAAAAGCAACAAAATGTAGCGCGCCTCCAGAGACCACCAAGCCTCTTTAAGGAGTTAAATCCTTTTTGTTTTCTGAAATATTTATGAACAAGTGATTGAGTAGGGGGAGGCAGGACAGAATTAAACACCGTGCTAACACGGCGATAGTGTCTTCGGCGTTCATTTTCATCCAAGCAGGGCAGAAAACCACGGATCGAGCAGGCAGCATAGGGCAGTAAGCCCAGGACATTGCTTCCCCTCACAGGATTTCAGGCAATAAAAAAAAAAAGCCTAAAGCCATGTGACAAAAAGGAAAAAAGGCTCCAAAGGCCCAGCTACTGTGCAAATGCAGCTTGTAGCAGAGTGTGTGTAGGGGGGTTAACTTCCGCCATCACAAAATTCCAGACTGCCAGATTCCCTGATTGTGGCTTTTAATCAAAACAGAGCCAGCCAGCTGCCTGCATTTAGCGTTAATTGTTCAGCTCCTCATTCCAGCCAATCATTTCTGTCCTGAGCTGGCGTTGGTGCAATAGCTACAGGAAAACATGAAATTCTTCCCGACCCAGTTTCATGGAGGGGGAGGTGGGATGGTGGATGCATCTAGGGTGTGGTCACCCTTACCAATGAACCCCAGTCTAGCTTCCTAAAGCAAAACAATATCTGCATCTGGAAACTTCCCTGGTGTCCTCCAGAAGAACCCAGAGTGTGATTATAAACCCTGGGGGAAAAAAACTGGCTGTTTCATTCTCACACCAAAGCCCCCAGAAAGATTTGTTTGGGGCTCCTGCTGGGCATGGCCCCAGGGGAGCCGTGGAGGGTCAGCTCTTCCCTGCTTCCTATCCCATGGAACTTCTGAAATGGGTTTTTCAGTTCCTGACACTGCAATTTGGAAAAAGTTGCTCCTTTCTCTGCTTAGATGGTCCACAGAAGCACCATCCATCCCTCTCTCCCCTGTCTGCAGCTCATTCCCCCACCCATCCCACCCACCTCAGGCAACAGACACTTTCACCCTTCTTTCTGGACGGGAATGCAAAGAGTGAGGCAACACAGGAGTAATGGAGACCTCTAGGAAAGCAGAAATGATTATAGGAATACAAACTCTCTCTCTCTCTCTCTCTCTCTCTCTCTCTCTCTCTCTCTCTCTCTCTCTCTTTCTCTCTCTCTCTCTCTTTCTCTCTCTCTCTCTTTCTCAAAAGTGGTCAAGATGGGACAGAGGAGGCCAGCCACACAGCACAACCTTCCACAACCCAGTTGACCTTGAGCCTGACCTTGAGGAGGGAGACAAGCCAAGTTAGGGCCAGGAATTGGTCACAAGTGGTCCCTCTCTCCCATCTTTTACTTACAGGGGATGTTCAGATTAGTGTGAGCAAGCCCACAGGTTGCTTAAATTAAGTCTTCTCTAGCTTGATTTACATAACTTTCCTAATCGGAGAAAGAATGGAAGGCTACTGGGAGAGGCCATCAGCAAGCTGCTTGGAAAGACTAATCCTGGAGCCAGCCCTGTCACTGTTACCTAACACCCAACTAGCTACACTAACTTAAACTTCAAAATATTAACAGGTGCGAGTTGATGAGCTGGCAGGCTAATTAACAAAGTCTTAGAAAACCTTTGCTCAAGAAGAAGAGAACTATAGACAGGAGAAAAGTGAAGTCAAGCTAAGCACCCGCTGAGTGTCCCAATGCATTCCATGTTGAGCTCTAGCCTGGTCCTTGGATGCAAAAGCATTCAGCCAGTGCCGGATTTATTTGAGAGCAAAAGATAACTCTCTACAAATTCCTCCCTGTGACTCTATTCAGATGCCTGGCTTGTTCTTTCTAGCTGGTGCGTGATTCCCAGCCCCAGCCCCTGCTCACAGAGAAGCCCTCTAGGCACTACAGAGGGACCCCACTGGCAAGCAACGCCACTTTGCCACTCCAGCAAGCTTGTGCCTCCATTTTCTTAATTGTGCCTTTCCATGCTGTTCCCATCACCTGGGGTCTTGGGGAGGAGAAAGGCGTAAAGCAAGAAAGACACAATGACAAAATTGCTGCGGGGGTGCCCCCCCCCCACATCACTCCTCCACTTCCATCGCCTCCCTGTGTTCTTAAAAGCAGAAACAATCCCATGCCTAGCCAGTGCACCCGGGCTGGCTCCAACAAAGATGGAAAATACCACGGGAGGGAACCATGTGAGGGGCGGATGCTTCGCACAGCCTGTGGAGGATGCTGTGGAGTGCTGGCAGTTTAGAAAATGTAGATAGCCAGTACATTGCAAGAGCGACCGCATACAGCACTCACAGTCAGGGACAGCTCCACTCTCCAGCTGCCCCCTTGGAAGCTGTCTTCTTCCTGTATAGTAGTCACAGAAGATAAAGTATGTCTTTCTACAAGTCTTCAGGGAACTTTCTTAGGCTAAAACATTGTGCAAATCAATGTTTACAAGTTATTCCCAGAGATTAAAGCTAATGGACCAGCAAGATGACTTAGCCGGGTAAAAGTACTCGCCTCAAAAGCCTGATGACCCAGATCCCATGAAAAGCCAGGATTTCTATAGCAAGATGGGAGATGGGGACAAAGAAATAGCCCAAAGCTCACAGGCCAGCTAGCCCGGAGTATGCTGAGTGACAGGAACAAGGCGGAGGTCAGGGGGAGAAAGAACCCTGTACTCTGACTTTGTCATGACTTGAAGCGAAGCACCCTGCAGGCTCATGTGTTTGAATCCTCAGCTGGTGTTAATATCTGGGAAGGCTGTGGCACCTTTAACAGGCGGAGCCTTGTGGAGCGAGGGGGCGGGCCCTTGAGGTTTGGTAATGAAGCCCTGTTTTCCTCTCTCTGCCTTCATGATGGCTATGCCAGCTTCCTGTTTCAGGCCCTTGTCATACTTTCTGCTATGAAATTTCATACGATTCCCATCATAATGACTATATCGCCTCTGCAAGCATGAATCAAGTAAATTCCCTTTACTCCCCCTAAGCTGGTTGTAACCACAGAAAATAACTGGGGCTGCAGAGATGGCTCAGGTGTTAAGGCTTTGATTCACAAACCCAAGGACCTGAGTTCAAAGCCCAGATCCCACATGAAAACTCCAGGCAAAAATAGCAGTGGCCTGCAATTCTGTCCCTGGAAGGCAGAGCCTAGGAAATGCCAGCACAAAACAATCAAGGAGACAGAGAAATCTAGGATGATTCCTGAAGTCATCCTTGGACGTCCACAAGCACACACAGAACCTCTTCTACCCACACCCAGACCTACACATGCAAATAAAAACAAAAGTACTAGGACTACAGATGCACCTTCAAACCCAGTCCTCGTGCTTACCTGGCAACTGCTTTACCCGCTGAGTGCTTTAACCCAGTCTCACCCCCCTAAAATTTTCTTGGTTTCATCACCATATGGCCTCCAAAATACAAGTTGGTATAAGAACTTCCTTCAAGCAACTCTCAGAAAGTAAATCTTTTGCCAGAAACTTGAAGGAACAATCCTGACAATCCAGAACAACCAAGCAGCTAAAGAGAGAACAACAGCCAGCCCCATGAGGTGTTCACACTGGACTCTGTTGATGCTTTTGAAGAATGCCTGTGTCCACAAGTCAAGCATATTATGAAAGTGGATGCCAGAAGCAATAACTTGCAAGGGGGCAGAATACAGGGACAAGCCATGCCCCCCCAACACCACGGGGGGACAGATTTTAGAACTCTCTGCTATATCCTGCAGAGCAATATCTGCAAGAGGTACTCCTCCTGGGTACCGCCTAGGCATCTGCCACTCGCCCATGCGGCTCAGTTCAGGGTCCCGTGCCTTAGAGATCTCCCCGGCTGTTTCTTCTCTGGTCTTCAGACGCTGGGGACCACGTGGTCCAGATGGAATGCTGCAAGGAGGAGACTCCCTGCTCATGCTCCCCCAGTCTCAAGGGTTTGGGAAGGTCATGGCACTTTTAGGAGGTGGAACCTTATGGAATGAAGACAGTCACAAGGGGTGGGCCATGAGGTGGATTAGTCCCACCCTACTTCTGGGAGCTGCCTGCTCTAGCAGTTGGCAGCCTTGCAGCTCTCAGCCTCCCCGATGGATGTGACTTAGCCTGTCTCCAGTTTCTGCCGCCAGCCACACTGTTTCCGACATGAAAGACTGTATCTCCCCTCTGGAACCATAAGCTGAATAAATCTCCCTTTTTCCTTAAGTTGCTTGACTTTGGGTGTTCTCTCACGACAACAGAAAAGTACACTGGATTTCTCACAAGCAACAGATTTGAGAGACTCGATACAGCAACACAACCTGGACTATCCCAAGTATACCCCGAAATTCTCTCTACTCAGGCCTTTCAGCTCAGACTCCCGTGCAAGACTGACAAATGATCTAGAAGTTTTCTAGAGAAAACAGATTTCTGGACTTTATAGCCTGGGGTTCTCTGATGGATTTCCTGGGGCTCTGCGATAAAGAGATGAAGAAAGGGACCATGTGTAAAATAGGCCACTTGGGACCTGTTGTGTTTGGTACAAAAAAAAAAAGATAATGAAAACTGTCTAGAGAAGATGTAAGATTTTCATAATGTTTTGGTGGCAATGTTGGAGGAAAGAGAAGGGAAAACACAATCAAAGATGTCCCCAGAGCTTCTGGGATGAACGGCTGAAACGGAAAAACAGTTGCGACAGAACAGAACCCATTTCAAAAGAAAAGTTAATTTGATTATGGGAAGCCGGAGCATCACAGAGCTATATGCCTGCTCAGTTCAGAAATGCCAATGGAGTGCAGGTGAAGATGTGGCCAGAGGTGACAGGTAAAGATGGAGCTTTGTGTCTTTCTAAGGTCTCCAGGAGTGAGCTCATGGGAAAAGCAGAAACTCAGGAGAATGGCTGCATGAGCATCCTGAAAGCAGGAGGACTTGGGGAGAGTCATCTCTCTGTATCCAGACCCTCGAAGGTCACCAACCTAGGGATACTCACGCCCCTTACATAACATGGTGTGGTGCCTGACTTTAGCACCACAGACCGAGAATCATGTCTGGGCTACTCAGGACGTCTAAAAGAGCATAAATGCTCTTTAATTATCATGCTGGTTTGTTTAAGAAGCAATAGCAGGAGGAAAATCGGCACAGAGATGTTTACTGTTGTTTTGGGATCCATGGTTGGTAATGTTTGTGATGCAGAACCGATGGATGAGAAAATGCCAACCGTGATTTGAAGACAGCCGAAAGGGGAGGGAAGGTGGGCAGAAGGCATGACCGCTGGCAGCGGGTTAACTTTGGACCATCCTGAGCAGCCAGCCGAATGCCCAGCCTGCTCTCCTCCCACCCCTCCTCGGCTGTGCCTCTGTCCAGTCTTGCCTGCCTTGCAGCCTCTGAAACTCCACGGGCCCCTCCCTGCCTGAATTTCCCCACTCCTCCCAAGCCCAGTCTCCCACCCGCCTTCTTTGCCCCCACGTTGAAGAGCCTGGAGCCGACCCTGTCCTGTCCCGGTACCCGTACAGCTCTCTCTCAGCAGATTCAGATGCAGTTGCTTCTAGCAATCTGTCGTTTGCTGACAGATGAGGATGTAGCTACAAAGTTACATCCTGTTTGTAGGCAACCAGGAGGTCAGGCGTCTCATCCTGTATCGCTTTGCTTCTTCTCAATGGTCTTCGGTCCAAAGCAATCCATAAGAGAAAGAGGCTTATTTGTGAGTGGCACGTTTTGCTGCTTGCTCTGAGTTGAATGTGGTTTTATTGTTTATGTCCCTCAAGGATAAATTGTGATTGATGAGTTATTGTACAGGCTGTCGCTATTGGGAAATGGCAGAAAGTTTGACAAGTGGGGACTAGTCTACCAGGGTTTTGCCCTCAGAAAGTAGCTCTTGAGGGGGCTGGAGAGGTGGCTCAGGGGTTAAGCCTCTGCCTTGCAGGCAGAAGGTCCTGAGTTCGGATCCTAGACCCCACGTATAGACGCCGGGCGGAAGCAGGGGCGGCCTGCGTTTCCAGTCCTGGTAGGGCGGAGGCTGTGAGTCCCGGGGCAGAGTAAACAAGGAGGAGGTGGAGGCGTCCATGGCGGTTCACGAATTTGTCTGGTTCTACACACACATACATGCATACATGCACACATACACGCACACACACACACACACACACACACACACACGTGCACAATTGAATAAATAAATAAAAATAAAAAATTAAAAAAAAAGAAAGTAGCTCTTGAGACAAGACTGTCATAAAAGCCTTTCTCTCTCTCTCTCTCTCTCTCTCTCTCTCTCTCTCCTTCTGTTTGAGGAATAATCGTGCGTTTGCTAGGAAGCCACCATTAAATCTGCCATGTGATGAGAAAGCTTAATCACCATTCCTATTCGCTATGAGAAAATGATAGCCCCCATTCCCACCCACCATGTTGTGAGACGGTTGTAACCCCCATTCCCACCCACCGAGCAGTAAGGCAACTGTACCACTATCTCCATCCACCATGCATGAGGCAAAGCAGCCCAAGGACAGTCCCCAAGCTGTGCTATGTCATTAGGCACGTCAGCCTCTAAACTGCAAGCTGAATGGACCTTTCTTCTTGATAACATGAGCAGCCTCAACTTTTTTCATTATTGTGACAAGCTAATGCGTGCGTTGCCCTCCGCTGGGAAGGGCGCACCCTCCAGCAAGGCGGCGCTGTGCAGCCTAGATTAGTCCAGAAGCCGCAAAGAGAGCTGTCCGCTGACTTGCTCCCTCAGCACGGGCAGCCAGTCCTCTCACTCCAGCACACTGTTTCTCCTCTTGTTGTTCCCCAAGCGTTTTGAATTCCAGAAACTCTGCCATAAGAAGAGACACTGGCAGCTTGTCCTGAGTTCCCAGAAAGTCACCAGCTGAGATGTCAGCCTGCACTCTATGATCTATTGGTCATAGGCTTGATCCAGGGCTGGCAAGTCTGACTCAATCTTTCCCGGAACTTTGTCTTTATCTAGCAGCCAGCAGGCCTCCTCCAGGGGTTCCTGACTGGGGGGACAGTCAGTACCGGAGGGATGATAAAATGCCCGCGTTTGTCAAGAAATCCCAGGCTGTGTGGTCTGGCACAGAGGAAGTTACTGGCCCAGCGGGATGTGAGGGAGAGAGAGAAGGCGGGGCGGGGTTCTTCTCTTGTGCATGAGCCTGGGAGGCCTGAACCAGACTAGACTTGACAAGCTCCCGGGTCATGTCTGAACTTGCACAGATGGAATTTTAAGCACATAAAGCACAGAGGAGCGGGCGCCAGGAAGCTGGCTGTCACTGCAGATTTCTAGGAGTCCTAGGAGCGAAAGAGTGCTTGGACGGGGGCCTCAGCAAAGTGATGTCTGTCTGTCCCTACCTGCAAGATGCGGCTCTATCGAAAGCAGCTGTGAGAGCTCCGCATGGAGGCAAACGCGTAAGGAACGGAGGCCCGGCCAACTGAACCTTAAAGTGGGTTCACCCAAATCTGTGTGTGTGTGTGTGTGTGTGTGTGTGTGTGTGTGTCTGTCTGTCTGTCTGTCTGTCTGTCTGTATGTGTCTGTGTCTGTGTCTGTGTTGGTGTATATATGTGTCTGTGTATCTATGTTTGTATGTGTGTGTGTGTGTGTCTGTGCTAGTATGTGTATCTGTGTGTGTGTGTGTGTGTGTGTCTTTCTATCTGTGTGTCTATGTCTATCTGTGTGTGTCTGTGTGTTTGGTGTGTCTGTGTATCTATATGTCTTTGTGTGTATGTCTGCATGTCTGTATGTCTCTGTGTATGTCTGCATGTGTGTATATCCATGTCTGTGTGTTTCTGTGTGTGTTTATGCGTGTGTCTGTATGTCTGTGTGTGTCTGTGTCTGGTCTGTGTGTCTGTGTTGAAGTATGCGTGGAGGCCTTAAGTCCACATCAGTTGTCTTCCTCAATTATTCTCTGCCTTATTCTTTGAGCCCGGGTCTGTCTCTGAACCCATTATCTTGGCAGAACTGGTTGGCCAGCAAGCCCCAGGGATCCACCTACCTCTTTGCTGAACACTGGGGTTACAGACACATGCCACCTTGCCTGGCTTTTCCCATGAGTGCCGAGGGTCCAACTCATGTCCTCATGCTTGCCGGGTAGCCATTTTCTGACTGAGCATCTCCCGGACCCTCTTTGACGTTTATCTACCAAGAACCTCCCAGGTGCCCCCACACACTCTCCATCCAGAGAAATGCAAACACAGATTTTTTTTTTCAAGTGGGTTAATTCAAATGAGGATGGAGAAGGACTCAGAACCGAGTAGGTAGCACCCTGCCGGATCGATGCCAGCATGAGTCTGACCACTATCACAGTGAGACCCTCACCAGCAGCTGGCGAGCGCTGCGGCTAGGCCTCCCCTCAACACACATGCGCGATATTGACAGTGCCAGGCCAGGGGCAGCTGGTGATTTTTTTTAATGACAAAACATGCTTTGGGTCTACTATGACCCTCAGCTCTCACCTAGCAGCAGCTACAAATAAAAACCAGATTTTTTTTTAAAAGATGTTTTTCCTAGGGTGAAAATGGGAAGAAAAACTGTCTGTGTTCTGCCAATCTGCTTTATTGCTTAAGGTACCAGGAATATTTATGTAACTGTCTTTCCTGTGTTCCTGTGTGTGTGTGTGTGTGTGTGTGTTCAAACCAGGCTTCCCTGACTGTCTCATAGCTTATGCAGTGGGGGAGGGGGGAAGAGGTGTAGTGTTGGGGACCCTCACAAGATGGATAGTTCTGTTAGCAATTGGACAAAAGACCAACTGTCTCAGAAACATTTCATCTTCCCACCTGTGTAGTCCTCAAGTTAAAGTTCATTACAGGCCAATGGAGAGTCCCTCCGCACGATCTTCCCCACTCTGAGGGGACCCTTTGTGAAGGTCACCATCGTAACCCCCAAACATTCTGAAAATTCTTCACCATAGAGTTCCGTGTCGGACCTGTCAAAGATGGCATTGCTGACCTTGCCGTCTTCTCAGAAAGAAGGTCATCCAGCAACACGGGGACCCAGTCAGAGACCCCACAGAGTGGCAGGAAGGTACAGTAAAGAGATAAATATTAGACTGGAAAAGAAACCAGACTAGAAACTCCTCTCCACCAAAGCTGCCACATAAGGTAGCATGTGCGGGACAAGTGGGCGCTCAGGGGAATTCCAGTCTTTTCGATGACTCTTGCCGTTAAGCCTCTGAGCTTCCGCCTGTTCCAGCCCACTTCTCTGCATAGAAGTGCTCTGTGTGTGTGTGTGTGTGTGTGTGTGTGTGTGTGTGTGCAAGTGCCCGTGCCAGAGTGCACTTGAGTTCACATGACTGTGGAAACCCAAGAATGACATTGGAATTGGCTCTACCTCCTTATTGTTTTGCTCTGGCTTTTCCCAGACTCCACCCTCGGCAGCTGGAAGTGCAGGCTGCCACCATTTTGGTTCAGAGTGTTTACATGGGATGTGGGAGCTGTACTCAGGGCCTTCTGCTTTAATGATTGAGTCATCTCTCTGGCCTAGAAGCACTTTTTTTGATCTTAATACATCGCCTCTGCTTTTACCACTATTCCCATGTTCTCGCCCAATTCTTTGTTTCAGGACATAAGAACCTGGAAATACCAACAGGCCCCCTACGGATTCAGGACCCCACCTATAACAACTGCACTGCCACAAAGGCATGGCCTCTCCTCAGCTAGGGACTATTGAATCTCTTTGTATTAAAAATAATGATTAAGAAATTCAAACCCACCCTTGAGTGAAAAGTGCATGGCCTAAACTAAATTTAAATCCCAACTCTGCTCCAATTTAACATTGGTTAAATTGCTTTAGCTCCGCATCATCCTATCCTCTGTAAGGCATAGTACAAAGAAGTGATCCAAGCAGTGACTGTAGAGCCAGCTCCTTTGCCCCACACATGCGGGAGAGGACGCAGGAGAGGACTCTTAAATTAACCACTCTCCAACTGCTGCCCTACTTTACAATGGAACAGCGCCATCCACCCCCGCCATCAGCCTTCTGAGGGCAACCGTCAAATCGCTGCAAAGCTCATGAGCCAGGCAATAGCTACTAATTCCTTTCCCAAACTTAAAAAAAAATTACAGGCTTTCTTTCCCCCGTCCTGCCACCCCACAGGACGGCGCACAATGCCCCCGGCTCTCAGCTGTCTTGCTTCCCACTTCTCCACTCTTCCAGCCCAGCCCCTGCCTCTGCCCAGGTCTTTGTTCGCGCTGTTCCCCCACTTTCTCTAAATTGCAGCATGCAAAGCATTGGGAGCGAAGAACGAGCTCCTTGGGCCGTGGGAAATGGCCAGAACGTTGCAGAGAACTGAAATGACATGAACTAGAGGGATCCAAGGGCGGGGCAGGGTTCTAAATATTCTCAGCTTCTTTTTCTGCCTGGTACACTTTGACACAGCAGGCACACTGGGGCTCAAGGAGACACCCATGGAAGTGTATGCAAGGGTCGGTCAGCAACAAGCTTTTCATATTTCCTTTGCTATAATGAATACAAGACCCAAACAATTTGGGGGAACAAAGGGTTCATTCCTACTTATGGTTTCTGGTTCCAGTCCATCATGGTGAGAGAGTTACGAGCAGGGAGGGTCAAGAGAACTGACTACATCGTAGCCACTGGAAAAACTGAGAATGGGCTAAGGGCCAAGTGTGCCTTCTTGTTTGCCAGTCTGCTAAATTCCAACCAAATCTCTCTCTCCAACCTATCTACCTGCCTAGGAAATGGTCCTACTTACCAAGGACTAGGTCTTTTTTAAAATTATTGTTTTATTTTTCTAGTTTTATAAGCATATTGAGTACTTTTTCCTGCTTCCCTCCATCTCTCCTCCATCCTGCCCCCTTCCTTTCCTTCATCAATCCATCCCACACCCTCCCACCCTCCTACCTGTCTGCTGCTATGGATCCGAGGGTGACAAACATGCATGCTGAGGAAAAGGTAGCATCTTCAACAAGTGGTTCTGAGGCTGTTCAGAAGCTCACCTTAACTAAATAAATCTTCATGGGTGTGCCTGAAAGCTCAGTTCTCGATCTCAAAGTTGACACCCGAAAGTGACTGATCCAGTCACAAAGGAATTCCCTTCAATCATTCCAACTACTAAACATTACTATGACTAGATCCCCTCAGTGGTTGGTTAATCAATCTACATCTCTGAAGGCAGTACTACATCTCATTCAGCTTTGTATTTATCCATCACACCAGGTGTAGCACACAGTGAGTTCCCAAGACACCATGACTGGGAACAAATGAACTACAGAACATAGAACATAACCTTTGGTTTCCCATTGGAAACCTTGTTCACTACCAGTCTCCCCCCTACTTTCATGTATTTGTGCATGTGTGGGCCACTGAACTTTATCTCAGTTGCTTGCCTTAACTATGCCCGAGCAATTGCTGCAGTGTGAACGATGTATCAGTGGATAAGCCACTGAGGAAAGTAGATCCCCTTCCCATACCCAGCATAAACCCTCATTAATGTCTCAGGGAAGTGTGGTACGTCACAAAATTTCCCTCCTTCCATGGTGAAATATCGTTAGGCCAGATCTTGTTACATTTGTGGAAGTTAACACAGCTGCAGTGAGCTCATGGGCACAATAGCCCTGTCATGTCCAGAAGATAATATCTGGCAGTACCCTTCTCCCTAGGTCCCTTACATTTTTATCGACACCTCTTTCATGATGTTCCCTGAGCCTTGGGGTAAGGAGAGATTTAGATGTTCTGTTTAAGGCTAAGCAAACCTCACTCACTTATCCTCTGCACTTGAGCCAGTTGTGATTCTCTGTATTAGTCACTTCCCATTCCAAAAGGAATCTGAGAACCACTCTAATCTATAGGTACAATGATAAGCATTTAGATGGCAGTGTGACATCACGTCTCTGAAAGTTTATGTCATAGATGCTAAATCAAATCCTTCAGAGATGAAGTTCCACGGCTTTGGTTTCCTGGAATGGATTCTGAGCACTTCCTGTTGGCGTGGGTGTGCCCCAAACTGGAGGGCTAAACAGTGTGCCCCAAACTGGAGGGCTAAACAGTGTGCCCCAAACTGGAGGGCTAAACAGTGTGCCCCAAACTGGAGGGCTAAACAGTGTGCCCCAAACTGGAGGGCTAAACAGTGCGCCCCAAACTGGAGGGCTAAACAGCAGGAATTTATTTCCTCATAATCTGGGAATTAGAAATGGAAGATCAAAGCTTCAGTGCTGTTCGTTTCTTTTGGCTCCCTGGCATCTGTCTTCTTCCCATGTCCTCACATGGTCTTCCTTCTAGGTCCAGAATCCTTCTTATAATAGGGACACCAGTTGAAGCAGATTAGGTCTTACCATAATGGCCTAATTTTAACATAATCCCCTCTTTAAAAATGCTATTTCCAAATAGAGGCACATACTGGAAAATAAGATATCAGCATAAAATCTGGGAAGACATAGCTCAGCCACTAACAGTCACTGGCACCATGACTAATTTCTGGACTTTCATATGCATTTGTGCAAATGCTTAAAAATCCCCTGCCAAAGAAGACTGTGTCAGTTAGTCTTCCGTTGGGATAGCAAATTCCTAATATAACAAATGCCTGACTTGTAGCAACTATCTCAGTTACTCTGCATGCTGCCCATAAATTCATGACCAAAAAGCTTAAGAGAATCAGGGGTCTTATTTTGGTTTGTGATTCTTGGTTACAGTTCCCTGTACGGGTTGGTAGGAAAATTCATAGTAACACCAAGAGTCAAGGGAACTGACTACACCATGTGCATGCATCCAGAAGACTGCTGAGAGAGGGACAATCCCTACTTGCCAAGCCATCATGTCTGACTGAGTGTACAAGATGCTCCCTCCGTCTTATTCATATGCTTAGACATGGTGGCAAATGGATTGCTTCCACCTAGCAAATGAATACAGTAACTGTAGACAAAAATACTATTGACTGTTTTCAGTTAAAGGAAAGCCCTTGTGGTCCATGGTACACCTAAGAGTAGAGCTACACAAACTATCTCCACTGTTTCTTATTGACTAACCTCTTACAAGAAGGAAGGAATTGGATGATTGTGGATATTATAATTCTGTGCATTTTGAGAAATCCAATGAATATACTAAGCTTGACTGTTGACTGCTAACATTGCTCCACAAGGGATTCTTACTGCTTTCAGAGTAAATAAGTAGTTTGAAGGCTTTTACATATACCAAGGAGACCTGCCCTCCTATAGCAACAGGGCCGACATCACTGAAAGTCCAGTGAGGGATCTTTGTCCTGCAACTGGCTGAATTATAATTGTGTCTATGACTAAGAATGAAAACAGCCGAAGTGGAGAAGCTGCCATCTTCTGTGAGAATACATTGATAGCCAAAGACAGACTGTTGGTTTAAGAAAAAAAAAAAAATCACTGTCTTTATGGCTTGAATGTACAGATCTCCCTAAACCCAAAAGTTAGAACTGAACCCACATTGTGGTAACCAGAAGAGATGGGACCTCTGGGAATGTGATTAACCCTGGAGGGCTCTTTGCTTATGAATGGATGAACACACTCATGAAAGAAGATAAAGGAGGATCTGTAGTGCATCCCTTACCCTGTACGAAGGAATGGCAATAGCTCTCTTAGAAGCAGGAAATAGTTGATTCTAAACACTGAATCCTGACATTAAAATCCTCAGACTCTGGAACTACACTAAATTTCTGTTTTGTATAAATCACCCACTCTGAAGAGTTTTGTTGTGATATAGCAACAATTGTCTATGACAAATGTTAAAAGCCACTCTGCTTAATATCACAGACACAAACGAGGAATGTTACTGTAAAGTAGCAAAGAACTTGAATGAATTGTTTTCGTGTTCTAGTGTTTTGTGAAAGATGGGATCTATAGCGATGAAATCAGAAAGCGACAAATTGTTGAAGCAACAGCTTGGTTCCTCCTGACTATTTGTATTAAAATGAGAAGAAAGAAATGAATTGAGGAAGGAATTAAGACAAAAAGAAAGAGGAATTAAAGATTTGGAAGATTGTCAGCTTGTCCATACCGCAAAAGATGAGAAAGAACATCCAGAAGAGAAATACCAATGGTGTGGTTAGACCTAGTCTAACCTAGTAAGGAAACTGTGACGCTTATACAAACAAAACAGTGTCTATTTGAACTGAAGAACACAGAGATATGGTAAAATAAATCAAGATTATCAGGCATGTGTGTGTGTCTGTGTGAGTTGTACATTTGTACATGTGTTCACATGTACATCTGCATATGTGCACACATGTGTTCATTCATGTGAGGCATTTTTTATTGATGTAGGATCTCTCAGTTGAACCCAGAGCTCATCCATTGACTAGGCTAGCTGGTCAACTTTTCCCGGGGATCCTCTGTCTCTGCCTTCTGAGTACTGGTCTTACAGGTAGCTACCATACCTGTCCAGTTTTTTGAGTGGTTTCTGGAGATCTGAACTCTAATCCTCACGCTTGCACAGCAAGCTCTTTATCCACTGAGTCACTCTTCATCACCTCCACCTTATTTTTTACATTAGAATCTGTCTTCAAACCTAGAGTTTATTAATTCAACTAGGCTGAGTGACTGACAAGCCCCAGAGTTCTTCCTGTTTCCATCTACCCTATGTTCAGTTCACAAACACAGGCTGCCATGTTTGCCTTTTTGCGTGGGTGATAGGAATCTAAACTCAGTTCCTCAAGCTTCTGTAGCAAGAACTTGATCTGGAGAGCCATCTCCCTAGCCTAAGGCCTATACTATGGGACTGGTGAATATGTACTATTCTTCAAGGCAAGGAAAGAACAATCTCAAAGGTATTTTAGAAGTGATAATGATAGACTTCTTTGGGTTCGATGTGGGGATATTATACTGGGATATTTCACCAGCCAAACAGAGTTCTCCCAAAGATTTAGAGGTATCGCCACCCAAAGCCCTGAGGAACTCCAGTGTCAGAGCTGAAAAGACAGGATCATTGCACCAATGGGATCAGAGGATAAATGCTCTTGACCCTTATAGTCTAATGACACTGGATTTAGTTTGTACTCACTGATGCCATTCTTCTTCCCCATCACTGTATGCTGGGAAAACATGTCTTATTTCACAAGTTTCTAGTTAGAAAAGATTTGCCTTAGGGTGAATAGGACCAGGTGTCTCCAGGAGACTAAAGCCTTGATGCTGGAATAAGCCAAGACTTTAGAAGCTTTTGTGATTAAAATGAACACATTTGACATTCAGCAACATGAATTTTGGACTGTCAAAGACTGAATGTTAGAGACATACTTCATAATAAGATGACTTTGGAAAGCAAGCTCCTTAGGGATAATTATGTTCAAATGGAGTCATTGAAATCCCCACAGGAGGATTAGTGTCTGCATTCCTTATTTTTCTTACCTCTGTGACAATACCTGACAGATGCAACTTAAGGGAAGGAAGGCTTATTTTAGCTCACAGGGGTCAAAAGAGCCATTCCAGTGATAGCTTTGAAGAGAGTGATGTTATTAGAGAAATGGAAGAAGAAGTCCAGCTTATGATGGTCCAAGGGGAACAAAGACTATGTTTGGGACTGTATGAGGGGCAAAAGGAATGATGCTTTGGCAGAGAATTTGATTAAGTTTTGTCCTTGTTGTGCAAGCTTACCTGAATTTAAATTCTAGTGCTTGGCAGAAGTGTCAAGGCAATGTAATCTTGACACTGTGGCATGGATACTTTATAGTGCTCTTGTTCAGAGTTATAAGGAAAAGGAGCAAGGAATAAGCCAGAAAGAGATTAAAACTGTGAAATTTGAAGAACAATGTAAGGGTAAGCCAAGAGAAAGAGAATCCAGACAGCAAAATGGAGGCTATTGTTAAGGAGATAAGATCTATTAGTAAATCAAAGCCTACTCTCAATTTAGATAATAAAAGAGGCCCTACCCTGAGGGCAAGATCTTCAGAGAAGGCTCCCACCCATAAGAATGCAAATTCTTTTGGAAGGAAAGAGCCAAAGGGCAGAGCTCCAAAGGAACTTTCTGCTTCTGCTCAAATAAAGCAACTGCTCAAGAGAGATTCTGTCCAAAGTCAGCACAGAGAAGCTGAATCAGCTGTGATTCAAGCTGTGCTGTACTTGAAAGTTACAGCAGAACTTGGCAAAGTTGTCTGTGTAGTATTGGTTTTAGACGCATCAAAGATGCAAGAGAGAGGAAGTCATGGATCTCATCTCCAAGGTTTCAGAGGACGGAGAAAGCCAGGCAATGTGAGGGAGAATTGGAAAATCTGCTGAGAGGCCCAAGGAAGACATTTTGTGCTGTGGAATTAAAGCCTGGTTTGCCATTGAGAAGTGAAAATGTTAGAGATGCCAAAGCCAATGTGGTTCATCTGCCAAGGAAAGCTATATATCCTAGGAGGAGCCAGCCCAAGAGAATGATTGGTTCTAAGAACAGTTTCATTGGAATTGAAGCCTTTTGGAACTGAGATGATTTTTAACAAGAATCTCATCTGTTGGACATGGAGCTGCAGGATTTGGAGTTTGTCCGGCTGGTTTTCAGTCTTATTATGGATTTGTCCTAGATACATTCCCCCAATTCCTCCCTTTTGGAATGGGAATGCTTATTCTGTGCCATTGTACATTGGAAGTATGTAGCTTGTCTTTTGATTTTACAGGACTTTTGGACTGTGTTGGGACTACGGAAGTAGTATATATAAGGAGTTTTAAAGTTGGACTGAGTATGATTTGTATGATGAAATGGCAATGAGCCTCTGGGGGCCAGGAGTGGATTGCCATGGTTCGAAATGTGATTTGTCCCCTTAAAGTTCATGTATTTGAATCTTTAGTTGTTCGAGAAGGTCACAGCACCTTTAAGAGATACAGCCTTACTGAAGGAAGGCAGTCACAGGGGGTGAGTTTGAAGTTGATCAGCCCCACTCTACTTCCAGGAGAGGTCTGATCTTGCAACGGGCAGTTTTGCAGTTTTCAGCTGCTCTGATGGACGTGTTTTAGGCCACTTTCAGCTTCTGCCAGCCAGCCATACCTTTTCTACCATAAAAAAAAAAAACAACTGTATGTACCCTCTGGAACTATAAGCTGAATAAGTCTCCCTTTCTCCCATTAAGTTGCTTGTGTTGAAGTATTGTCTTAAAGCGTAATTGGTACAAGTAGGTTGTGATAAATAAAACAACATATAGACAGTAAGAAAAGAAAATCTTCATCAACCACTAGCACATTCATTAGCCACTGAAGCACTCTTCCTACATTAGTGTTTCTTTCTTTCCCTGTGGGTGGAGCCTGCGACCTTAAGGCCAGAAGCATGTGCCTGCATGGGGATGATAGTAACTCATGCTTTGGTTGTGGGATTTAAATTAGCTCAAACTTAAGAGGCAAAGCCATGTGAGCTTTCAGAATAGATTTTCTTTTTAAAAAATTAGTATTTCTTAAGGCTTCTTTTCATTTTGTAGAATTAAAAAGCAATCTGTCTTTATTAAAAAAAAAAAAAAAAAAAAAAGAACAATACCAAGAAAGCCAACTGGGGATTTGCAGGGCATCTGTTACTCTTGATGTACTTCAATATATACTCGGCATTGACTTATTTAAATAGCTAGGAGGCACTAAACAAATTTTATGCTTCAGTTTTGATAAGTGTTGGAAACGAAGCAAGTCCACCAACTGCTTTTTCACAAAACACGTCAATCTTTGCTGGAATCACAGAGCTACTGGGGAGTGAAGCGCATCCTCACAATTTCTTCAAGGCAGAAAGAATCACAGTGTGATGGGTCAAACTATTCTCCCTACCTACAACATGTGACCAGGAAGCAAGACGAATGCCTATTTTCTCCAAGAATTTACAACTAGCAAGTCTGCAATCACTGTAGCAACAAATTCTCTCTGCAGCTTTCATTTTCCATAGTCACCAAGCATTTTAACTGTCTTTGAGTCTTCACAGTTAAAGTTGGTATCTCTAAGCAAGGAAGACATCTATCACTTCTGGTTCCAAGTACCACCGTCCTTGGTTAACAATGCCTGAAAGCTGTCAGCTTCCCAGACCACTCATCCGCATGACTGACAACCCTGACATGACAGGGAAGCCTTTCCTGCAGGGAGTACAAGAATGCATGGAGAAGGCAAAATGTCTGTTTTTTCAGAAGCAAGTTGTGACTATGCTGTGCGGGGGACAATGGCGGAAACCCTGGGGCAGTATTACAATTACTATGAGAAGAGGAGGAAGACACAACAAACTCAGTGGCCATGTCTAATCACATGAGCCATATGTTTGAATGTGGTTTGTTACCCATGGCCTTGTGCATTTGAATAGTTGGTTCCTAGCTGGTGGTGCTTTGGTTAATGTAATGAGACCTTCAAAAGATAAAGCCTTGTTGAAGACACATGTCACGGAAGGAGGCGGGGGTGGACCTTAAGGTTTCGATAGCCTAGCCCCACTTCTCTTTCTCTCTACTTCTTGTTGTCTGTTGTAACATGGGCCTACCTCCCGTTTTGCCAGTCAGAACTTTCGTCATGTGTTCCCTGCTATAAGTGGACTCTGTCTCCTCTGGAACCTCAAGCCAAATAAGTCCTTTCCCCTTTTAGTTGCTTTGAGTAAGAGCCACAGTGACAGAAGAATAAGGCAACATCAAGGTATCTTTCAGTTTCTAGGTAAACTGCAAGATGTATCTAAAACTAATTCTGATATATTAGTCAGGGTTCTCTGGAAGAACAGAATCAAAAGTGTGTGTTTGTGTGTGTGTGTGTGTGTGTGTGAGTGTGTATAACTTTATTAAATTACTCTATTAAATCAACTCACAATAAAAGTAGGGTTCTTAAAAGTAGCCAACTATAGCTGTTTCATTCTTGACCAGAACGTCTCACAAAGTTGAAGGATTTCAAGAAGGTCTTGAAACCTCACTGGAGGTTGGAGACTCTGGGTTCCAATGTTAGCCAGAACAGCTGGGCTCCAATGTCAGCAATGAACAACAACAAGGCCTATGAGACCAGGCTCCAAAGGCAGCAGGAAGAGTGGCAAGGTGGAAGGGGCCAAGCTCTGAGTCTGCCAAGGACAGCAGTGGCAGCAGCAACAAGGAAGGCAAATGATGCTCAAAGAGTGGACTCAACAGCAAGTTGATCCAGGATAGGGGAAGAGCAAATCCCTCCTCCTTGCACTCTCCAATGGAAAACACTACCCATTATGGGCTGGGTTTTCCACATCAATCAAGCACATACCTGCAGACTTGTTCAAAGACCTGCTCCAACCATTGATTCTTCTTCACAGCTGTGCACCAAGAAGCCTGCGACTGTCAAGGTGACACTCGAATATGACTATAATGCTTACTTTCCTCTTTAATCATTGACACTCAAGTCTAACCATGACATCTGCAATGGTCATATTCGTATTCATGCATTCAAAGTAACATTGGGGCTTAAGAGACATACCTGTCAGCTACAGGCAGGCCATTTTGTACAACTGCTCCACACTGACAGGAATTTAGCAATTCCAGGAACACAGTCATTCCTTGGTCCACAGAAGCCAGTATTAATCCATTTCCAATTTACCTTCCAAATCTCTGACCTCCCCAACGTAATGGCCTTGAGAGAGGATTATCGTTTGCATGACAATCTTTCACTCACCACTGGCACTGTCCTACTTTCCAAGCAACTCCTCAACAAGGTCTGAAAGCCATAAAAGACAGTCCAGGAGTTCTCCAGCTGCCCCCTCCCCAGCCATCCTTGTCTCTCGCCACCCTTCCCCATGCCATGTTGTCATGGCAGCTCTGTCTTTCTAATCTCTTCTGTTCTAATGCTCTTCCAACTTAAGGACAAACTATGGCTTATACCAAGTAATCTTATCTGCTGCTGTGACAGAACACCCAAAGTCAAGTAACTTAAGGGAGAAAGGAGATTTATTCACCTTACATTTCCAGAGGGAAGATATTATTCTTTTGTGGGTGACTGGAAGAAGCTGGATACAGGGTAAGTCATGTCCTTCATGGAGGCTGAGAGCTGCAAGACTGCTAAATGCAAAAGCAGACCTCTTCCAGAAGCAGGATAGGACTAATCTACCTCAAGGCCCACCCCCTGTGATTACCTTCCTCCAGCAAGACTCCACCTCCTAAAGGTTCCATGACCTTCCCAAACATATGAGTCTGTGGGGGACGCATTTCAAACCATGACATTTCACCCCTGGCCCCCATGGGCTCATCACCATCTCATTATATAAGCCATACTCAGTCCAACTTTAAAAGTCTCAATACAGGGGCTGGAGAGGTGGCTCAGGGGTTAAGCCTCTGCCCTGCAGGCAGAAAGTCCTGAGTTCGGATCCTAGACCTCACATATAGACGCAAGGCAGAAGCAGGGGAGGCCTGCATTTCTGGTCCTGGTAGGGCAGAGCCTGTGAACCCTGAGGCAGAGTAAACAAGGAGGAGGTGGAGGCGTTCCATGGTGGTTCCCAAATTCGTCCATGGTTCTACACACACACACATACATACACACATGCGCACACACGCATACACACACAATTGAATAAATAATAATAAAAAAGTCTCAATACAGAGTACATCAGTCATCCCAGCACAGTCCAAATGTCCAAAGTCCTCCTATCAAATCAAAAGATATGATACATACTTCCAAAATACAATGGCACAGAATAAACATCCCCATTCCAAAAGAGAGGTATAGGGACATATCCAGGAGAGATTGGTCCACAAGACTGAAAACCAGCAGGACAAACTCCAAATCCTGCAGCTCTTCCATGTCCATTAGATGAACTTCTTGTTGAAGTCATCTCAGTTCCAATGGGCTTGGTTCCACCCTTCCAACAAAGCTGCCTATAGAACACATCATTCTCTTGGGCTGGCTCCTCCCATGGTACACAGCTCTTCTTGGCAGATGTCCCACATTAGCTCTGGCATCTCTACATTTTCACTTCTCAATGGCGGACCAGGCTTTACTTCCAGAGCACAAATTGCTCTTGGGCCTATAAACTGCAGACTTCCTGTCACACATTGTCTGCCTTCCACCATTTTCTGAAACCTTGGAAGAGAGATCCAGGACTATCTTTCTCTTGCATCTTTGGTGCCTCTAAAGCCAGAACCAGGTGGTGACTTTACCAAGTTTTGTTACAGTGTTGGGTTGCAGATTGACACCCCCCCCCAACTCACAGCTGTTTCAGCTTCTCCATGCTATCAAGAATCTCCATCTCTTTTGGGGCAGTTGCTTCAGAAGAGAAACAGACCTTTCCTTTGGAATGTCACCCTTTAGCTCATTTCTTCCAAAAGGATTTGCATTCTTAAGGGTGGGATACCTCAATGAGGATCTTACTTTCAGGGTAGATCCTCTTCTATTATCCAATTTGAGAGCAGGTTTTGATTCATTAATGGAACTGATCTCTTTAACAACAGCTGCCATTTTGCTCTCTGCTCTTTTCTGGTTCAACTCTTTAAATTTGCCTTTGCAGTTTTCCTCATCAAATCTTACAGGCTTTGTTTCTTTCTGCCTAGTTCCTTGTTCTTTTTTGTAACTCTGAACAAGAGCACTAAAAAGTAGCCATGCCACACTGTCAAGATTGTCTTGACTTGAAAGTTCTTCTGCCAAAAACTCTAATTTAACTTCAGGTAAGCTTTCAGAATGAGAGGAAAACTTCACTAAACTCTCCATTTGCCACTCATCCAGTTCCAAGCAGTCTTTGTTCCCCTCTGGACCATCACAGCTGGGCTTCCATCGCCTGCAACTCACAGCATTACTCTCTTCCAAGCTCTCAGAAGAATTACAGTTTGGGCCCTGATTCTAAGACACAAAGGCTTTCCCAGTGCTAAGTCCTGAAGTTCTCCATATTTCTCCCAAAAAACATTCCCAAAGACTCACTAGCCACATCATAGCAATTGCCATACTATCAACTTCTCTCAGCTTCACAAACAATAACATCACTTTTTGGTACCGAATCCTATGTCTCAAAGAGCAACACCCCACTTCTCTGGTACCAATTTCTGTACTGGTCTCTTATCTGTTGCTGTGAGAAACACTCAAAGTCAAGCAACTCAAAGGAAGAAGGGGGAGGTTCATTTAATTTATAGTTCCAGAGGAGAGATATAATCTTTCATGATAGAAAAAGCATGGCTGGCTGGCAGAAGCTGGAGGCAGCCTAAGTTACATCCTTCGTGGAGACTGAGAACTGTAAAACTACCAACTGTAAGAGGGGCCCTTTCTTGGAAGTGTGGTATGACTAATCCACCTCAAGTCTCCCCTCCCACCCCCAACTGCCTTCCTCTAGCAAGGCTTCACACTGCTAAAGGTGCTGTAACCTTCCCAAACATATGATCCTATAGGAGACACATTTCAAACCATGATATATGGTTTTCCTTGGCCACCAGACCTTCAGCGCTAATAAACTCATATTTCTAAGTCACTCCCTTGTGTGCTGCCTCTCTTTGTAAGGGGCATCTAGGAAACCTCACACATTGTCCTAGAGTCACTCTTGCTCTGTGATCATAAGGTTCCAACATTCACACAGCAAGTCAGGCATCAGTGTCAATACCTGTAACCTCAGTTTCAGAACAGAGAAAGGAGGATAGCTAGTGTATGCTGGTCCCCAACCAAACCAAGACATAAGCTAGAGATTCAGAGAGACCCTGCCTCAAAGGAATAGGTAGAGAGTGATGGAAAAAAAGAATGCCCTTTTCTGACCTCCAAATACACACCCTTGCACACATACAGGTGTGCATACACTCATACACATACCCATTAGTTAATTAATCTTAAAAATCTTTTAGGTACTGATTTTGTTAGGACTTTGGTTTTTTTTTTTTAATTTAAAAAAGTCATTGATTGAAACTTAGACGCTTCTAAAATGGTGTTTGAAACTCACAAGTTTTACATGCACTTAATTAAGAACAATTTGATTTCTTTTATTATCGATTCTATTTTTGACTGTATTATGATGGTTGCTTGACTGATGATATTTCAGATTTGAGGCATCTCAATAATTTTCAAAAGATTAAATCAAGTGCATCAGCATTTACTGTACCACAAATCATGTGCAAAAAGGATTTGCCCTTCTCCAACTTAATTGTTACTGAGCAGAGGACAGTATTTGAAGAATGGTTAAATCTCAGGTACACAGGCAGTACCTCCACATGGCTTTTTGTGGAATGGATTAAATTTTTAATAATAGTTTTCAATAGATTTCTGTATGCCTGAGCTAAAACAACACTGGAAGATATTTAATAGTAAATGTGGTTTCCCTGATCTAAATCTCTAATTCACAGAAATGTTACCTCCTTGTTCAAATCCAGACTCTCTACAGACTTTCATATAAAACAGTTTGAGATAGGTTGACAAAAATTTTTGAAACATTTATAATATAAAATTTGATAAATCTGACATGTGTACATCAGTGAAACAAATACTATAATAAAATAATTACTTATCCACTCCTAAATTTCCTCCTGTCCCTTTGTAATACCTCCCTTCTGCCCCTCTTCAAGGCCTTTTCTCCCTTCCTTATTCCCAAGGAACTGTGACCTGCCTTCTCTCACTATGGATTAAATTTTCTAATTTAGATTAGTTTTTTAATAGAATCACTCTATTTTTCTTCTTTCTTTTATGCAACACAATGACATGTCCACACTGTGGTGGGAACCAACAGCTTATCTTGTTTACCATATAACAAATAACCAATACATGGATGTTTTTATATTCTCACCTGTGAATAGATTTTCTAATTATTTCCAGTTTGGGATATTACAAAAAAGAATCTAGAAAAGTTTGCACATAAGTTTTTGTGCAAACGGTAGATTTTTTTCAGTATTTTCTTTTGTGACAGAGTCTTTTGTAGTTCAAAGCTGGTCTCAAACTAGCTATGTAGTTAAGAATGACCTTGAACCTTTGATCCTCTGGCCTCCACTGTACACTTCCATGCCCAGTGAGACTTTGGGTAGATAATAGTTAATGGACATTTTGTATGATTGTTTTCTTTCTATGCTTTATTGGAATTGGTTTGCTAAATTTTTTTGAAGATGTTGTATTTATGGTCAATATTTTTATGTACTTCTACTCTTGAAAGTTCTGTGTCTAGTTTTCTGGTGTGAGATTAATGCTGGCATTATAGAATTTGTGGGTATTTGGCAATAGATTCTGTTTTTCAATTCTTAGAAGAGTTTGCTTACAATCAGTGTTTTGTGGGAGTTGTTTGTTGAAATAACAATATCCAGGTATCATGGAATTCACTATGTGGTCCAGACTTGCTTCAGACTTATGATCCTTCTGCCTTAGCCTCCTGATGGTTGGAATAACATGCACCAGCACGCCTGGCTCAGTATTTCTTTCTTTGAAAAATATCTTTATTATTTAAAAGAGGGAGCAGGCACAGCTATGACATACCAGTGGAGGTGAGAAGTCAGTTCTCTCCTTTCACCATGTGGGTTTCCAGGGATTGAACTCAGGTTTTAGACAGACACCTTACCCACTGAGCTAGCTCTCTGCCCAGTAGTTATTTCTTAAATGTCAAATAGGATTTGCCAGTGAAGATTTCAGCTCTGGAGTCCTTTCTCTAGATTCTTAAGGTGCAAGCTGAAGGCACTCAGCCTGAGAGGTTTTTTTCTTTTTTGATATAGCTAATTATCACCATAATTCTCCCTGTGTGTTCAAGCAGTCCTCCATTTGTTCTAATGTAGTTTTTTTTTTTCATTTTCACTGACATGAAAATATTTTCCAGTTTTCCTTCTGATATATTCTTTCACAAATTGATTGCTTAGAATTTCTAAATATTTGGATCCTAAATGATACTGACATAGGTCGAATATTTCTAATCCAAAGATTTGATCTCTGGAAAGCCCAGGAACCTGGAGTGTTCTGAGCACTGGCACCATGTCACCTGTGGAAAAGTTCACACCCAGCTTCATGGGTCACATTCAAAAATGCAAGTTCACAAAAAGTACCGCATGAAATTACCTTCAGGACACAGAAGGGGAGCAATCTCAAGAGGCACCTCACCTCCCTGAGAGACTGATGAGAGGCACCACTGATGCAGGGGAAGATGCTTTACATGTTCCAACAAGTACTCAGTACATGTCATCAAAGGCAGCCCAGATGAAACTCAGTAGACCACGCATATAAAAAGATAGGAAAATGGGAGGGAGCCTAGTAAGGAAGAAGAGTTGAAATGGGAAGAGGCTGGGAGAGGGAGGTGAGGTTGGGGATTAAGGTGTGACAGTATCACAAGTTCACCATATTCATGTATGAAACACTAAAAGAATAAAAAACTTCACACACGCATGCATGCATACATCCATGCACACACACATGAAGGTTCCAACTAGGACAGAACTTTTGCCCCACAAAGTTGAGAAGACACTACCCTCTCCCCGCTCTCCCCTTGTATCCCAGCAACTTTCCCTTGGTGAAAATGGAGTAGGATTGCTCTCTTAGGCTGATGCCAAATTCATAATTCTTTCAGGAAGAGAGGGAGGGAGAATGCACCTCTAGACCAGGGAAGTCCTAGATGCAACAGAGGTATGTGGCTTTGTACTTCTCGTGGAAGACTTCAAGGCAGGGATTCCACGCCTCTTCCAACGGCCTGTTGGAGTGAGTCACTGAGATGGTTTGTGAAGGGGCAGCTGGATCTTCTCTAGATTCTGCTTCTCCTTGGTGGACAGAGAGGGAAAGGGTTACCTACCTTCATCTTTATCTATCCCAGGACACAGAGTGCCTGAGAAAAGCAGGTCTAACGGGCCTCGTGGGTTGAAGGGCAATGGGGAGGAAGGAAAGGATGGGTGGACTGGAGTCCTTTATGGTGAAGATTTCTCCTAGAAATGATATTTGAAGGTTTACTAATGGAAAAATCATTGGTTTTTGTTTTTATTTTGTTTTCTGGCTTGGTTGAAAAAAAATGCCTTCAGCCTAGGTGTACAGAGACACATGCAACATAAAGAGATTCTGTGTTTAGGTTTGTCCCTAGGCCCCAAGAAATCTTATTACACATGTGCAAATACTGCATGATCTGAAGAAAATAAGCTATAAAATTTTCAAATCTGAAACACTATTAGACTTAAGTGTTTGGGATAAAGGATATTGTAGCAGTCACTCTTCTCTGTCGCTGTGAGACAACACTCGGAGTCAAGCAACTTAATGGAGAAAGGGAGATTTATTCAGTTTATGGTTCCAGACAGGAGATACATTCCATTATGGCGGAAAAGTCATGATAAACTGGCAGGGAGGGAAGGGGGGAGAGGAGAGAGGGAGGGAGGGAGGAAAGAAAAGAATAAAGTTGGAGGCTAGTGTTACTCAGACATTCTGCAG
Source organism: Typhlomys cinereus (assembly GCA_023101885.1). Lineage (NCBI taxonomy): Eukaryota > Metazoa > Chordata > Mammalia > Rodentia > Platacanthomyidae > Typhlomys > Typhlomys cinereus. Next base: position 3,301,762 of record JALPQD010000209.1, on the reverse strand, counting down.
CCCTACTGATTGTCTACCTGTTCTGCCCCATTATTGAGGAAAGATTGAGATTGCCTCTTTCTCTTTGCAGTTCTATCAGATTTCGCTTCTTGTGTGGCGAAGCTGTACTCTGGTGCCTAACCCTTCAGACCTAGCTATGGCTTCTTAGTCGTCCAACACTGCTTTCCTCCTGAGACCACCCTTTTCACCAGCGGTCACAGTTTTAACCAAGAAATTCACTGTCATATGAATTAAGCCACCGCAGGCTCAGCAGTTATCCAGCACTAGCACAGAAATCCTTCTTTAGGTTGTTTCTTAACATTTAACTTGTGTCTTTATTTTCAAGGGTATTCAATAATCTTCCACATTGGGAAATGGACTCAGATCCTATTCTGACCTCGTGTGAAAATTCTGGGTACTCTCTAATCTCTTCAGATGGGTCTTTCCTGAAACATTCTCACTTGGGTGGAAGTCACCAGGACAGCAAGCACTCGCCTACCAATAGAGAGGCCCTGGGTTCAATCCCCAGCGCTGCAAATAAAGGAGACCCACGGGTGGTGGGGGGAGGATGAAAGAAAAAAATAGAAGACACAGAAAGAGAGAGAGCAGGAGAGGGATAGTAAAGATACAGTATAGTTTAACTTGAATTCAAAGACACAAAGAAATCAGTACTTCCCAGAGTTAGACATCTATTCAAGCCTCTCTTATCTTAGTGTCTAAACAATGTTGTCAGCTTAATTTTGAAGGCCAGATGCCTCACACTCTTTCAAGTCCAAGTAAGGAGCCCATTTGGAGGAGGGCTGGAAAGTCAGTCTTCATCTCTCAGATTTTCAGCCTTTGAGTTCAAGACTTGCCTCTAGCTGGTCTGCTTCTCTATACCTCACATCTAATACCAGCACTCCACAAACACCAGCTCAGAACAAGCTCCCCTTTTGTTGCTGGCTACAAAAATCGATAAGAATGCAATCTGAGCAAGCTTGTGATTTTAATCAGTGCCGCCCAGGGCGTTAGCATCCGCTGCACCCGGCAGAGGGCCGAGGAGATGAAATTCACCCAGACTCTTGCCTCAGTGCACTGTGTTTCTTAAAGACATAGCTTTAAATGCAGCTAGGAACATGTCACTACGGCTAGATATTGGATTTATTTTATTTTTGCTGGTTTATTTGGGGGAAGGGATTAGATTAGAACAATGTCAAGGACATTTCCCCGGAAGGGGAGAAAAACTTTCGTCCACAGGTTACCCACAGCTAAGGGAAAGGAGGGGTATTGGTAGGAGACAGGCCGAGTCTCCACACTTACCTCTGTCACCTCCAGCTATGATGGGAAGGCTGAGTTGACTCAATGTATCAGGTCCTCGATTGTCTGAAACCCATCCAGTGATGGGGTCATGTGGAGACAGCTGTGGAGGAGCAGGGAAAGTTAGACTTTGTTCAGCTTCCAGAAACTAATAGTCTTGGGGTTACCCTGGGAAAGAGAGGAGTTAGTCTCAGAAATGTAGTCAGGGGACAAGGACCTGGGTTATCAGGAGGTGAGGGGACAGGGATGGAAATGGGGGGGGACTGGTCTATGGGTGTCATTCTTTCTGTTAACACATACCAGGTGCACCACCCTTGATTGAGGGTGCAGGTGAGGGGGTAGCATGTGTGTATACATGGAGACTGTCATAGTTAGGCACAGGTGTCAACTTGACGATTGCAGGTTTGATCTCTGGGCACATTTGTGGAGAATTAGTGATTGATTTGAGCCCAGGGCGAACCTGAAGGAGATTGTCTACCTGAGGGGGAAGGCCCAGCCCATGGCGGGTGAGATTGGGCCCTGAATAAATCACAGAAAGCTGGTTGAGAGAGTTGGCATCCTTCTGTGTACCTGGCCAGGCATGGTCGTCTGGCAAGTAAAGATCATCCCCCTCTCAGCTATTATGTGGTGATGGTGTGACCAGTTCCCTCGGCCCTGGTGTTGGTACGTGCTCTCCAATCAAGCTGGACTGAGAACTGTAACCAGTAAGTGTAAGAGAACATAAACCCCTTGTTCCCTTATGCCATTTGATGTCATTTATCAGCAACTATGCAAATTGCAAGAGTCCATGCCTATGTGTATGTATGCATGTGGGGGGTTGCATGTGAGTGAGTGTACATATATGTACAGGTGTGTCTGTTTGTGGAGGCTCAAGGTGACATCAGGAATCATCCTGGATTACTCTACTTCCTTATTGCTTTGTTCTGGGGTTTCCCAGACTCTGCCTTCCAGGACTAGAATTGCAGATCACCACCACATCCTCCTGGGTTGTTTTTGTGTTTTTTTTTTCCGTGGAATCTGGGATCCAAATTAAGGTCCTATTCCTTGTGAGGCAAAGGATTTAACCTTTGACCCCTGAATCATTTCCCCCCAGTCCCAATATCTGTTGTTAATCTTAGAAAATGTAGTGCAAAGCTGAAGGCATCAACAGAAAACCAGTGTCTGTGGCTGGAAAGATGGCTCAGGGGTTGTTTCTGGCTGGAAAGCAGAAAGACCTAAATTTGGTTCCAGATCCCATGGGAAAAAAAAAAAAAATGCCTGCCAGAAATGGCAACAGTCTGCACTTCAAGCTCTAGAAGAAAAAGCCTGGAAAACCCCAGAGAGAAGCAAAAAGGAGGTAGAAACAGCCCAGGTTGATTCTGGAAGTCACCCTTAGGCCTCCACACAGACACATAATACATTCTGATACACACATATAAACACACACACACACACACACACACACACACACACACACGCAAGCACATACACACACAAGCACACACACACACGCAAGCACACACACACACACGCATGCACACACATACACACAAGAATGAAAAGTAAAAAAGAAAGTCAGTATCTACTTTTAAGTTGGGGACAGAGGGTCACACAGGGAGTGACAGAAGGGAAATCAATACAAAAGTCACTGCAATAAAAACCACTGCAGTGTTCTAGGGGAGAGATCCTGGCAGCTTAGATATGCATCATAGGAGGTTTCTGGTTATGCATTTCATGAGCACATTAACCTGAGAGTTACCATATTAACCTTCATAAATTTACAGAACTGGGAGAAGAGAGCAGAGGGACCCCCCCCAATCCCCTCCAAGGCAACCCTCCCCAAAGAAAAGTTTCTCCGACAGCCCTGAAGTATGTAGAAACTTTACACCTTTGCTTTTCACAACACCCACCAGAGATGTGGGCCAAAGGAAGTGGTTAATAGGTAACATTGCCCATGAGAAAAGCAGCGTTGGGTAAAATCTAACTCTAGTGACCCGCTGCCACTCCACATAAGAGCCAACCACACACTACCCTCAGGTTCCAGCATGAAATCACTGAGATGCAAAAGGGGTGTAGACACACACATACCCCCGATCTGTGGGGCACCAGGCCATTGAGCTCATTCCTCAGAGACTGACCGAACCAAGCATTTCTCCCTTACCTGGCCCCCATCCCACGAGTGCAAATGACACAGAGATGAAACCAAACCAAACACTGAGCTATGAGTCCTGAAACCATTCCAAATTCAGGAGCTCCAATGGAGGAAGCCTGAGTCTGAACTGCTTTCAGGCAGGAAGGACCTAGAGGGATTCTCCATTCTCTGCTACTGTTCACCATCTTACATCTATATTTCCCAAATGGCTTTCAAGAGGGAAGTAGGCAAAAAAAAAAAAAAAAAAAAGTAGCTATGAGATGATGTATGAATACTTGGAACATACCATTGGACTGGTCAAAGTTAGGTAGAGGTTTTCCTTTGTCAATAGCCAATACATTCATGTTAATGTGGCATCTTTATGCAATCCGGATTCTTCTCCCCTCCTCTATTTTATCTCTGTGTCTGTTTATATTTCTTTGAAAAATTGTTCAGAGGCACTGAATGGTCTGAGAACAGCTGCCATACACTATCTTGGTGGGGTCTTTGCTTTTGGCCTGCGCATTAGGGTCTATTGGAGACAGCAACATGGAATCCCAGAACAAGCTCTAGATATGGAAGGATATTGATTGCAAGCAACTTCTGGGTGTTCTCCTTGGTTGCTCGTCCCCAGGCTGATATGCACAGTTCTCTTAGAAACATGGCTGATGAGTCTCATTGTTACGGGTCCCCTCTGGGGTCTTTATGTGTCCAGGTTTTTGTGTTTGGGAGTCAAAGACTGAAACCAGAACACATTAAGGATTAAGACAGAGTTTATTAGAGGAGAGAAGAATAAAACACACAGACATGAATCCACAAGGATCATGAGAGCCCAGAACTCATGAACTTCAGACATGGAATCCATGAGGGGTGAGGAGCTGGAAAAGAAGTCATGGATTCCAAACGTGGAGTCCCATGAGGGGCAAAGAAATGGGAACTCATGAAATCTAGATGCAGAGTCCCATGAGAGGCAAGGGAGCCAAAGGTGGCTGCCAGGTCAGAATTATTTATAGACCTAAGCAGATCCCCCCTTCCCCCAGGAAAGATGACTTTTTCTCATTGATAGCTCCTGTTTCTGCAAACCTGATTGGAGCTTTTGTTCCTCTGTATCTCGTTGGTCTGTTCATATGGGGGGGGCAACCTAGTTGATTTTATAGCCTATCTCTTGGTAGAGCTTATCTACAATGGAGAACTAATCTCCATATCCTTTCATAAACAGAGGATTGGGAGAAATTGGTGATTTTATCTCTGTGAAGGATTAGAGTCAATTCTTCCAGATTAATAGTGTCTTTTCCTTCAGGGTAATCTCAGCCCTGGAGATGACCTTCAAAGACCTTCAGAGACCATCCAGAATGGCTACTCTAAAACTTCAGTTACTTTCACAATGGTACAACGTTCTTCCTACCTGGCCCCATAGTCAATGCACCCAGCTCGCTGTGCAAACACTTTTTGCAAATAGACTTTTTCTTCATACTATTTGTCCTTTCCTGGAAACAGGAGCACACTCCAAGAGTGGACCTTGATAAAATAAAAGAGCCCAGTCTGAGGTTGAGCAGGACTTCAAAGCAGGAAGGCCCCACACTGAAACCCTGCGCTGCTCTCATAGAAACTTAAAGTTTAAGATCAACCGTTGGCGATGTGTACAGGAGGCTATCGAGGTTCATGGTGGTTTAAAACCGACTCGCTAGAGAAATGTGGAGAGCTGTCAGCAAATAGAATATTTGGCGATCACGCAACAAGAAGAAAGTATAATTGGTTGTCCCCGACTCAAGTGTCTTCAGCGGAGCCTGGTGACGAACAAGACTGGGCAGATAAGATGGGGAGTAGGGGAGAAACAGAAGTGGGACCTCCCAGGGAAATAGCAACCTCACTCTTTATTAAAAATCTTCCAGCTATTTTTAATAATGTCTCATGACATATGTCTCAGACTACAGCTGGACTGAAGATCACAACCTGAGACACCTTGGCTTTGTCATGCCATCAGAGCATTACTTTCTTTTTTTCTTTTTAATGGTTTATTCATGTATTAGAGAGAGAGAGAGACTTGATGTATATATGGAAATCAGAGGACAACCTTCAGAAGCCATCTCCTTTCACCAAATGGGCTTCCAGGGATGAAGCCAGATTTTCTTTTTCATTATTATTAATTTTTATTCTTCAACACTTTCATTCATAAATGCAATGAACTTATGTGTTTTTACTCCTTATTACCTAATCCTGTCTCATTTCATACTATCTCCTTTCCAATTTCCCTCCTACTTTCATAGATAGATAGATAGATGATAGATAGATAGATAGATAGATAGATAGATAGATAGATAGATAGATAGATAGACAGATTTTTTTTGCATGTATGGCTCATTGGTTTTCATCTGGGATGACTGTATTGGAAAGTGTCTGAGAAAATGCTGGGATATGGATGACTTTCAGTCAGTTACTATAAAGAAGTTCCCCTTTTCCAATCTGGCATTAACTTTAAAGAGTTGCTCAAGTGGTCTAATGTTTCTTGAGATTTTCCTTCATCCGTGGTAAGATGTTGACAGTTCAATTATTGTGCAGAGAATCTCAGGTTTTCAAGCAGACACTTCCCCACTGAACTCTCTCAGCTGCCACAGAACAGCCTTTCACTAGTGGTGGTGCTAGTGCTAAGTCTTACTCCCCTGAAAGCCATCCAATTAGGACAAGAGTTCATTAGTCCCCGCTGAATTCAGTTGGGGAAAGCCACAACCAAATGTCATTCCTTTGTGTTCAACTCACAGGACATGCAAATGTTGACACCCGTGCTCTAACAAGCTGAGAAGCAAGGAGGGAAGAGAAGGCTTGTAAATGGAGGGCTAGCTTGTAAAACAGTGCTAGCAAGCCTGTTAGAGACGAGACACTCCATGGGTCTCCAAGCGTGCTTGGAAGAGCATTACATAGGCATTTGAGTTCCTTGAAGAATTAGTAGGATTTGGAGAGAGACAATGAAGTGGACGGTCAGTATTTTCACTTATTACACAAACAGTGTTATTTTCAGAAATTGAAAATGTAAACCAGCCTGGTGAAGAAGACAAACAGAGACTTGGAAAAGAATTCCAGTGTCTAGTATGGAATCCAGAAAGAGGCTCTGGCATCACACGTGATCGAGACCAGAGGAAAACAACATAGGGCTAGACGGACTGCTCCTCCCTCACTGAGGAAGCTTCCAGAGTGTCCAGACACCACTTCTCATCTCCCAGTTCCAGCAACAGCACTGACAGCTTGGATCACTCTTCTCAAGGACGGTATAAACTCTGGGAAAGGGAGACCTGTCAAAATATTTATGTGAACCCAGCAATTGCAAGCTGTTCATTAATATGGCTTCTACTAGTCCAATTTGCTGTGTAAGATCCCATAATTAACCTTCCAATAGTAACTCATTTTAGGTGCATTGAAAACCTTTACAAAAGAAAGAATTTTGGGGGTCAGTGAGATAGTGCCATGGGTAAGGCACCTGCTGGCAAAACCAGCAACCTGAGTTCTAGCCCTAGAAACCCACACATGGTGAAAGGAGAGAACTGACCTCCTAAAACTCTCTGACTTCTACCCAAGTCCCAGGGCATGCATACATATTCTCTCTCTCTCTCTCTCTCTCTCTCTTTCTCTCTCTCTCTCTCCTTCAAGTAAATATAAATAAATGATAAAACATTTTTTAAAAAGAATCCTGGTATTGCTACCAACCAAGGACCTCTAAGTTATCCTGTCTTAAATCATGACCTCTTCTAGGACTTTTCAGTTACCAACAGCCAAACCAGACTGACCTAACTTGCATTCAAGTAGAGTGTATTGGGGTTTATTGACTTGCAGAATAGGGAGTGTCAAGGCTTGAAATGTGAGTTGGTCACCATAGGCTCATGTGCTTGAATCTTTAGTTGTTTGGGAAGGTCATGGCACCTTTAAGAGGTGGAGCCTTGCTGGAGGAGAGCAGTCACAGGGGATGGGCCTGGAGGTTGATTAACCTCATCCTTCTTCCGAGAGAGGTCTGCTCTTGCAATTCGAAGTTTTGCAGCTTTGAGCCTCCCTGATGGATATAACTTGTGCCTCCTCCAGCTTCTGACAGCCAGGCATGGTTTGCCCGCCGTAACGGACTGTATCTCCCTTCGGCAACAGTAGTAAGAGGAATAAATCTCCCTTTTCTCCTTAAGTTGCTGGACTTCGAGTGTTGTCTCGCAGCAACAGAGAAGAGTAACTGCTACAGGAAGCAAGATGAAAGAATCAGATGTCATGAGGTCTGTCATTGACCGTTAGCTTAATGTACTGCCACCAAAAAAGCTAGCACAGTATTTCTCCTATTTGGTTATAAAGGGGGGGGGGATCGCTATATTTAAGCATAAAGTTGAAAAATTTTTATGAGAATGAAATGTTCTGTCTAGTAGGATGGTGATTTCCTTTCTCCAGAAAGTTACCCACCAGAGGTACTTGTTGATCTAGGAAAAACAGTCCTGGGTCATATCAGCGTTCACCACAATACTATTCTCAATAGCTAGGTCATGGTCTCAGATGTCCATCAACAGGACAATTGATAAAGAAAACGTGGTGTTCTTCAGCTATAAAGAAGAATGAGGGCTGGGGTTAAACTCTCCCTCACAAGCATAAAGTCCTGAGTTCGGACCCCAGGTCCCACATTAAAAACATCAGGCAGAAAGGGCAGCAGCCTGCACTTCTGGTCCTGGTGGGTAGAATCTGGGAAATCCCAGAGCAAAGCAAAAAGGAGGTAGAAGCAATCCAGGATGATTCCCAAAGTGACCTTTGGTCCTCCACAGGGACACATAATGCACTTTGATACATACGTGCACACATAAAATAAATAAATAAAGTTTAAAAAATTGAAAAAAAAAGAATGAAATGATGTTTTCAGGAAAATGGATGCAACTGGGGATTTTGATATGAAACGAGTTAACAAGATTCACTCCAAAAGACAAGTATCATATTTTTCTCTTGTTGTGGACCCTAGATCTTATGTACATATATAAAATTGTGTATGCCTATATGTTCTAAAAATAGAAACACAACTGTCTGGAGAAATGAAGGAGAGAGAAAGAAGTAGGGAGGGGAAACAGAGCAGAGTAGGAAGGCTTGGGAGGGAACACGGCCAAAAGACATCAGGTACTTATGTGAAAATGTCCTAGTGCAACCTATTACTATGTACAGTGAAAACATGACAATTTGATAATAAGATTCTGTGAGTCTCTAACTCTTCAGTGCAGTACAGAGTCTAGACAGAGCAGTGATCTTTCCTTGGAAAATGACTTCATGATTACCACCATTCCTAAGTTCATATTTCTGCTACTAAGCTATATACTACAACCGTGTGATGGCATAGTGAAGGATTCTACTCATTGCACTAAAGTAGGCAGGATCCGAGACCTACAAAATGGATAGGAAATATTACAAATGCATGGGCTTATTAGAGGGGAAAAAGAAAAGCTCATAAAACTTGTTAAGATCCTAAGTGTGATCGTTTAATGATAAAGTATCTTTTAATTGGGAGAAATTAGAAATCCTTTCTAAATATGCCAAAATGAAAAGAGTGTAGCAGTGGCAATTAATACCTATCTGTAGCTTTTAAGCTGGAAGATGAACGGAAAGGAGAAGTTGATGTTCCTCAAGGGATCCAGGGTTTTCATTTGCTTTTTGAAATGCAGAGAGATGACTAGGCAGGTGCCAAATGCCAAGCCTGATGATGTGGGTTTGATCCCCCTGGAACCCACATGGTGGAAGAAGAGAACCAGCTCCCCAAAGTTGTTCTCTGACCTCTACATGTGTGCTGTGGAATGTACACACACACACACACACACGCGCGCGCGCGCACACACACACACACCACACACAATTAAATGCTTATAACTCCCTGTTGGTGAAGTGGAGGTTAAACCCTTTGCCTTGCAAGCAGAGGACGTGAGTTTGGATCCCCAGATGCCAGCTGAGTGGAAATGATGGTGGCCTGCAATTCCAGCCCTGAAAGGAGCTTGGCTGTTCCTCAGTCAGATCTTTTGTCTGGGTGCTTTCTGTATTACTCAACTGTTCAAGCACTGAAAATATATTTGTATTAGTCAGGGTTCTCTAGAGTCATAGAATCAACAGAACGAATATATATAAAAAGGGAATGTATTCAGTTGGCTTACTAGATATGGCTGAAGTAGTCCAACGATGGCTGCCAGTAGCTGCTCAGTCCAGTAGTCCAGTGGGTGACCACTGAAGGCTGGAGGATTCCTAGAGAGTCTCTAGTTGTGTTGAAGACTTGGAGGGTTGGAGAGCTGGAGAGTCGAAGAAAGGAAGAAACCCAGCGGCAGGAGGGAAGAGAGTTTTCTAGCACAGCTTCAGAGTCTCTCCTCTTCCCAGTCTCCTGTTCTGTGGTTCCTTTTATCTGATTTGCTACTGGAGGTTCCAAGGAGATCTAGGGAAGTTCCTCAGATCTAAGGCTGGTCTTTTGTATTGTATGTATTGATCCAGATAATCTCTTCAGGTGGTCTCAGCTGATCTTAGTTAATGCTAGATGTGTCAAATTGATATCCAGGATTTACCAACACAATATTCATTCTTATTCCTTGGCTTTTTAATCTCTTGTCCAGGAATCTCACGAAAAGAAGAGATATGGCCAAATACCCAGAAATACTGATTTATTCCATCTTGGGTCAAATCCCAAACAGAGTTAATTTTTTTTTTTTTTGGAAAGTTTCCCAGGTGATTCTAGTTGGTGGCTGGCTTAAGGTTTCATGCACAATTAATGAAAGGTAAAGACAAAGAGAACAAGAAGGGAATATCGAGAAAAGAAAACTCTGGCTAATATTTCATAATATTGCACAACTGTACACATCATATTGTGCAATCACACACAAATGCCAGCCAGAGACTAAAAATCCTTGAAAGGGAACCTGAACAGTGTGAAGAAAGATTTGAAGAAAAGTGGGACAGTCTTACATACCACAGTAATTATCTTGACTCATTTTTTTGTGGGTGGGAGGAGTGGAGCTCAGATATTTGAATGCCTACCAAATCCTGGCAGTTATATAGAAACTCTTATTTTCTAACTTAGTTTCAATTGTTATATATATTTTTTTTTCTAAAGAGCAGACAGTTTGGACTAAGTTCCTTGTGATTCTTATTATCAGCTGGCTAAGACTGGTAACAATGAAACAACCCTAAGGAAAAATTAAACCCAGACACTTGCAGGTAAGGAACTGGATATGGCCCAAAATCTGAAGACCTTCAAGATGATCTCAGCTGAAGCCCTTTTTCCATGCTTTCATGCGGCGGAGGCTCCGTCCCATGCAATAAAGTCGTACTCAGCTACTGACTCTCCAGAGTCACCTGAGGCCTGCCTGGAACTCCCAAAAGGTCCTCAGAGATATCAAGGCATAGATCTACGAGTGGAGGGTTAAAAATACAATATTCCAAATTAGAATGAGTCATTGAGCTGCAAATTCATTGTTCGAGAGCAATAGAACATCATGATTAGAGGAGAGAAGGGATAGGACAATAACAAATAGATAAATAAAAAACAAAAGGGGCCAGTGAGACGACACTTGCTGCCAAGACTGATGTCTTGGTTTGATCTCCAGAACCTACATGGAAGGACAGAACCAACTCCTACAAATTGTCCTCTGACTTCCACATGTGAACCACAGCAGGCATGTGTATGTGCGTGCATGTGCGCATAGACACTCACTAAATAAACTAACCAATTAAAACATTCTAAAGAGGACTAGCGAGATAGTTCAGTGGGCTCAGTAAGGCACCTGCTCAGAGTGGTCATCTGCTTACAAACCTGGTCACCTGAGTTAGGTCTCAGGAGGCCCAGAGGATAGAAGAAGGGAGTTGACTTTTCTCTTATATGTATACAATATACGTAAATGTATACAAATAAATAAATTTTTAAGAAAAAATTTAAAAGAAAGAATAGTAGTGGGGCTGGAGAGGTGGCTCAGAGGTTAAGCCTCTGCCTTGCAGGCGGAAGGTCCTAAGTTCGGATCCTAAACCCCACGTATAGACGCTGTGCAGAAGTGGGGTGGCCTGAAGCTCTGATCCTGGTAGGGTGGAGCCTGTGAATCCTGGGGCGGAGCCTGTGAATCCCAGGGCAGAGTAAACAAGAAGGAGGTGGAGGTCATCTATAGTGGTTCTCGAATTCGTCCCTGGTTCTACACACACACACACACACACACACACACACACACACACATACATACATACACATACATACACACATGCACAATTGAATAAATAATAAAAAAAAATTTTTTTAAAAGAATAGTTCCATTAGCTATATAAAATATGAATTCAAGACTAGGTCCAAACTTTGGCTCTACTTCATGGCAGCTATGTGACCTTGAGAAAGCTACTACCTCTCTATGCTTCACTGGCTACATGCAGAAGGCAAGAAAAATTATAATACATTCTTAGTGAGGCTTGTACCAAAAAAAAAAAAAAAAAAAATGAATGTGAGGACATCAATAAGAGCTCTTGGCAAATGCCAGCAAATGTAGATTTTTACAGACTGAGAAAGAAAACAAGAGAGACACACGGAGAGAGGCGCAGAGAAAGAGAAAGAGAATACAGATTTCGTGGCACGTGGATGGAGGTCAGAGAACACATCTCAGAAGTCGGTTCTCTCCTTTCACCCTATGGGCCTCTAGGGATTGAACTCTGGTCTCCAGGCTTAGGCATGTGAGCCTTTCTCACTGCAGCATCTCACTGGCCCTAAAATACTTTTTTCATTTAACTGCATAGTTACAAATCTCTATGCAATTCTCTAAAATGCCTGCGAAATGATGCAGATCATCCTAGAAAGTGATGTGTCAAGACAGGACTGTAACATTTGATGGGTCAGCAGGCAGCCTTCCTGAGCCCACCTAGCACATTTTACAGATTCTGTTTATGCCTCTTGGGCAGCAGCTATGTTTTGTTTATCCTGTGTCTTGGTCACCTGTGAGGATAACTTCATAAAGATGCTCAATACTTAAGTGTGGGCTTGAAATAACTATCTCATCTTCCTTTGCAGTAGCCCAGCACTTCAACCTTGAACAAAGCACAGAGGGTAATTGAGAAGACTTGTCTATCCTTCTTGGGGCAGTCAGCCCTTCAAACCCATGGTTCTATGTCCACAGATTCTATACACAGGGATGTGTGCTGTGTAGCTGGGTCTAAGACGGCTACATCGGTACTGAACCTGTCCACGTGTTTTGTTTTGTTTTGTTTTGTTTTGTTTTGTTTTGCCAGGGATCCCTAAACAGGATATAACATTTTTTATAGCATTGATATTGTATTAAGTAGAGGTGACTTGAAATTACAAGAAGATATGTATAGGTCATGGCCAATAATATGTCACTTATTAGATAGTGAACTTGAGAAAATTCAAAGTTGGGGGGGGGACTGGAACCAATCCCCATGATTCTAAGGGCAGCTGCCTAGGGCCCCACACTAGACACCTGAAAGCCATTCTTTGCCTGAGCCCAAGCATACTGTGGACCATCAACAAGTTGGCCCCTTAAAGTTCTGCTGCATGGAGATTCTCTCTGAGTTTCCCCCAATTCTCCTAGAGAAAGGTAGGCTGGCTGGCTGGCACCTTGTCCCACTTCCTCTTCCTTCCATAGGACATTTCTCATGCTCCTCTGTCTCCCTCAAGACTCTCAGGAAGCAATGAAAAAAAAAGTTCTTCCTTAAAAGTTAAAGTGGATGCCTGAAGGAGGTGGAAACCAGCTCTGGCTTTTACACACTAATGAACTTAATGATACATAAAATTCACCACTTAAAGAGAGAAAGTGGTTTTGAAAGCCTGAATCCTACTCAGAAGGCAAAATATATATTATGTTTGAATCATATGAATGTAGTACAATGGAGGTTAATTATTATTTCTTCCTCCAACGTGGTTTTTGTTTCTCCTGTCCTTGCCTTCCAGAATCTTCCTCTACACAGACCTCCCCCAGGAATGTTAATATCTCCACACTGGCAAGAGATACCCACAACCCTCCGGGTCCAATAGTCATGGAGAGAAATTGCACTGGGGAGACACAAATCAGAATTAGTCTAAGACATGAAATGAAATCTACTAACTCACTCACCAACTTCTCGCCCTTCCTGAGAGCTGCCTCGCGCAGGTATGGGGAGCTCTGAGGGGCATCCTGGATGCGCAGCTTCCTAACCTGACTGGTGAAGATCGCAGAAGAGAGGCTGCCTCGGTGATGAGGGTCAAACCTCATCCGTGCACTGCTGGTGATGATTTGAGGTCAGTGTCCCTTCTTTTTTTTTTAATTTTTTAATTATTATTTATTCAATTGTGCGTGTGTACGTGTGTACGTGTGTTCGTGTATGCGTGTGTGCGTGTGTGTGTAGAACCACAGGCGAATTCGGGAACCACCATGGACGCCTCCACCTCCTCCTTGTTTACTCTGCCCCGGGATTCACAGGCTCCGTCCTACCAGGACCACAAACGCAGGCCGCCCCCTGCTTCCGCCTGGCGTCTATACGTGGGGTCTAGGATCTGAACTCAGGACCCTCTACCTGCAAGGCAGAGGCTTAACCCTGAGCCACCTCTCCAGCCCCCAATGTGCCTTCTTATTACAGTCAGCCTGCGTGGTTGCTGATAAATGACCATCAAACAGCTTAAAGGAATAAGGGTTTATTTTCTTATGATAGTCTGGTTACAGTCTGTCCATCTTGATGGGAGAGCATGCACCAACACCATGGCCAAGGGAACCGGCCACACCATCTCTGCATAATGGCTGAGAGAAGGACGATCCTTACTTACCAGAGCAGCATGTCTTATCAAGTATACACAAGGATGCCCACTCTCTCAACCAGCTATCTGTGTTTGATTCCAGGGCCTAATCCCACCCACCTGGGCCTTCTGCATCAGCCAGACAATTTCCTGAAGGTTTGCTCCGGGCTTAACCAACCACTAATTCTCCATAAATATGCTTATAGCTCAAAACCCTCAACTGTCAAGTTGACACCTGTGCCTAACTATGACACTTCTTACAGAAACAAAGAGAAAGAAAGAAAAATCAAAAGAATGCTAAGAGAAAATCAGTAAGGCTTTGATAATCTTTTTTTAATATGCCAGTAGGTGTATGATAGTTAGATACAGGTATCAACTTGAAAATTAAAGACTCGAACTCTAGGCATAGTTGTGAAAAATCAGTAGTTAAGTTCTGAGCAAATCTGCAAGGAGATTGTCTAATTGATGGGTAAAACTCAGCCCCATGTAGATGAGATTATTCCCTAAGCCTTTGAATAAGATGAGGGAAGCTGACTTCGTAAAGACTGGCATTTTTCAGTACCAGGCTAGGACTGTTGAGATGTTCAGCTCCTGAACTGAGCTGGTAAGACCAGTGGATTCCATGAGCTTGAGCCCACTGCCCTATTTCTTTACCTGGTTCATTGAGTTGGCATTCTTCAGTACACTCAGGCAGACATGCTCCCTAAGAAGGGAGGTTTACCCCTCTTTCAGCAGTCCTTTCCCATATGGTAGGACCAGTTCCCTCCCCCTCTTTAGCCCCTGGTGTTGATATGAGCTCTCCTGCAAAGCTGAAGTAATCATTGTAACTGGACATTCATAAGCTAGGATAAAATCTTTTGTTTCTATAGACTACTAGATTGTGCATTTATAGGCAACATATAGAGTAAATATGACAAGGAGGAGGGAGATGATTTAGCAGGAAATTAAGTGTTTGCCATGCAAGCCTGAAGACCTGAATTCATATCCTAGAATTCATGCCAATGTAAATTATGTAAAACATGAAGGAGCACAGAGAGATGGCTCAGGGTTTAAAGCCTCTGCCTTGCAAGTAGAAGGAGCTGAGTTCAGATCCCAGATCCCATGCAAAAGCACTGGACAGAAATGGTAATGGCCTGCCATTCCACCCGGAAGGTAGAGCCTAGGAAACCCCAGAGCAAAGCAAAAAGAAGGCAGAGCATCCAGGATAAGTTCTAAAGTTACTCTTGGGCATCCAAAGGCACACCCAATGCTTTCTCTCCTCTTTCTCTCTCTCTCTCTCTCTCTTTCTCTCTCTCTCTCTCTCTCACACACACACACACAGAGATTAGTATTTTAGCCATCTATTACTGTACCTACTGCTATAGAAGCCAGAGTTCATAGTATAACACTGCTGCAGTTTTCTTAAGGAGGCAGTGTAGGGAGATCCGTCATGCTGCCCAGGGCTGGCTGACTACCCAGGCAGTTCTCATTCAGATCTCTCATGATATTGCTCTCATGTGGAGACTAGGTCTGCTTGGGTTTTCCAGAAACCTTCCTCCTCCCCCTCTGCCAGGTGATGCTAGCTGTTGACTAGGAGCTCAGCCGAGCTGCTGGCCAAGACATCTGAGTTCCAATTGCATATATCTAGGAGGAAGAGCAAGATGAAGGCCACATCACTTTGTGACCATATAGTGTCACATCAACCACCTTCTTAGTACCTCGGAGCAAGAGAGAGGGAGCTGGTCCCGTGATTAGAGTTCCCTTAGAGAGCATACAGGCATGTCTTCAAACTACCACCGCTAGCAGGGTCAGCCTTTTCCTTCCATATTGCTTAAACATCTACCGGAAAAGCTTGCCACATGTAAGCATCCAAAATAGATCTCTCTTCTGCTCTCTGCTCTGACCACCAGCCCCTTCATCTCAGCACACACTTAGATGATGTAAAGCCTTGATGTTGCCATCCCCTTTCCAGCGCCACATCCTAAAATGCATCTTGCTATGAGTCCTCTGAAGACAGGATCTTTTGACACAAACAAGCCCCGAGCCAGTATCACCCAGGGAGATGTGGTTGTGCTAATTACTTTTCTCAGTGCTGTGACCAACCGAACACGTGAGAGAGAGTAGCTTGTGAAGGAGAAGTTGGCCTGGGTACGTGGTTTGGGAGAGTTGTGTTCCTGCAGCATGGCTCGTGGACACAGGAGCACCGAGCTGGGATGTCACACATCTCGCAGACCAGGCAGTAGAAAGCATTCGCAAAGCCAGTCTTCAGCCAGCTTCCTCCTTTCCCCTTTTATTCAGTTTGGAACCCCAGCTTGTGAGGGGGTGTGACCTACATATAAGACAGGTCTTCTCTATTCACTCAAACCTCCCCAGAAGATGTGAAGTGTTTATTGTGACTATATGTCCAGTCAGGCTGACAATCACTGTCTATCCCTTTATCCAAAAGCATCACTTTTTTAAAAACTTTATATATGTATTTATTTATTTGTTTGTTTGTTTGTTTGTTTGTTTTGTGTGTGTGTGTGTGTGTGTGTGTGTGTATCAGAGATCACCGTATGTCCCCATGGAGGACCAAAGGTGACTTCGGAAATCACTGTGGATTGATTCTACCTCTTACTTGCTTTGTTCTGGGATTTCCCGGACTCTGCCAACAAGGGCCACAAGTGCAGATCATCACCATTTCCTCCCAGCATTTTTTACAGGGGACCTGGGATCCGCACTCAGGACCTTCTGTTTATGAGGCAGAGTCTTAACCCCTGAGCCATCTCTCCAGCCCAGGCATCACTTTTTAAACACTTTTTAAACACACACACACACACACACACACACACACACACACACACACACACACCAGTCCTCAGAAGCTAATGCATGTCTCACAATGCAACATTCACTTAGTTCATCATAGAGTTCTGTAAGTCTTTATCAGGTTCAACATTGTTCAGAGGTTTAAAGTCTCCTCTAAGGTTTAATGAAATTTCTTAACCATGAAGCAAAAATGTCAGATAATTCTAATATACAGTACCACAGAATAAGCACTTCTGTTTCAAAAAAGAGGAACAGGAGCCTGTGGAGAAAGGAGGATCCCAAAATCAGGCAGGTGCAGCACAAAGCTATGCAGTTTCACATGCATATCTGGAGCTGATAATACAATCCTCTGGCTTCAATATGCTTGGGCAGCCTTCCGACCACGGCTGCTACTGACACATACAGCTTCTCTCTTAAGCCAGCTCCACTCTGAGGCTGCAGCCTTCCCAACAGACATCCCATTGTATTCGCATGTCTGCCGTCATGGGCTCGCCACTGCAACTTGGATTCTCCTTCACTGCTTCCTGCCTCTTACAGCTTCCTTGCATGGAATCCAAGGACTCTGGGGTTTCCTGAAATCTTGGAGCAAGCCTTCACGACCCTTTAATTCTTATATTTTTTTAAAATTTATATTCATTAATTTTTCCCCAACCATACAAACTCAATAGGTACCCCGTCCCCTCCCTCCCTCCACCCTTCCCAGCCCCCCTTGCACACACCCCCCTTTCCTCTTCTTTTTAACCCCCTTCCTCCCCTTCTCCCAGTGCCTCCCCTTCCCCCTCTCCCACTCCCTGGAGCATCCTTCCTGTGAATGCCAAGCTTCCCGCTGAGTCCTCCACTCTAGCGAGGTGTAAGGATTTTGACTGTAAGAGCCGCATGGAAGGGACCGTGGACTTCTACTGCTCACTCAACTTACCTTAGGTTACCCCCACTTAACCCTCCCCCCCACCCCCACCACAACTGCACTGACCTCTGTATACCTTGTATCTGAACCTCAGAAAATGCGTTTCTAGGTGATTGTTAAACAGTGTTCTCAATTCAAGTTCTCACAAGGGAATTTCCATTTTCACAGATTGCAGGCTTTGATGGGTCAGGTGTTGTCCTCAGGGGACTTTTGCTGTCATTCTAGTGCAAACTCTGAGATTTCACTTTTCTCATGCTAATCTCTTTTTAAGACATTTTATCTATTTATGTATTTATTTATTTATTTTGTGTGTGTGTGTGTGTGTGTGTGTGTGTGTGTGTGTGTGTGTGTGTGTTAGACAGCACTGTGTATTCCTGTGGAGGACCAAGGGTGGCTGCAGGAATCATCCTGGATTGCTTCTACCCATTTCTTGCTTTGCTCAGGGATTTCTCAGCCTCCGCCCACCAGAGCTGGAAGTGCAAGCCAACCGCAGTTTCCATCTGGCGTTTTTTATGTGGGGTCTGGGATCTGAACTCAGTACCTTCTGCTTGTGAGAATGAATCTTAACCCCATGAGCCATCTCTCCAGCCCTCATGATAATCTCTTTTGCAATTACACAAGCTTTGTCTGCATCCTACTTGTCTCCAGTTTTAAGCTTTTCTCACCAAACTATATTTTTAAGTCTCTCTTTCTCTCTGTCTCTGTCTCTGTCTCTCTGTCTCTGTCTCTGTCTCTCTGTCTCTCTGTCTCTCTCTCTCTCTCTGTCTCTCTCTCTCTGAAAATCTAGAGAGGAGCATTGGCACTGGGTAGTTGCCATGCTGAATGCTACTGTCCTGAAATTTCCTCTGTCAAGCAAACTGACCTACTACTTTCAAATGCAATCTCACTCAACTTCTCAGGCCCTAAGTAGAAAGCAGTCAAAATTTTATTCATAATGTAAGCTAGATGCCTCTAGCTGTGTTATTGATGAAAATCCTTGTCCTCTGAAACTTCTTGGCCCCAGTCTTTATCACCATTATTAAGCACTTTCATAGATCAATACGATGAATTTATGTGTTTTCATCCTTACTACCTAATCCCATCCCTCCCTCTTTTTCCATGTCATCTTTCTCCTTTCCAACCAGTCTCCCTTCTACTTTCACACCTTCTTGCAGGTGTAGCCCACTGGGTCTCATCTGGGATACCTGTTACGGTGGATGCCTCGGTACCTGCTGGTGTGACCTCAATGGCAACTGACAGCATTGCTACCGTGATTCTGGTCTTCACACTCCCACCAGAATGCCCATTAATGACGCACTATTCATAGCATTCTAGGGCTTCTCTAACCCACAGGTCCAAATTCTTTCTTCCAATTTTTTCTGCACAATCCAATCCCAAATTACATGGTCAGAGAAACATAGCAACAGCCCTACCTCTTGGTACCAATTTTTTGTGTGTGTGGATCTGTCTCAATGTCATTCTTAGTGACAGATAGCTCTTCAACTTAACTATGCTTTATTCATTTAGCTTTAAGAAAAGTCCTGAGTCAGACACAGTGACACATACCTGAAGACCCCGTAATTTGTGATGTTGAGGCAGGAGGACCGCTTGAGTCAAGGAGTTCTGGGCGGCAGTGTGCTTGGCCCAGGAGCATCTGCCATCTGCACTAACGTTGGCATTTATGTGGTGACAGCCTGAGACTGGGGAGCAACAGGCTGCTTAAGGAGGAGAAAATTAGCCCGGGTTAGAAATGGAGCAGGTCAAATCTCCCATGCTAATCAGGAAAAGAGACCCAAGTTTCAGTACCTACAAACTTTAAAATAAGATATTTAAGGAAGTGAAGTCATCTGGATCCCTAGTGATATGTTTTTTCTTTCTTCCTTCCTTTCTTTCTTCCGAGGCTTCATGAAGGGACAGGATCTATCTGATCCCTTGAATGCCATCAAGTTCATACCCTACAAGGATGGTGAATAGAAAAGAGACTCCACTTGGCTTTCCCTGAGAAGAATGACTTGGCCCAGCATCTAAGGAGAATTTGCTCATAGGCCCCACGCAGAGAGCACCAATCATCAGCATTTCTTTCTCTGATCAGACCTTTATCAACCGAAGCCC
Organism: Typhlomys cinereus; assembly: GCA_023101885.1. Lineage (NCBI taxonomy): Eukaryota > Metazoa > Chordata > Mammalia > Rodentia > Platacanthomyidae > Typhlomys > Typhlomys cinereus. The sequence goes on along the minus strand of JALPQD010000209.1, from coordinate 3,281,863 downwards.
CAGCAGGGGGCAGAACCTTTGACACCTCGATGATGAGTCAGCTTTTATTCCTCCATAAATATCAGTCCACCCGGGAGGGCCTATTGTATTCAGGCACTATTCAGATGCCAGGGATGCAGAGGCGAACAAAGCAAAGTTTCGCTCTCAGAGAGCTTATGTCCTAGAGAGATGAGGCAGACAGTTATATGTGGGTTGACTAAGAAGGGCTGTGGGGGGAAAAAAATCAAGCCGGGGAAGAGGGAGAGGCAGAACTAGCAATGGGGAAGGTCGTTCTGTATAGGATGATCAAGGAGGTCTCTGATAGTAGAGACCTGGAGGATGAGGTGTGCAGGGGTATGGCGTGGGGCATGAAGGCAGATGGGTTGAGGTTAGGACGTGGAGGCTGGGGTGCAAGGGTAGACCATAGAAGCAGACTGGAGGAATTAGAAGCAGGGAAACAGAGGAATGAGCATAAGGGAGAGACTAAGGATGGGAAGCATCTTAGCCCATCCAACCACTGCCCTATCCCAAGCCTCTTCTGTCAACTGTCAAAGCTTCCAGATAAGGAAGAATTTCTGGTTGTGCCGCACCAAGACTGAGCCCACTGCAAGCCCCTCATTGTTTGAAGGAGTTGTAGTCACTCTTTTGATGCTGTGATAAAATGCTGGACCTGAGCAACCCCAGGGAGAAATGGTTTATTACTTGGCTTAAAGTACCAGGGAGGATAAAGTCCACTGTGAAAGAGAACACAGGGCAGAAGGCATGACAGCAGAAGCAGGAGGCTGGCTCATGTCAGACAGACAGCAAGAGTCAGACAGACCACAAGGAAGGAAGTGGGACGGGGCTCTAAGCCTCAAGGCCGCCCCCAGTGCTGCTCTTCCTCCAGCAAGGTTCTGTTCATGTATGACTTTAACCTGAGACCACATATGAACCATGTAGGAAGCGCCACAGAAGACTGTCTTCCGAAGCTGAGAAATAATAGTCCTCACGTACTCATTTGCTTTTTGTTTTAGTTTTTGGTGGGGAAGGAATTGTTGCTTTGTTTTTCTTTAGGGACTTATTTCTTTTTTTTTTTTTTTTTTTTGTCCTGGAGTCTGAACCTAATGTCTGAGTTTTCCAGACAAGTACTTTATCACTGATCTATATCCCACCCCTTATCTATTCGTTTGTAAGATTTGGTTTTCAGGAAAATGCCTAAAACAACATGGAAAGTGGATTTTCAAATTGTTTAATCTAACTGAAAAAAAAAATCATCCTGAAGCTCAGGGAAATTTGAGGAAGAGGGGGCGGTAAGATTGTAAGCGCACAAGGATGGGAGGAGCAATGATATGCAAGATACTCCATACAAGTTAGGGCTGAAGCAACCATAATTGGACTTTGCATGCCCTGTGCATATCCAACACACTATTGACCCCATAAAGTCTAGCATGGGCTAAAGGCACTAGGATCCTTGGAGGCAAGGAATTGACAGCCACAGTAGTGTTCCTATGCTTAAGGGGAACACAGGAAAGGGCTCTGGGAAATGCCACTGGGTCCTTGCACCTCATCGGAAAGGAGGACCCAGAGGAGAGTTTGGCATGCACATTAAAGGATGCTCCGAGGATGGGAGGGGGAGACACTGGGGGATGGGGAGGGAGAAGGAAGGAAAGGGGGGTATAGAGGGGGGTGGAGGGAGGGAGGGGACTGGTGTACCTGTTAAGTTTGTATGAGTGGAAAAAAAATTGTTTAATGTAGTAATGCACCACCCACGATCTGTGATTTAGAGGAGAGTCACAAGGTACAGCCCAGACTTCTCCAGAGATCCGCTTGCTCTGAATACATTGACTTAAAAGACAAAACACAGACATCCACCAGCTCTTTCCTTTATATTCAGAGATTGAGAGAGAATAGGTTTTATTTGGCAGCTTTTAAAACAGAGTAGCCATGCTGGGACGGTCTCTGAAAGTCATCCAGCCCTGCTGGGATTATCCTGAAGGAATACATCCTACCAGTCTGCCCCAACTGGTTCTAATTTCCTACAGAGATAAGGTCCCCAACTTCCCCCAAATCCTCTGCTTATGAACAGATACAGAGATGAGTTCTCATTGCAGATAAATTTTAAGTTCCTCAAAAGAAACAGCTTGATCAGCCACAAAGTCAACAAGGCTGGACCTCGATATGAACAAACCAGTAAGATGCAGGGGATCGAAAACCCCAATCAGGTTTATAGAAACTAGAGCTAAGCAATAAGGAAAAGCCACTTTTCCCAAGGCCTCCCAGGTTCATAAATACTCCTGATCCTGCCAGTCATTTTCTGCTTTCTTGCCCCTGGCGGACTTCCTGTCTGCTGTCCTGAGTTCCTTTCAGCTCCCCTTCCCCTCATGGACTTCACATCCATGAGTTCCATTCTTTCCTCTCCTCTAATGAACTCTGCCTTAAATCCTCTGTGTGTGTTCTGGCCTCAATTTTCTACTCCTGAACACAAAAACCTGGACAAAATGACTGCAAAAGAGGTTGAATGGTTTGCCACTTACTCCATTCATAGGTAATTCTAATCATTTGGAAATAAGTACTTACAGGAAGAAGAACTTCATAAGAAAATACAATTAGAACCAAATGTATTATCTTACGGTTGTATAGCATTTTCATCCCAACAAACAGCTGCCCTCTTTGTCTGAGACTATTAATATCACATTTTATGACTGTTGATGTTCCTTCCAACACAGAATGTTGGGAGGGTCTAGAATGCGGCCCCCTGATCATGTGCCCACCCACCTGTCCTCAGGGCCTTGAGGTCTGGGAGAGTATATAGGCTGAGGAAGGTTAATTGGAGGGGATTCCATCCACACAGCCATGGGGAGGCCATCAACCATGCCGGGGGTGGTTTTTCTGGTTATGTAGCTGGCTTTGAGTCATCCCTGTTTCTGTAAGTAACCCTCACCCCTACTTTTGTAAGTGACCCCAATAAACTCATTGATTCACCACATTGGACCTTTATGCAATCATTACTTTAATTTGTCATCAAAGTTCTATCTGAGGTGGATAGCCAGAAAAGTGTTAACACAACAATTACTCAAAAAGTAATAAAATGTCAGGCCTTCCTGTCCGGTCAGATGCCTTGTAATTAAATCAGAAAGAGAAAGCTAGGCCGCTGTTCTGTCAAGCCAATGAGAACTGTGCGTAGAGGCAGCAGACAAGTCAGACCTTCATCATCCGGAACTTTCCAACAGCAAATGTGTCTTAGAAGAACACGCTTATTTCCTTCCGGTCATGTCCGTGACCTTCCGTCTTTCTTGTGCACGCAGAACGAATCCAAGTTTGGATCTTCCCAAGTTTTCAATGGTGAAGCCAAGGGAGTATCCAAGTCCACAGTAATTTGCCCTAAAAAAGAGACAGACCACTGGCATTATAGCCAGAGTTCAGCTCAAATCCCCTTGAGCTCTTATTCTATATATTCACATTCATTTCTTCCTTGGTGAGGTTTTCCTGTGCTGAGCCCCAGTCTTCCCATTTATGCAGTTTTATTTCTTAGCACTTATTCTTTCCCTTCAGAGGAGAATCACAATGTACTGTTTCCCTGGGAAAAGTTAAAAATGCTCATGCATTGAGCTATCGTCCGAAGTAGGTTCAGCTTTGGTTGCTGAGGCCACGTGAGAGCCAGGGTCCCAGAATCAGCTTTTGGAAACAAGTCATGCAGGAGAACAGCTTGGCCTGCCTTTGACTTCTTGTGAGTGAAAAATCATCTCTTTAAGTTTCTGAGTGCTGGGGCGCAGGCTCGCTGCAGCAGGATATGCTCATTAAACAATGACTATCAGCCCACAAAAGGATATTCCTCCTTTTCTGCAACCAACTCCTATCCCAGTGCCATGGCCCCCCCAAATGTCAGTGCAGATCTCTCCAAGACTCTGACTCCATCCTTCAGCAAATTCACTCACTGTATTTGATTAAAATGAGTACAATTCTTCACTCTTTACAGAACATGAGCTTCACAGGGGTTTATAGGGGCTCAGATAACCAGTTTCCAGCCATACACCCAGCGTCAATATGACATGTGATATAGAACACACATTTAGCCATATTTGAGCATAAAAGAACAAATGGGGGCTTGCGTTTCATCTATGAAAATTATCTACCTGATTGTCCTTATTTAGATAAGACATTTCTTTTAATGGGTATCTGAGAGACAAAACTATGCAAATAGATAGTTGCTAAAATACAGTTCACAATGGCAGTAACCAATTCAGGAAATCAATCTATAGTTTATAAATTAATTAATTAATTAAAATTTTAAAAATCTATCAATCAGATTTGTTGGAGTCATATCATCACCTCTTATAGCCAGTCAAGGAAATGAAACAATCACCGCTGGAATAATTGGCCTCAAATAACAAGACCTGGTTATAACTGACAGTTTTTCTAACTCTGGCCTACCACTTACAACTTAAAATCAGAGAAAGTCAAATATAGGCCACAAGTCATTCAAGGAGGATGCCAAGTAGTCTACTTCCAACTGTGGTAAATAGGATTAACACATATAAGAAACCAATTGAGAAAGAGACTGGAAACTCCTCTTTATGTGATGTACAAACACCACAGAGGGCATACGCAAGGAAAGTCTATAACGTGCACATGTGGGAGAAGCAGGGACCACTTCAATGATGTGTAAGAGACCATGGTTCTCCTGGCCCAGGGTTCTTGAGTGGTGATTATCAGAACTATCAAGAAAATGGACCCTGAAACATTGAAATCTCCCCAGGAATCTCAAGCTGGGCACAGACTATCAGGACTTTATAGAGCATGAAAATTTACCAGATGTGGTGCCAACTAAGGGGAATCTGTCTCCCGAAAGAGAGTCCACAAAGTCTGACAACTTGTCTGACCACCTTGTAGGAGAACTGGGAGCAGAGCAAAGATGTTTTAGTTTGTCTGCATGTTGCCGATAAATTCACAGCCGAGTAACTTAAAGGAATACCTACTGCTCTGTCTTTCTTCCTACGCTCAAAGGCTATACCTAAAACTTACTAAACTGAATAACTCTCATGCTTTCCCAAGAGCTTTCCATCACGCAGGCCCCACAGGTTCAGCTGGTGGATAGCCTTCTCAAACTTGAGCCACTGACACCTAAAGAAAGGGAAGAAGCTCCGAGTGGCCACCTTACAGGATTGAAATGGCCCATCACAACTGACGTAAACAAAAGGCAGCTTTACAGATGCCCCAGAAATTAATTCCATTCTCTCCAAAGGTAGTCCGAGAAAACTGTCCGCCTGTCCATGGAATAGAGTTGTGTATGCTCATAGTCCTAGTAATTGCATGTCATTCTGTTTAGGCAGCATGACAAACCTCACCCTGCCCCTAGAATGCCCCCAGATAACTGAGTAACAAAACCTGAGCCCCTTCCATTTTTTAAAATTCATTTCTTTTTACTGTGTGCTAAAATTATTATTTTTAAATCCTTGGCACACCTACTTTAAAGTGTGTGTATATATACTTGTTAATGTGAGTCTTTAGGGAACATATTAAGAGGACTTAAAAGGGTGTACTTACGCTCTTGACTTCTTAAAGCCTATGAAAATGGTATCTTTGGGTCTATGAAATGTTTCATAAAATGTTAAGATGATATTTTTTATAGAAAACAACATTCATTGAAGTCATAGATGAAAGTTTCAATAAGCTATAATATTTAATGTTGGGTACATATATTTTAATGAATATTTTCTCCTAAAACAGCTTTTAAAGAAGCAATCATTAATTAAATTTTTATTTCATTTGCTTAATATTCATGTTTCACAAAAATCACAGAACATAAAAATGTTTTATTTTGGTACCATTAATGTGGTTCAGCCAAAAAAGATATGCAAACCTGTTGGCCTGAGTGCAATCCCCATAGCCCACATTGTGGAAGGCGAGAGTTGACTTCTCAAAGTTACTCTTTGACCTCCATACATGTACCATGATATGCATCTGGCCATATACATATACTTAAATGCATGCATGATTGATGTAGAATAAATTTTTAAATGCTTTATAACAATCAAAACACCTCTAGGTAATGTACATTAAAATCCTTATTAGACAAATTACTGTGTGTTTCTTTTTCAGGAATGTTCTTAACATATACTTATTAAATTTATTAAGGTTTTGATACATGTAAAAGGATGTCAATCAAAGATATTTAGGCTGGAGAGATGACTCAGAGATTAAGTGTCTGCCTCAGGCTGAAGGTCCTGAGTTCAGATCCTAGATCCCATGTAAAAACACCAGGCAGAAATGGCAGCAGCCTTTATTTCTGGCTCTGGAAGACAGACCCTGGGAAATTCCAAAGCAAAGAAAGAAGAGGTAGAGCAATCCAGGATGACTGTAGAAGTCACCCTTGGCCTCCACAGGCATACCCAGGGCCGCCCTTTTATACATACAAGACACACACACACATATTTTTTAGAAAGATCTTTATGCTGAATCTCCTCTTCATAGTGGAGATACAATCCCAACAAATGCAAAATGCCTTTGTTATTAAGTCTTAATAACTAATATCTTACATTTTAAGATAAGTGTTGCAGTTAATCTGCAGTGTTGCCAATAAATTCATGAACAAATGGCTTAAGGGAATACGGGATTTAATTTTACTTACCAGTGCCCAGTTATCCTTGTCTAGTTTGGCAGCAGAACCCAAACAAACATCAAAAGCTGAGGGAACTGGCCACACCAAATCCACAAGACTGCTGAGAGGGACAAAACTTGCCAAACCAGTAGGTTTAGCCAAATATACAAAAGGATTCCAATTTTCTTGAGTAGTTTCCTCCATCTTATCACCTACCCAGAGACTAGTTCCACCCACCATAGACTGGCCCATCTAATTAGTCAGACAATCTCCTGTAGACTTACTCTGGGGCCCAACTCAACCATAGACTCTTTACAAATGTACCCAGAGCTCAAACTTTCAACCATCAAGCTGACATCCGTATCTAACAATGACAGTGAATTTTAGCTTACAGATGTACTGTTAAGTATGGAAACTATTTTCTGTCTACCTGTGCCTTCTTTGTTCTGACACTGGCTTTTCAGAGTTTAAACTAAAAACAAGCAGCTATGCTCAGCCTGGTTGAAGCCTCACTAATAATCAGGTTAAACTCTGCTTCTTGAAAATCAAAGGTCGGCTGTTATTAAAAGTTGTAACTATGGGCTGGCAACTAGAAAGTCCTGAGTTAGGATTCCAGATCCCACAAAAAAAACCTGGCCAAGTGGAAACGGCAGCTGCTTGCACCCCCAGCCCTAATGAGCACAGCCTGGGGAACCCCAGAGGAAAGCAAAAAGGAAGTAGAAGCAATCCAGATGACTTCTGAAGTCACCCTTGATCCTCCATATGAACACACAGTGACCTCTGGTACACACACACACACACACCACACACACACACACACACACCCCATACACATATAAATGAAAGAAAAAATAAAAATAAATAAAAGATAATTGCTTCTGGTTTCTACTAAGTACATCAGGCTTCTGTAAAAGCCTTGGTTTTAGAAAGTCAAGGTTTATTTGAAAATCTGTCTCTCAAGCCTTGTTTGAGTGCAATGCAACAGCTAAAACATGGCTCACTTTCTACCTGCTGTAAATGGTGTTCTGTGGTCCTTCTTGGATGCCAAAGCGATGAGGATACAGGAACTAAAGCAACAGCCCAGGTCAGCAAGCCACAGTCCTTGTGATTAGAGAGTCCCTGGAAGCCCCAGATGTTGGACTCGAGCCAATGTACTTTCTGCAAAGAGGAGGGTCAACACAGAGAGAAACAGCCAGAATGCTTCCAAGGGACACCACATGGTCAGCGTGACTTTGACCCTCCCCGGCAGATGGCAGGACTGGTAAAGAAAGACTAAGGGAGCCAAGAGGACCCCTTCATAGTCCCTAAGGGTAAACCCCAAAGAGCTTCAACTGACCTTAAAAAGGACAAAGTAGCTAATTTGGGAGTGGACATAAATATCCAGCAGAAACTGTAGCCAAGAAGTAAAATGGTTGAAAACAATATTAAACATATTACAAAGGAGCAAAGATTCAGGCCTTACGGGTCTTCCATTAAATCCTGAGCATGGAATGACATGCAGGTGGGATTGTCACAGGACCCTAGCTGTAATATAAAGGTCAGTTCCCTTCCAAGTCCATGAGTAACTTTAATTTTTGGTTTTCTTCATTATTTATATATTGGCTCTGTTGGTACTCGGTAGTTACAATCTCACAGGATTTTCCTTTTATTTTATTGCACCACTATATTCCTGCTCAAAATGTGTGTGTAGTGTGTGTGTGTGTGTGTGTGTGTGTGTGTGTGTGTGTGTATCTGTGTGTGCATGCTTGTGTATATTTGTCTGAGGATGCACATATATGTGTCTCTGTGTGTGCGTGTATATCTGGATGTCTATGTACGTGGGTGTGAATAGGTGTGTTTTGTCACATCCTCAAAATATACAACCACTGGTTTGTTTCTTTGGTCTTTTTCCTCAACGACACAGTATCACACTCCAAGAGCAGTCTCCAGAGGACAGCTTTCCTGGACCAAATGCACCCATAGCTTCTCTGGCTTTCAGTCTTTCTGGGATCATATATTGTCATCATCATGTTAGTCCTGCTTCAACTTTGTGTTTTAACCGTCATAATTTGTGTGTTCTAGGATATTATGTGTTCTGGGATATTGCGTGTTCCAGGATTTGTAACATTTCAGACAAAAGTCCCCATGACTGGTGAGATTCCAGTCAACTCCTTCCAGGAGACCCTCCTCTCCGACCAAAAGACAAAATAGAGTGAGACTCTAGTGGTTCTTCCTTAGGCAGGGACTCTGCCCCTCTTCAGCATGGGCAGAGTTATAAAGATTAATTGATCATCATCTTTCTGCTTCCCAAATTGTTTTCTGGTACCGTAGCTGGGGGTGTGGGGGAGGAGGGGTTGCTGTGGCAGGGACTAGAGACTGAAAACAACATGAAGTTTATGTTAGGCATCACCAGGTCATTTTGCAAAACTCCTCAACCTGACTGGCATGTGGTCATTCCCAGAACCAGTCACGCAAGCAATTTTCCATGACCTCTCCATCCTAATGAAATTCAATGACTCCCAACCTCCCCTTCCCTCTTCCCTACCCTGTCATGCCCATAGCTTGTCAATAGCGTCGAGGCGTCTCTGAAGATTTCCTCTCCCCACCACCACTGTTGGTGATGGTTCTCTCTTATTCTCTCCCACTTGGAGCCATGTGCTAGTTACTCTTATCCGTTGCTGTGACAGAATACCCAGAGTCAGACAATTTAAGGGAGATTTATTCAGCTTACAGTTTCAGAGGGGAGATATGGTCTTTCACGGCGGACGTGACATGGCTGGCTGGCCGAAGCTGGAGGCCGGCTAAGTCACTGCAAACATCTTAGAGACTGAGAGCTGCAAAACTCCTGCTGCAAAAAGCAGACTTCTCTAGGAGGTAGCACGAGACTAATCCACCTCAAGGCCCAGCAGCAAGGCTCCACCTCTCACAGGTACTATGACCTTTCCAAACACATGAGACTGTAGGGGACACATTTCAAACCACAACAAGTCATTTCTTCTGTTCTAATGCTCTCCCATCTTAAGGCCAGCTATAGTTTCCCTGACCACCAAGCCCTCAGCTCTAATTAAAAAAAACAAAAACAAAAACAAACAAAAAAAACCTTCATATTTCTTAAGTCTCTACTTTGGGTTGGCTTCTCGTTATCAACAGATCACCACAACGCTGCTCTCAGTTCCTTCTCCACATCCCCCAAAACTTAATGAAGTCAATCGGCAGAGAGACTGAAAGCTACATACAACAGGACATGCTCAAGAAAAGCCCAAGATATACAAATGTGGGAGAGTTGGGTGTTATGTAAATGAGTCTCTCTATCCAATACTAAAAGTATATGCTTTACCTTCCACTCATTAGCTAGCTCCCTTTCTCAGAGTGTGTTCCCTTTCTTAAATACTGTCCATTTCTAGTTCTAACCTGTATCCCTGGTGTAACTGTTTTCCCTGGAACACAAGAGCCTGGAAACTCCAAAGGATGATCTATGAACTACGATCTGTGCCTATAATACCCCCCCCACCCACCCACACACACATTCAACAGTAAACTTTGACCAAAGGATACCTGAAGCAAGTCTTCCTTTTTTTTTTTTTTTTTTTTTTCCTATTATTGCTATCTAACTCTGTCTGCCTTTGAGTCTGCCAAAAATATAAGTGGTGATGGTCAAACCTCTACTGAACTAAGAGTTGAACACAGAAGAGTTTAAGGCAGGTGCAAGTCAGACTCCACCCGGAGTTGGTTTGTGTGAGACGTGGGCAGCAGCAGCAGCAAAATCCTCCAAAGAAATTGATCAAGATGCTAACTTTCAAGTTCTATCCCAGAACTACCGAATCAGAAACTCAGGGACAGATGCCTAGCAGCCTATTTAATAAGCCCTTGATTCCAGAGCTACAGTTTCTGAATCACAAAAATGCAATGGGATCTGAATTGCCTTGTATCCCAAAGGTATTTAGTATCCTTTGGAATGTATTTGAAATTGCATCAAAGTTGCCACCATAGGATCTCAACCTGGTTATTCCACTAGTCACTGCTACCCAGTGTCAGACTAGCCTGGGCTGAACAGTAGGGAAGGCACGTGCCTTATTCTGGGGCCCATGCTTTTTGCATAACCCGGCAACTCCCTTTGAAACATGCCCCACGCGTCTCTTTCCTTCTTTTGCAATGCCACCTGGTATTATGATCTGTTAGAAGACAAACACCAATTTTGGCTGTGCCTAGTAACTCACTGTTCCTCAGAACTAGCCAAATTATTCTTATGACATAGCTTTCGTCCTACCGATTGTCGCTTTATATTTTTAGAGCTAAGTATTGGTCTAACATGTGGAAATGGATGTCCTCCCCCCAAGCTGAAATTTTGTCTTATAGAAACCAGAAATCAGTACAGATTCTATTCTCACAGTTTCTAACACTTAGTCTTTTCCCCAGGCTCAAACATTAATATATGATGTCTAGTCCTTAGCTTGAGATTCATCCTTTAAAAGCCAGGTGCCTTAAAGTAGCTTTAAAAAGATGAGATGGGCTATTTTTTTTTAAGGTTCAACTTCTTTGTCAAAACTCCTGGATTTACAGTTTTATCATACTGGGATTTGGAAATGGACAATTTATATTATTGTTTCTGCATAACTTTTTTTTGCAGAATTAACCAAGAATCGCAGATTACTGAGATAAATGATATCCTGATTTCATAATATTTAACATTTAATTTTTACCTTTTTAGCAAAATTACTTATTTTCTGTTCAGATTTTTTTTTAAAAAAAATCAACTAACTTTAAAAAAAAAAAACCCTGGATTTAGTAGCTTTTCTAAACAAATCGCCTTTCAGAAACATTACCTTGGTTTTGAGCTCTGTATCTCTTGAAACCAGGACTATATCTGCCAATTGAGCACTAAACCTCAGGACTCTGCTTTATTTTAAAAGATATGAAGTTAGGTACAACAAATACAAATATTGTGAGCATGGGAAGCTCCAGGGTAAATAATGTAAAATAAAGTGTTCTTAAGAACAAATTTGCACAGAAGTCCTGATGGATCTCAGTAATAATTTCTATCCTGCATTTTGGGCTACATACTCACTCAACACCCCTTTGTATAACAAAGCAGTTGTTATCATGGAATCCAAGATCATTTTTTTTTTCTTCAGCCTGATTGATCAAATTTTTATATTGCCAGTGTTTTGACCATTTTAGTTCCTGGCTAGGGACTGCATAACCTGGAGACTTTTGTTTCTCCCCAGAATTAAGATAATATTTATCAGATGGCTTATCTTCACAGGAAGATCCCTTAGGGGCTCCCTCTGTCAGCGTCAGAGCAACAGAACAGAGATAGAAACTTCTAGAAGGTTTTTCACTAGGAGGACAAGCAATATAGCTGAACAATTCCCTAAGTCCTTAATTAGATGTGCACTCAATTTTACTTCCTTGTGGTTTACCCCAAAGACCCATAGCTACTGCCAACCTGGACATTCCAGGGGAGATGTGGGCAGGAGAAACTGGGGGGAAGCTGATTGATCTGGCATTGCTGTGAATCCTGAGAGTCACAGTTTGTGGCCTTCCCTGCAGGTAAGGGGCTCTCGAACCAGATTTGCTCAGATGGGGGATAACAACCCACCTTGGTTGGTGTCCCGGTGTGTTCTGGCAGGCAAAGGCTGATGCTTTGCTAACCAGGGAAGGCAGGTGGTGAGCAGAAAGAGACAAAAGGGCACAGTTTAAAGAAAGTGAGGAGAAAGTTCTCTGGCGGCTGGTGGCTGAATGGAGGGACAGGCACAGACAGTGAAACTCTCTTGCCAGCTTCTCTAGCTGGTCTGCAGTTGGGGCAATCAGCCAAACAAATGTGTCATAAATGATTAACTTCTGTAACTGCTCCAGCTGAACAAACCTGCCCAGCCACTGAAGCCCCTAAGGCTATAATTCCACAGCGCTGACCTGCCATTCCTGTCACAGCAGCCTGGGGTCACTTCGGTGACTGTGCCTCTGTAACTCCAGGAAAAGGATGCTCCACCCAGGGTGGTTGGTGGCTGCCAATCTCACTCCAGCTTTGGAAACATGGAGGGTTTATGAAAAGGATTCCCACATCTGGGAAGTCAGCAAAGGAACGGAAGGAAGGGTCCCAGTGGGGACCCCCATGTGCTCTTTCAGATTGAGGCAGGATTAGAGCAGCCATGCTGGGATGGGTCTCTCAAGGTCTTTGGAATTCCTGAAAGCCATCCCCCAATGCTGGACTCATCCTGAAGGAACAGTCCTGCTGAGGAACTGACTCCTCCCAGAGATAAGATGGCCAACTTCCCCATGACGTGATTATGGAGATGAGCTCTCCATATCAAACAACTTGACCTCTAGCCCACTTGGGCCCAAGAGCACCTGGGTTGGGCCCCGATGGTAATTAACCAATGGGAAAAAGCCAGTTTCCCGGGCTTGTCTAGGTGTATAAATATACCTGGCCCTGGCAACCATCTTTGGCAATCTAGCCCCTCATGGCCCTCTAGCGCCATGAGTCTGTTTCCAGCTGCCTACTTCTGTTGGAGGCTCCCTAGCCCCTCATAGCACTCCAGTACCATGAGTCTGTTTCTTGTTCCTTGCTCCTGATGAATTCCATGCCTAGGCACCGTGAGCTTTCATGGGCTCCCTAGCTCCTCATGGCACTCCACGTCTGGAGTCCATGGGTTCTAACCTTTCTCTTCTCTAATAAACTCTACCTTAATCCTCTATACCGTGTTCCAGTTTCAATCTTCGACTCTGGAACACAAGAACCCTATGACATTGGGACAGTCGAGACCATTTTCCCTGCAACAAGATGACTCCATTTTCTTCTCCAAGTCCCCAGCCATCAGAAATTATTCAAAGCAGTGTTTGATTAGAAGAGGTGATTGAGATGTGGAATGCAAATGTAGAACACATTCATCCCAGGTTTCTCCTCCTTCCTAGCACTTCTTGATCACAAGTAGATTTTTGAATAATAAGTAAGCATCCCCTTTTCCCCAGGGAGTGTTTGCTTGACTTGGAAAGTTTGGCCAGGACCTCAACAAATAAAATGCAAATAAGCATGGCCGAAAGTTAATTAGAAACAGAGATGAGAATTTCTTTTCATTAACTCTTTAAAAACCACCCTCCCCTCTGAAGCAGTCGTAAAGCAAATCTAATACTCCTAATACTCAATTAAAATGCAGTTCACAGACTATTCCCTTAGCCATGACTTCGATGGCCTAAAATTAATGAGCTAGTCAGCCCAGAAATGTCGTTATAGGCATTTTCCCCTCCAAAACAAAAGGTCAGAGTTCCATTAGGAAGCCTATGACTGACTGACGGTTAATTGGGACAAAAACATGTTCTTCCTTTAGGATCTGGAAACCAGTCCATGATGAGCAAGGAAACCCATCGCTAACTCATCTCTTTAGGGGACACATCAAATACATGGCAATTCCTGTGATATGTGAAAGAATTATTATAACCTTATTGCAACCTTACTTTAAATTGCATCCATTTAAAAAAATACATTGAATTAAACTTAATTCAGAAGCAATCACTTCAACCAGTCACAGTGACACTTAGAATCCTAACAACTAGGGACACAGAGGCAAGAGAACTTGTACCAGTTCAAGGTCAGACTGGTTACTGATAGATTCCTGGTCCTCCAACCCACATATTCAGAGCAAAAGTTCTGCTCCCTGGTCACTGCCCTCTTCTCTACACCCCTCCTCACACAACACCCTTTCCCCCAATGGCCAGCAGGCACGTACCTCATTGGGAGAGAGACTGATGACTCACTCCCTTCTGTTCTTCATCCCGCACCCAAGCCCAGGGATAAACACTCTGTTCCACCTTCAGACCCCACTTTTTCCTCCCTGCAAAAACTGTAATGAATAAGTTCTTTTTTCCATTCCTTGTCAGTGGCATGGTATGTTCAACCTTTGTTTTAATCTCTCCCTATTCTAAGGCCCAGGGAACCTTGAGGAAGAAGGGGGGGTAAGATTGTAAGAGCCTAAAGATGGGAAGGTACACCGCTGGACAAAACATCCTGCTCAAGACAGGACTGCTGCAGCCTGAAATTCACTGCATTGAGACTTGAGCTTATTAGACCCGCACAATGGCTGACATATCAACATAGACTAGTGAAGATTTCAGGAGAAATAATTCAAGCAATAGGATCCTTAGGGGCTAGAATTAGACTGAGAAAGGAGAGTGTCCCTATCAATGATCCACCTAGGGAAAGGCCACTTGGTCTGCCACAGAGGCCTGAACCCTCACTAGAGCAGATGATCCGGAAGGAATCCTGGGATCCACAGAAGCTGATGGACAGGAGGGTGGGAGAGAGCAGGTTGGCTCCAGGAAGGGAGGAGAAAAGAGGAAGAAACGAGAGAAAGGGGGGGAAAGGGGGAAAAGAAGTGAGGGTACTTACTCATTGTGCCTGTACATTTTATTTTATGTAGTTAAAAAAAAGCTAATAAAATTAATTTTTTAAAAAAGAATTTGTGATAATATGACCTTCAAAACGTTTTCAATATGCAGTCTGATCAATAGCTGAATGTTTCCCCTGTTGATGAGGGAGAGGGTTTTTATGTCTACAAGTTCTTGTGTTCGGGAGTCAAAAGACTGAAACCAGAACCTTCAAAGAGGATTAAGATAGTTTATCAGAGGAGAGGAAGAACGGAACTCATGAACACGGATTCAGAGAGGAGCAAGAGAACTGTCTGGTACGCTGTACCAAAATGTGGTATTCTTGTTTCGGGGGATCATGTGGGAGAGCAGTGGAAGAGGATTAGAGGAGGGAAGAAAAAAGAAGAAGATGTGAAGTCTGTGAGGAGCCAGTAAGAAAGCCGGAAGAGGAAGTCATGGAGTAGCTTTTCTCATTGGTTAGCTCCAGTTTCTGAAAACTTGACTGGAACTTATTACTGGAAATCACACCTGCCTGTAGTAAAGAAAATAAGTGACTGTAAACTGTTTAGTCCTAAACAGGACTTCTAATTCACTCCTCCCACCCCAAGATTCAAGGAACATCGAGGAAGAAGGGGCAGTAAGATTGTAAGAGCCTGAAGAAGGAGAGGGTTCAGCTAGTCAGAATCTTCTGGAAATGACAGAGCTGTCGTACCCAGGAACTCTCTGTAGCTATGTGTATTTCCACAAAACCTCCACAGGATTTGGCCTATCAACATTTCATTATGGAAGGCCAAGATCTCCAGAGATATCACATCTCCCAGAGAGACTCTTGGGAGTTAATAGTGGATATGTGGTGGCGAGGGAAGATGCTTTCCTCGATAGCATCCATACTGATATAAGACTCATCCTCCAGCAAGTGCTCATGCATTCAAAGGTAACCAGGATGAAACTCAGTGGGCAACACATGCAAAAAGACTAGAAAGTAGATTAGAGGTGGGCAGGGAAGAAGAAGGGCTATAATGGAAAAAAGGAGGGGAGATGGGTTTGGGATTAAGGTGTGAAAATATCATAGATTCACTGTCTTCATGTACGAAACTCTGAAAGAATAACAATTAAATTAAAGAAAGAAGAGACTATAAGGGCTGGGGAGTGGGCTAAGTGTGTAAAAGATTTACTACATTAGCATGAAGACCTGAGTTCAGATCTCCAGCACTCAGTAGTCTAGAAGGAATACCATCTCCAGGCTGAGTGACAGCTCTTGTCTAAAGAAGAAGATAGAGAATAATTGAGGAATGCATTCTAATGTCAACTTCTGGCCTCCTCATATACTCACACAGGTGAATGTACTTGTGTACACACACACACACACACAAACAACAAAATATTTTAACATAGATTTAACCACAAACCTGGAGACCTGAGTTTGATCCCTCGGAAGTCTACATGGTGGAAGGAGAGAACTAACATCCGAAAGTTGCCTTCTGACCATCACCTGTGTGTCATGGTAAACATGCAGATTCTCTTTCTGTCTGTCTCTCTCTCACACATATATACATACATGCACACAAATAGATAAAATATGTTTAAAATAATGCAATGAGTTTTGCTGTTCCTGCACCGCCCTTGGCTCCATCCTTGGTGTTGGATGTCACCTCCTAGCCAGAGATAAAAGGCTGTTAAAATAGAGTCTTATTACAAAAAGTAAATTCAAAGGTAGATGGAATAAGAGTAGGAGATCGCAGGAGGGGCGGGGGTCAGTCTCCCATTTGCAAGATGTTTATCGTCTATCTGCCAGACTCTATGCCCTCCTTGTCTGGTGAGATCAAAACCCATCAGTTGCAAGTGACCAGGAAGGAAAGTCTGTGAGCTTAACTTACAGTACTTGATGGTGGCTTATTTTCTCTGCTGTAGCATGATCCCCTCTCTTCTTGTTTCTAGCATGGCCCTTCTTCCCCTTCCCTCCTGTTTATAATCTTTGCAATTACTATAGGTATTACAGAGATTTGTCTTTGAGTGTGTCACTAAGTGGATTTGGTCCTAGGATCCACCTATTAGGGGGTACATACGGCACTTATTTTCTGTGTCTGGGATACTTCACTCAATATAATTTTTTCTAATTCCATCCATTTCCCGGCAAATTTCATTAATTCATCATTTTTGATGGCTGAGTAGTATTCCATTGTATAAATGTACCACATTTTCCTTATCCACTCATCAACTGTTGGACATTTGGGTTGATTCCATGACTTTGCTATTGTAAACAGTGCTGCTATGAACGTGGTTGTGCTTATGATATTGAGGTGAATTTTTGCTATCTGGGAGATTATTCCCAAAAGTGGAATAGCAGGGTCATATGGCATTTCAGAGACCCTATATTAATCACCAGGAACCAGGCCAGCCAAATCTCTCCCCATCCCAAAGCTCAGGGAAATTTGCGGAAGAGGGGGTGGTAAGATTGTAAGAGCCTAAAGATGGGGAAGAGCAACGATATGCAAAATACTCCACACAAGTTAGGGCTGAAGTAATGATAATAGGACTTTGCATGATCTGTGCAATGACCAACATACCATTGATCCCCCCCCCAAGTCTAGCATGGATCACAGGCACTAGGATCCTCAGAGCCAAGGGAGTAGCAGCCACAATAGTGTTCCTATACTAAAGAGGAACACAAAAAAGAACTACTGAATTCCTACACCTCATTAGAGAGGAGGACCCAGAGGGAAGTTTGACATGCACACTAAAGGATGCTCCAGGAATGGAGGGTGGGGGGAGGCCACTGGAAGAAAGGGGGGGAGGAAGGGGAAAAGGGGGGAGAGAGCAAGGGGATCCAAGGAGGGGTGAAGGGAGGGAGGGGAATGGGGTACCTATCAAGTTTGTATGAGTGGAAAAAATAAAAAAAAAAATAATGCAACAAACAGAATAAGGCAACTTATATGCAATGTCATGTCCAAGTAAAATAAACCCCAAATTGAAAAGATATACTAGACTGGGCAGAATGAAGATAAATGCCATTCAACTTCAGTTAAGATGTCAGAGTTAAAAAAAAAAAAAAAAAAGATGTCAGAGTTGATTTAGTTCAAATAAAAAATATATCCAATGCACAAAAATGGAAAACCACTTTGACCTTCCTGACCTACCCGTGAAAGCCCCGCCCCTGTGAAAATGGTTCTTTCTCCTCATTGAATATGTTGATTCCTCAAGATTGAGCGGCCTCCTGAATCCCATGGGTTTATCACAAGACTTACATATACATACCTTTTAAAAGAATCTGTTTCAGCTCTTGCTTAAATGAATTTATCCATCACAGGATGAGTGAAAAAGGCCACACACAGAGGAGATCAGAAAATGGATGGTTTTCTGCCGGATTAGAATCTGGGGTTTACTTTTTCCATGAAAGAATAGACTCTTGTATATTTTCAAATTAGATAATGCATTTCCTAGGGGCCCTGGCTTCTCTTATTACTAAACACACACACACACACGAGATTCTGTGAAAATGAAGAAAGAGGGGAAAGAATTGGTGGTTTGGTTTTTGGGTCACTGATACAAAGATGTCCAAGAGTTTTTGAAAGAACCATGTCCGACAGGTTGGTAGAGGACTCACCTGGCATGTAGAAAGCTCTGGGTTCAATCCCCTGCACCAAGTAAACTTGGTATGGTGCTGCATACCTTAATCCTAGTACTAGGAGGCTCCACGAATTTAAGGTCACCTCAGTTACATAGTGTGAGGCCAGCCTGGGCTCCTTGAAACCCTGTTTTAAAAAAAAAATTCAGCAGAAATACCCCAAAATACTCATGTACTGAAAAATATACATACATGCCATATTCATGTGCATGCTGTATGACATCATGTACTAACCTCCTAACACCCCACAGCCCAACAGATTTAGGCTTGCAGGGACCATATGCACTTTGCTCATGTAGCTAACCCCTCCCAGTTCAACCTGTTTCCAACCTTTCATATTGTACACGTGAATGTCAAGCTGTGCTCTGGGATGTGAATGAGGCTGTGTTCTCAGACAGGATTCTTGAATGCTGTTACACAAATGCTATCCATGGCTCAAAAACATCTGCATTGCCAGGGCACTTGTTGGAAACAAATAGCTCAGTCTTCAGCCAAAATTACTAAATCCACCTAAATTGCATCAACATTTGAGATCACTGAGCTAAAACCACTAGGGAACCCTTTAGTTGGAGTATATGCTCATTGTACTTTCTTGCATACATGCGGGATTCACTAAGACTTGGAATTGATTCAAATGATCCCAACCAGACTCTAAGTGTTTAAATATCTTGGGAATTTCCTTTAAGTTTATTTGTTTTTAATATTTATTTGAGAGACAGAAAGAGGGGGGAGAGCTAAACAGAGGAGAGAGAGAGACAGAAAGAGAGAGATAGAACATATGCATGCCGTGGCATACAGGTGCCCTTTGACCAAAGGGCAATTTCTGGATGTGAGTTCTCTCCTTCCACTGTGTGAGCTTCTAGGGATTGAACTCAGATCTCCAGGTTTGAGAGCAGGTGCCCTCTGTTTCACCAGCACCTCCATTTTATTTTTTAAATATTTTATTTATTAATTAATTAATATTTACCTGTGTGTATGCACATGTTTGCATGTGCACATGTGAGTGCAGACACATGTGTAATATGTACAACATTGGGTATCTTTCTCCGCTGCTCACTCACTGAACTTGGAGCTCCCAGATTTGACTAGGTTTACTAGTGGGTGTGTCCCAAGGACCCTCCTGTCTCAGCCTCCCTAGTGCTGGAATCACTGAAAGCAGCCCACCGTGGGTGCCCAGCAGTGAACTCAAGAACTCACACTTAAGCAGCAAGCACTTGACCAACGGAACCATTCCACCAGCCCCTCCATCTCACTTGGAGCAATTTGGCAGGTAATGTAGCAGGCTGATCCTCCACCCAGGTGGAAAGTCCACTGATTACAGAAAGCAGATGGCAGGTACATCACGGAAAGTTTTACTCAAAATGATAGTTTCCCTTACAGAAGTAATTCATGATCTTTACAGAACATCAGGAGAACTGTGGAAAAGAAGCCTAAAATCATTTGAGTTTCCACCTGAGTATTTCATTCTTACTATTCTGGTACATTTTTTTATTTATGCAAGCATCAAGTATCATTTCCAGAGTAATGATCTTTATTTTACAAAATTGGAAGCACAAAGCAGAAACTATCTGTGTCCTTTTTCATTTTTTCACATTCCGATTATTTTCATACCTGTAATTTTTCAATATGGTTTGGTTCCGTGTTTGTTTCTATTTTCAGTTGTCTTTGTTTGACATTGGGTCTCATATAACCCAGGCTGGCCTTTAATTTTCAATCCTACCTCTACCTCCCAAGTGTTGGCATTACGGCTGGATACCACCACATCATTCAGTGTGATTTCAACGACCTGAAGGTCCTCCATCCTTCCCTTAAGCATTTTCCATTTTCCTGTGTCTGTCTCTGAGTCTGTTGTGAATACACAAGCGTTGAGACTGCTTTAGATGGCTGGGCCCGTTAATAACGCTGGCCCCTCAAATCAGGAGAAATTGAGATGGGAGATCTCACAGCAACCCACAGGACAAAGGAAAATCCTTCCATTTATAGACTTTAAAAGGGAACTGGATTTGAATTTAGAGAGGAGAAGTCTCCAAGTTGGGGGAGATCTCTGAACTTAGCAGACTAGTTAGGGAAAGTTCTAGATGGGTTATATTTCAGGAAATTAATCTCGTTGTTCCACCCTGCCTTGGGGACAGCTATAGGCTGGGAATTTAGCTGCTTGGGGAAAGTGCTAGATAGACTATCAGATGAGGCTGACACTCAGTGGAGGGTCCACTGGGCAGCTTCACTGATCTCACCCTCCAGAGAGCTGGGACACAGGCCTGCACCACCATACTTTTGTTAAACCCTTGCAAAGAAGAAAACATAATTCATATCCTTCTATGTGTTACCAAACCTGGTTTGTTTTGCTCTCCACACACTGAACTGATTTTTGCAATAAAGAACGAGTTGATTTGTACAGCAGTCAAATATGAAAACAGGAGAGAGCCTGTGTGTAACCAGCAGCCCAAAGGGTGGGTTCAGGGGCTGTTTGTGGGACAGAAGCAGGGTGGTCTGGGGAGTAAGAATAGAGGAACGTGACGTGACCAGTTGGTCTTTGTAGAACAGCTTTCCAGAGGTTGTATTTTCTGAAAATGGGGATGATGGGCCAGTGAGTTAGCTCCTTGGGAAAGTAGCCTGTAGGCAAAACTGGTGACCTGAGTTTGATTCCCAGAATTCCCTGTGATGGAAGGAGAGAACTGACTTCAGAAAGTTGTCTTCTGACTTCCACACTTCTGTCCCACTCTCAAATATTTAAAAATAAAATACAATGGAGATGATAACATGCTCTGAGAGTGGGTCACCTTCAAGCAGTGACTAGCAATTTGCCTGCATGGTTGCTGATAAATGACCATCAAACAACTTAAGGGAACAAGGGGTTTATTTTTGCTTATGATTGTTCAATTATAGTTCTCAGTCCACCTTGACAGGAGAGCTCACACCAACACCAGGGTCGAGGGAACTGGCCACACCATCTCTACATAATGACTGAGAGAGGGACGATCCTTACTTGCCAGACCAGCATGTCTGGCCAAGTGTACACAAGGATGCCTGACTTTCTTGACCAGCTGTCTGCATTTATTCCAGGGCTTAGTCTCACCCACCATGGGCTGGGCCTTCCCCATCAGCTAGACAATCTCTTGCAGGTTTGCTCTGAGCTTAACTCAAGAACTAATTCTCTACAAATGTGCCCAGAGCTCAAACCCTCAACTGTCAGGTTGACACCTGTGCCTAACTATGACAGTGACCTTCATGTAAAATCTGGTTGACAGTTTCTGCAACCTAGTTTTCCCAGCTGCAGCAGAGAGGGCGGGGAGGAAACTAGAGTGTGTGTGGTGGAGGGGGTGCATTGAGCCACCTATGAAAAGGGGGAGGGACTGGGGATGCTTGGTAAGAACTCTCAAGGCCATAAAGTTATTCCATATAAAAGCCACATGAAACAAAGAGAAGTTGTCCAGTTTGGCGAGAAAGAAATTCTCCCTGGCCCACACCAAAACACAAATACACCTTTTTGATCTATTTCTCTGAAGGATTAGTGGCTTCAACCAACCTGAGTCACCTCCAGGTCCCTGAAAGACCCTTAGACAGCAGCTGCCTCATCCACTGTAAGCAGAAGCATTATTCACAGCAAAGCTGGAGCTAAGTCACAGAACTTGCTAGTAAAGGCAAGATCCTAAAAGCAAGTGCCGGCGGCAGGTTCCTTCGAGTCCTTCTATTATGGGATGCTCTACAGAGAAGCCAGCCACAGATGACCTCTTCCGGGAAGCAGGGTATTCCTGGCAGGACTGGCCTAGAGGATTCACCTCCCAATGCTGAGCCTGAGAGAGTGAGTGCAGCAGCTCATTGCCTTACAGGCTTCTAATTTACCCTTTAGCTCCTGTTATGGTTGCATTTTGATGTCAACTTGACAGTTGCAGACTGTTTGGGGTGCAGTGGTGGAGGATGAATGGTTGGAAGGGCCCTTGAACAAGTCTGCAGGTACTTGATTGACTGCTGTGGAAAACCCAGCCCACAGTGTGTGGTACTTTTCAGCGGTGGACCAGATAATAGGAAGTGCAAGGAAGAGGGACTCGCTCTTCCCTTATCTTGTGACTTGCTGTGGAGTCTACTCTGCAGGCGTCCTTCCCTTTGAAAGCATCGTGGCTGCTGCTGCCGCCTCTGAGCTTCCTCTTGTCCACCGCGTTGTTGCTGTTGCCGCTGCCTTTGGAGCTTGGCCTCTAGGCCTTGCTGCTGTTCGCTGTTCATTGCCAACGGTGAAACCTAGTATCATTGACCCTCCAGAGAAGTAAGGGCTTGAGACCTTCTTGGGATCTTTTGGCTTTGTGGCACATTCCAGTCAAGAATGAAGCAGCTACAGGCTATTACTTTGAAGGACACTATTTTTTATTGTAAGCTAATTGAATAAACTTATTACAGTCTATATATTACATTCTACAGATTCTGTTTCTTCAGAGAACCCTGGCTAATATACCTCCCAGTGCATTCACATTGCAGTCCCTCTATCACCAGTACCTGTGGCAGGTGCGCTCCACAGGTTATGATAAGGTTACACATGCACAGTGTGCCATATAATCTAGGTCCATAGTTAACCTCTTCATACTGCCTTTTCTCTTCTGAGGGGACCCTCACCATACTCCCTGGTTTCATCCACACCCTCTCAGTCGCATGCCTAACTCTTCTGCTGCACCTTCCAGCCATTAAACTTCCAGCCAGTGGCAGCCCAAAGTAGGGGGTGGTCACAGAATTAGCCATATGTCATATCTAGAACCTTCACTCATCTGCTAACCTCAGAAACTCCTCCTAATTTCAGAGAATCCCTCCTCAAAGCTCAGAGGCTTAGTCCCTCGCACACACCCCCCCCCGCCCCCGCCAGACACACACATGCTCAGAGACACCATCCCTCTAAAATCTGTAAAGAATTCCCTTTGTCCTGTGTGTTGCTGAGAGATGTCCTGTCTCGATTGCTCTGTTGCATGCAGGTGGTCGTTATTCTTAAGGGCCCTGTCACCGGCAAGCTATTGCCTCACATCTCTCCATAGAACCTGGAAAGAATCTTCATCACTTAAAATAAGAATAAGGACACTAAGGTTTCTACAACAGGTTCCTGAGAGAACCCATCAAAAGTTCTTAACACAATGTTTGGCCAAAGAGAGAGACAGGAAGAAAGAAAGAGAGAAAAAGAGAGAGAGAGGAAGGAAGGAAGGGAGAGAGGGAGGGAGGGAGGGAAAGAGGGAGGAAAGGAGAGAGGAAGGAAGAGAGGAAAGGAGGGAGGAAAGGAGGGAGGGAGGGAGGGAGGATGGAAGGAGGAAGGGTGGAAGGAGGGAAGGAAACAAAGAAACACAAAGACATAAAGAACGAAAATAAACACCAAGTGAATGTAAGCTTAAAAACCAGACTCACTCACCCCATGGTCTTCATCTCCACGGGGGATCCTGCTGATTCCCACTTGCCGAGAAGACGAAGGCTCCCATCTGCCTTTCACACTCATCCTTGACCCCAGCTGTATAATATTCCCTGCTTTTTATTTCTATCTCACAAAAGGAAAGAAGGTCCTCCTTGCCAATGTCATATTTGCATTCTTTTATGTTCTTTCTTTCCACCTTCTTTTCTTCATTCTTCCTTAAACTATCCCCTCCTTTCCTCCCTCACTTCTTTTCTTGACAATTGAGAGCTCAGCCTTTAAGCACACCTAGGAAGAATAATTCAGTTAATACTATATACATGTTCTCTCTCTCTCTCTCCCTCCCTTCTTAGCCTCTCTCAAATAAAGTATCTTTTTAAAAAAAGACTTGAATACGGAATTCAATATGAATATTGAATATGTAAGGAAAAACAGCTGGAAGGGAGATAAGGAAAAGGTAGAGTAATAAGAATGTATTATAAACATGCATGAAATTGTCAAGCAGCAA
The DNA here is from genome assembly GCA_023101885.1 of Typhlomys cinereus. Lineage (NCBI taxonomy): Eukaryota > Metazoa > Chordata > Mammalia > Rodentia > Platacanthomyidae > Typhlomys > Typhlomys cinereus. The sequence continues at coordinate 3,257,457 of JALPQD010000209.1, read as the reverse complement.
AATTCATCGATAAGGAAAATGGGGGAAAGAATATGATGGTGACAAATAAACAAACGATACCACCATCTAACAGGAGAACCAGCAGGATCGAGCAAACGCCTGATGCACTGAGTGCGAATGTGCTGTGGGGACGCTGCCCAGCAACATTATCCCCTCCCAAATCACGTCATCCTCAGCTTGTTAAGCTTTGCTGTAACATTTCTACCATTTTCTTCTTTTTTATTGTTTTAAAACATCTTAACTTTAAAAAAGTACAGATATTTATCCACTTACTTAATTTATCAAGACAAGACAAGGTTTTTCTGTTGCTCAGGTTGGTCTGAAACTCCTGGGGTCAAAGTGTCCCCCCCCCACAGAGTAGCTGGGGTCAGGGTGTGCTGCCTATAGCTCGCTCTGTTGCTGTCATGCGCTCTGTGTTTGTTATGAATAGGTTTCACTTCGCCTCGTGGGAGCCTGTGGAGCTTGGAGTGACAGAAGAGCAGGCTGGGTTTCTAGCATCGCTCAGAGAATTTACTGCTCAGACTTCACTTCTAAAAGTTAAGGGCCCACTGTCGGTCATGTTACCAAGGTTGATGTTTTGGTTGGGAGAAAGTTTTTCAAAAGGAGCTACATAAGAGCTCTAGAATCTTCGCGTGTGTGTCTGTGCCTGTGTGTCTGTGGAGGCACAAGAATGGCATCAGGAATCCTCCTGGATTGCTCTACCAACTTAGTGCTTTGCTCTGGAGTTTCCCAGGATTCTCCTTCCTTAAACTCAGGCTTTAGCCCCTGAGCCATCTCCCAGCTTCAGACCTAGTCTCTAATGATGGCTGTAGGCCATACTATCCTGTCGCCATCAGATTCACAGCCAATATTTTAATGGATGCTGCTGCTTGCATACAGACCAAGAGATATTTTAATTGTAAATTTCTCTATTGATTGTTATATTTATGATGGTGGTGATGGTAGTGATGATAGTGTGTGTGTGTGCGTGTGCGTGTGTGTGTACATTCACGTGGAGGTCACAGGGTAACTTATAGGAGCTGATTCTCTCCTTCCACCTCTTGGAGGCAGGGTCTCTCTTGCATCTGCACTCCACACACTCCAGTGTGGTTGGTTGACACACTTCTCAGAAAACTGTTTGCCTCCTACATCTCACCTTTGGGGCACTGGAGACACAGGTGTGAGCTACTTCATGGTTTTTGTTTTGTTTTTTTTTTTCCTTCTTTGGTCACAGAAACCAGTGGCTGAAAGGTGCAAGAACACACCCATCTGTTGCTGACTCTTCCTTCGCGGAAAATACTGCGACACTTCAATCCGTTTCCAGCCTTCCGGACAGCACCGCTGAAGGGCCTCTGTTGGTTCACATTTTAGTGCTCAGCAGTCGGAGCGTTCCTCCTTGGCCGCAGGTAACTGACCTTCCCGCTTCTCAAGTAGAGTCTTGAGAACAGTCCCTTCGGAACCATTTGGAGTTCGTCGGAGAGGCAGCTATGGATCGGAGAGGCAGCTCGACATCGGTCCAATCGTGGCCAGGAGCATCCAAGGTAACCCCGGAGGATTCCACAGCAGTCTCCAGCACTGTGACTTCAAGTCTTGGCCTGGAGAGACAACTCGGGAGTTAAGACTCTGCCTCAGAATAGAAAGTCATGAGTTTAGATCCCCGATCCCAAAAAACCACCAAACGGAACCGGAGGTGCTCTGTGCTTCCAGCCCTGGTGGGGTGGAGTCTGGGAAATCCCAACGTGAAGCAAAAATAGAGGCAGAAGCAATCCAGGATGATTCCTCAAGTGATGTTTGGTCCTCCACAGGGACACATATTGCTCTCTGATAAACACACACATAGACACGCACACTAAATAAATAAATAAAAATAAAGTTTTTTTAAAAAAAGAATTTAAAATCATAAAAAAAAAATCTTGGCCTAGAGGAGGAAAGCAATATTCTTTCTATGTGACGCAAAGGGGTTGCCCATTTAAGTGACCTAGTTGCACACCTGTTGATACCAACTGGCATCAGTCAAGACATTAGGCAAGTAATGAGTCCTTACACCTCACTAGAATGGAGGACTCAGAGGGAAGTTTGGCATTCACACGAAAGGATGCCCCAGGGAATGGGAGGAAGGGAAGGGGGAGACACTGGGAGAAGGGGAGAGTAGGAGGGGTGAAAGGAAGGGGAAAAGGGGGGTAGGGTGCAAGGGGGACTGGGGAGAGGTGGAGGGAGGGAGGGGAACGGGGTACTTATTAAGCTTGTATGATTGGGGAAAAATAAATAAATATAATAATAAAAAAAAAGACATTAGGCAAGTGACAACTTTTTTTAAATGGCATTTTTCCAAGACAGAAAGAACAAAACCTTTCATCGGTTTCTTCAAGCACTGTTTATGTGGTTCAATTTTGAACTTTTCCTCTCATAATCCCACTTCCTGTCCCTCTTAAGGTATAGTAGAGAAAGTGTCCAGAAATGAATGATACCAAGATCAAGCCGGCTTAGTGTCCAGTTCCTTCCCCACCAGGCATCTCAACAATGCCTCCCTTCTATTTTTCCCTTCCTGGCTTAGGGTTCACTAACTAAGGATCGCACAGCTCCTGCTTTGACTCCCTTCTGCTTGGTTTTACCAGTGAAAAATAGAATGTCCATGTTGTCATGAAAAGAACTGAGTGATCGTCAGACCAGGAGGGTCTGAAAACGGTCAGCTCCTTTATCCCCAAGTGACTTTAGACAAGTATTCAAAGGTGCTCTCTTTCGTAAAGTGCAGATAAACATGTCATACCTCCTAGAATTCTTGAGAAAATCAAAGGCTGTCCACATCCCAGAGGTATTTAAGGGCTTGATGATTCAAAGCCCCTATCTCCACTACATCCTTGAAAGGCTTCTTCTCATATATCAACCAAGAGAACCATACTTTAGTTGGAATTTCAGTTTCTCTACACCTTTGTGTCAATTATCTTTCTATCCCATCTAAGTTACCATACAATGAACATTTTGTCATCCCTGACACATGATCTTTGATAACTAACTTCGGTACTTGGTTGGTTACCTGATCATGTCTTTGTCTCCTTCTACCTCCTCTACTCCATTCCAACCATTCCTCAACTTTGGCCAGCTTTCTGTCCCCCTTTCGGCTCTAATGCATTTGGACCATCAGGCACTTTATCTAATCTCAGTTTCCTGGAGTTGATGGCCCATCCCTGTAATTACTTCTTGCCCTTAGCATGTGCACTACACCTGCCTCTACCTTCAGTAGATGTCATGACTCTTGTATGCTTTCTATCCAAGGGCTTCATTTAGCAAACATTGAATCTTAATTAACTCTTAAGTTTTCAGCCCTTTGCACCTTCTCTGCCCTGGAACTGTGCTGACAGCTTTACTTTCATGATCATAGGTTTCAGTAGACTATTCGATGCTCTTCAGACACCTTGTTAAACTTCTCTAGATGATTTTTTTCTGTCTTTTTTTTTTTTTTTGCATTGTGTGTGTAGGGGACACATGCATGCACATGTGGAGCTAAGCACAGGACAACTTGAAGGAGTTGCTTCTCTGATTCCACCAAGTGGATCTGGGGAATCCAACTCAGATCATCAGATGTGGAGACAGGCACCTTTACCCTCTGAGCCCTCTACCCAGCCTTCCTCTGTCTTATACAGGGATTGTGCACTTTCTTTGCTTCCTTCAAATCTTTCACATTCCCCTCTCCTGAGCATGTTCACCCTCTTTCCCCTACTTGTCATCAGTGCCAATGATTCCTGGGAGGAAGGTCAGCGCCTCTGATCTCTGACCCGCTCTAGAAGATGTCTCCCTCTACACTTCTCCTCGCATGGGCTCTGTTAGCCATAGCTTGGCCAGTCCTCCACCCCGCTGGAATGTGGGAGGTTCCTGGAACCTACCTGAATGGCCTTGAGAGATGACTATCTTTTGCTGACATTCTTTCACTCTCTACATCTTACTGACCTATTCCCTGGCAGCCCTGTAACAATGTCTGAAAACTATTTAAAAAAAAAAAAAAAGGTAAAAGTCTCTTTGGTCTGAAGTTTCTGCAAATTTCTCTCATCTTGCTGTCCATTGTGGCTGTCTCGCTATCGCTCTGACCTCAAACTATCTCTTCTCTTCCAATGCTCTTCCGCCTTCAGGCTAAACTATGGTTCCCTTGCCTACCAGACCCTCAGCTCCAATAACACTCCTACTTCTAGACTTGAAAATAGGAAAGGGTCTGACAGGGAAGAAGACAGGTTGTAAGGAGAAAAGAAGGGAGATGGGATTGGGAATTAAGGTGTGAAAATATTATAAATATTATAAATTCACTATATTCATGTATGAAACAAGTGAGGAAAAAACCCTCATATTTCCTAACTCTTCCTTATATTAACTTCTTGTTATCCATGGACTCCACATGGGCTTTTTACACTGTCATAAAGTCGCTCTTGATTCTCCCACTCCCACCCCCATCCACCTTACAGGATCTCCCCACAAGCATCATGCTGCTCCTTAGATGTAGTGGCTAACATGACTGTTCTGTGCCTGAGGCCCTTTCAAGCAACCAACTGGAAGGCTGGTAATGGGTACCTTTTTCAGGAGAGTGTGCAGACATTCTCTGCAGACATAGGTATTTTCAGTATTGTTGGGTTGGAAGATAGGGAGTTTGGAAAATAAGGACAGTGTTTATTGAAAGCGAAGCAGGGAAACTGCTCTAGTTAGATACAGGTGTCACCTTGACTACTGAAGGCTGAGCTTTGGACACACCTGTGAAGAATTAGTAGTTAAGGCAAATTCTGAGCGAACCTGCAGGAGACTGTCTTGTTGATATGGAAAGATGCAGCCCACAGTGGATTGGACTATTTCCTGGGCAGATAGATGAGACAGAGAAAGCTGGTTCAGTGGTTTTGTTACAGGGAACAGTCTTATCTCTGCTCCCCAAATATCCTTTCGTGGTTGCCACATGTTACAGGGATGATCATCCCATGTTGAGAGGTTCTTGTGTTTAGAGTCAAAGATTGAAACCCGAACATGTGCAGAGGATGAAGGTAGCGTTTATTAGAGGAAAGAATGTAACTCACAAGACTCCAGATGTGGAGTGCCATGAGGAACTAGGGTGCCCTGGAGAACTCATAGACTCCAGGCATGGAATCCATGAAGGGCAGGCAGCTAGAAATGAGCTCATGGACCCCACACGTGTGGCGTGCCATGAGAGGTAGGCATCAAGATGGCTGCCAAGATCAAGTATATGTATGCCTTTAGGCAAGCCCAGGAAAGATGGCTTTTCTTCATTGGCTAACTCACATTGGGGACCTACCCAGTTGATCTTGTGCTCACCTCTGGGTGGGGCTTCTCTGTAAAGGAGAATATGAATCTCCACGTTCTTTCATAGCAAAGGGTTAGGGGAAGTCCGCCAAGAGTATGTTCCTGAGGGGTAATCCCAGCAGTGGGGGCTGACATTCAGAGACCATCCCCAGTGCGGCTGCTCTAAACCTGCCTTAGTTTGCAGACTCTGGTTACTGGCAGTCTGACAGGTGAGGTTTGCCTCTTTCTCGGGAATCCCTGTGAATATGCCATGTCAATTCCCTCGGCTTCTGGTGTTGGTATGAACTTTTCTGCCAAGGTAGACTATGAACTGCAACAGAGAATCATAAGCAAGAATGAAAACCCCTTGTTCTCCTAAGTTGTTTGGTTCCGAGTTTATTGGTATCATGCAGATAAAGTGCAACCAAATTTGATACCAGAGAAGTAGGGTATTGCTGATAAATTTAATCATGTAGTCTTTGTGGGTTTTGAATGGCTTGTTGGAGAAACGTGTAAATGTCTAAAGATTTTGAGACCGTGGGCTACAAAAAGCATTGAGCAGAGTTTAGTAATGCTGAGAGAGTTACAAATTGCTTGGGCTCAGCTTACGATAAAGGAAACAAGCTTAGGATAAAGTGAAACGAATTTGACTATAATAGACTGGTTTGCTTAGAAAAGGACAGCTGGATTGGCAACTTTGAAGTTTTAGACAAGGAAAAGGAAGACAGTAGAGTAGTTATGGCTCTTGAAGAAATTAATGTCATGGGGGGAACTAGTGCTTTGTATGGAGGTAGCAAGAGAAATGAATATCACCCTGTGGAGACTTTGTGTTGTCAAAACCCAAATTGAAAGTTGCTCTCTGACCTCCATCCATGGACTCTGGTATGCATACATGTGCCATTTCTCTCTGTGCCTGTCTCTCTCTCTCTCTCTCAAATAAAATATTGAAAGAAAAAAAAAGGTATTGAGACAGAATTAGAGCAGCTATGCTGGGATGGGTCTCCCAAGGTCTTTGAAGGTCTTGGAATTCCTGAAGGTCATCCTCCACTGCAGGAATCACCCTGAAGGAACATCCCTGCTGAGGAACTGACTCCAGTCCTCCCAGAGATAAGATGGCCAACTTCCCTATGAAGGGATTATGGAAATGAGCTCTCCATATCCAATAAACAACTTGACCTCTAGCCCTGCCAGGCCCAAGAACAACTGGGTTGGGCCCAGTAGGAGCTAACTAATGAGAAAAAGTCAGTTTTGCAGGCTTGTCTAGGTATAAATATGCCTGACCCTGGCAGCCATCTTTGGCACCCTAGCCTCTTGCTGCACTTGGAGTCTGTCATGAATTCCATGAGTTCTCTGGCGCCTGCCCCTCATGACACTAGTGCCATGAGTCCGTTTCTTGATCCTTACTGCTCATGGGTTCCATGCCTGGATTCCATAAGTTCTCCAGGGTGTCCTAGCCCCTCTTGATACTCATGCCTACAGTCCATGAGTTCCATTCTTTCTCTCCTCTAATAAACTCCACCTTAATCCTCTACATGTGCTCTGGTTTCAATCTTCGACTCACAAGAACCCTGCAACACTGGGACCATCATTCCTGTAACGTTTGGCTCCTGAACAGGGACCCGCTAACATTTGTCAAGACTGTTCCAGTATCATTTGGCAACCCAGATGGGACTATCCTGTGGCATTTGGTAACTCAGAGGGACATTTGAACAGAGGAAAGACTGTTCCGTGCATCAAAATGACTCCATTTTAAAAATCAGCTTGGCTCTCTCACCAGAGGATGCTTGTACACTGCACGATTCAGCAAGAGTTCCTTTCTCAGATGCTGAACCGACGCTGGTTCCACGCTCCGAAACTTCCCAGGCTCCAGAACTATGAGGCAGATAAATGTGTGCTCTCTGTAAATCGCTGAGTCTCCAGTATTTAGTAGCGCAACACAAATGACCTAAACCACAGTCATCCTGATGAGATACAAAGATTCTCGCCCACTTTAGGTCTATTCCAAGAGGGTCAAGAATTTTCCTCAACTCTTTTTCCTGAATCTCTCCAGATATTTTTTTTTCCTTTCTTTCTTTTTTTTAGAAATTCTTGGTTATCTGACTGCAATGCTTTCCAATAATTGCTATACCACCTTATCACTTCAGATAATTCTAATTTCTAAAACAAAGAGATTGCTGGAGCTTGGATCTACAATCTTCCCTGTGTTAAAGGCTAGATCCCCAGCTTGGTAGAACAAAAGTGGAGCTCATTGTGCGGTTTGGGACGGTTGGGAATATGCTTTCAAAGGGAATGAGGAGATACTGGTCTCTTCCTTTCTTTCCCTTTGTTGCTTCCCAGACAGGAGGTAAGAATTGTCTTGTACATGCTGTTCCTTCATGTTATGCTGCATCTCCATGGGCCTTATGACTCTGAAAAGTCCACTACCATGAGCCAGTGGGGCCCACCTGCAATTCCCACCCTGGAAGACAGAATCTGGGAATTCCCAGAGCAAGCTGGTTAGACAGACTACCACTAATGGCTTTCTCCAGGTTTAATTAGAGAACCAGGCTTGCAACAATACAATCGTTCTCCAGCATCATCCTTGGGCTTCCACAGGCACAAGCACTTAAATGTACTTGTACATTCTCTCTCTCTCTCTTTCTCACTCTCTCTCTCTCTCTCTCACTCTCTCTCTCTCTCACACACATACACAGAAAACAAATAAACTATGAGCTAACATAAGCTTTTGCTGCCTTTAAATTGATGGTCCCAGGAAGATGATACTAGACTTTCCTTCCTCACTACATTCAGGCTAAAATGCTTTCATTGTTGGTGCTGGTAGAGGTTGGTGAGCAGAGAGGAACATCCATAAACAAGATGGATTTGACGGATTTGGGTTTCTTTAAAATATTGCTCCATCATGGGACTTTTTTTCCCTATGGTCCTGAATGCAGCAAGGAAAAACACCTTCGGAATGTGTACCAGGTGCATGCGTAAATGTTGTTGCCTCCAGGACCTGCTAGGACCTGCCTCACCTTGTAACTGATTCTTGTGCCTAAGACTGAACTCCTGAGTTTTCGGATGGCCATATATATCAGTAGCATCAGTCCATGGTCATGCAGTTAGATCAGATTCCACAAGCAAGTCAGGAGTTGTTTGTTTTTGTTTTTCTTTTTCTTTTTTCTCAAAGAAAATAGGAGAACATGACATTGTCCTGAAATCTTTAGAATCTTTCTTGTAATCTGCCTGTTAGACCTTCATATACATTTTGATCTACAGCAGACACTCCAAGAACTGCTGAACTTTTCAAGCCAGATGAGAAGGACAGAATCAGACCTACTGGACTGTCAGATCCATGGGCTCCGCAGAAGGCTATATAGCCTGACAACTTAATCCAAACAGGAGAAATAACGTCCAATGAGGTTTTTCATGCACTGTCTCTTTCTTAGTGGGAGAAGACACAATATTCATCAGCATGAGTTTCTTAATTAAAAAAATAATAACATTAATTCTTTAACCCTGGAGCTCTAGAAGCTTCCTATAAATTATTGGGCAGCATCCTTGATCCGTGCATCTTGCTAGATAGAACAGCTAGTGAGCCTGCTACTTCCTGTCCTCTGGGCCTATCAGTATAATGCCCTGGGGACATAGTTGTGATCTGCCTTCAGTCTGTATGGACTGGCTAGTGACTTGGAATCAAGAACTGATGGATCTGTGAAACAGGATAGAGATGTGTATTGCTGGTCCTGTCAGGTAAAGGTAAATAGTTCTGTTCCTCTTCACTTGCTGAAATGAATAAAAATATTTTTGGCTGCTGAGAAGAGGTCCTTCTCTGAGCCAGCCAGTTCTAAAGAACAACACAGAGTCCAACCCAGAGTATGCTGTGAAATCTTAAGATCAAGAACTTTATCTCTTCTGTCCTGCCCACATGCTCTCTGGTCCTAAGGAACAATAAGGGAATGCCTTAATCTTCCCAAGACATAAACAGGCAACTAGGGGCTCTCCCTGTGGCTTAAAGCCCCCTATGCCATTCCAGCAATTCATCTTAAACTGAATGAACCTCAATAAAAACATAAAACAATAAGTACAACATTTGAATTAGAGCTTACTGCTACTTTTTAGACTTTCTCCCCAATAACAAAAAGTACAATGGATATGCATCTAGAATGCAAGTTACAATGTTTTCAAATTTCTTGTTTACCATAATTATACAAGATCAATCAGACTGGTATTTTCCCCCCACAGGTCAAATTAAGAAATACATTGGAACATAATGAAAAACCATTAGACAGTCTGTTTTAAATGTTTAACTGTAACATGATCTCAAAATTCTTCCCCAAATGACATCTTGTTTCCCTGGTTCACTCCTTAGATTTGGCTTATTTATTGCTCTCAATACCAGAACCCAATGGCCTCCTGTATCCCCAGGATTTCATCCCATCCCATCTAACAGTTTCTCCCAATCAAGTAGCCACAGTTACTGTAAGCAAATGCCGGGAAACTTCTGCGGTCATGTCACTCTCCTAAACTGCCACTGCTTATCCAAGGCACTGGGTATCTCCATTCAAAGTGTTTTAAAGATCTTTTTCACTGACTCATGGTGGTGTAGAATAGTCTGACTCACACTATCCGGAGTCAAGTGTTCTAAAGTGATAGCTGAAATCAAGATCCTCTTTCCATCCCTCTGGGGACTGCCTGTTGCCTTTATTCTGAAGACCTCCTAAGATAAGAGCAGTTTGAGAGCTATGAACATCTGCAGATGCCTGAAGGCTACGCAGCAAGCCTGCCTGTTGCACAGCATGATGAGCGTGTCCACATTGATTATGCCGTAACCACTCCCCCCACTTTCACCCCCCCACACACAGACACTGAGATCAGGGAGCCCATTGTAATCTCCGTCTTGGCATAACAGGCATATATGTTTTGTGAAGTATTGTGATGTTTTTCTCTTAGCTCCATGAATATAACTGGATTTTCACTAAGGATATACCAAACAGACAAGTTAGGTACCTATGACAGGTCCAACCCAGCATTTGTTAAACAAACTGCTTGTAATTGTTACTTTGAATTCTGATACTACCCTGATGATCTTTCTGAGTTATTTAAATTGAGCCAATATTCAATCCCAGATTATAGGAATTAACTAATGAACCTAATAGAACCACCACCATAGGTTCTGCTAGCAAATGTTTTAGGCCTTCTTTTTTTTTTGAGACAGGATTTTTCAGGATGGTCAGGAACTCACTATATAGCTGAGAATGGCCTTAAACTTTTCTCCCTTCCTTTCTTTCTTTCTTTATTTCTTTCTTTGAATGTGTATATGGGGTATTTCTTCCATATATGTGTGACTGGGGTATTCACGTGCACATATGCGTGTTTGCATGTGGGTGGACACACATGTGTATAGATGTACATGTTAGTGTATGTGCCTGTGGAGATCAAAGGATGATATTAGGAATCATCCTCGATTACTTTTCCACCTTACTGTTGAAAGCTTGGGTTTCTAATTAAACCCAGGACACATCATTAAGAGCTAGTCTAACTAGCCAGCATACTGTGGGGACTCCCAGGCTCTGCCTTCCAATGCTAGAATTGTAAGCAGGCTGACACACTGCTTGACATTTTTAATGTAGGATCTGGAGATCTCAACTCAGGTCCTTTTGCTTTTGAGGAAAAGGCTTTAACCACTGAGCCATCTTCCTAGTCCAAACTTGATCCTCCTGCTTTGATCCTCCTGATTCTACCTCCTAAGTGCTGGAATCAAGCTGTTCACCACCATGCCCGGTGGTGATGGAGATTGTACCCAGGGCTGTCTGCATGTTTAGCAAGCACTCCACCAACTGAGCTACATCCCTAGTGCTAAATGTTTTGAGCCTCATCCCTAGTGAAATGTCCTGAAAATCCATTTTATACACATTCACAAACATGTGAAATCTCCAGGCTTCAGGTGACATTAAACTTATAAAAATTCTTTCACATTCTGAACATGACATTTGAATTTTTTAAACTTTATTTAGTGTGTGTGTGTGTGTGTGTGTGTGTGTGTGTGTGTGAACGCGTGTATGAGAAGTCACTGTGTGTCCCTGTGGAAGACCAAGGGTGACTTCAGGAATCATCCTGGATTGCTTCAATCTCCTTTTTTGCTTTGTTCTGGAATTTCCCAGACTGCCACCCTTTCCACCTGGCACTTTTACATGGGACCTGGGATCAAAACTCAGGTCCTTCTGATTGTGAGGCAGGGTCTTTACCCCTGAATCATCTTTCTGGCGTGACATTTGAATTTGGAATTCTTCCTTCTGACCACAGTATGCTTGCATCCTGGGTAACTTCAGAACACCAATAAGAGATGGCACCCACAGCAAAGTGATAATCTTTCTTCTCCATAAGGAGATACGGTTTCTTCAGCCACGGAAAATGTTCAACAGAGCATGTGAGAAAGTTTTAGGGACCTTAAAGCTCCCTTTTATTTATTATTATTAATTCCTTATTTAAGAGAGAAGAGAGAGAGAGAAGTATAACATGCATGCCATGGATTACAAGTAGAGGTTAGAAGCCCTTTTCTCCTTCCACCATTGTGGACATCTGGATATCAAAATCAGGTCTCCAGGTTTGCAGGTCCCCTTTCTGTCATGGTTTGAAATGTGTCCTCCACAGTCTCATGTGTTTGGAAAGGTCATGGCACCTTTGAGAAGTGGGGTCTTGCTGGAAGAAGGTGGTCACAGGGGGTGGGCCTTGAGGTCGATTAGTCCCACCCCACCTCCTGGAGAAGTCTGCTTTTGCAGCAGGAACCTTGCAGCTCTCAGCCTCCAAGATGTTTGCAGCAACGTGGCTTGTCTCTAGCTTCTGCCAGCCAGCCATGCCTTTTCCACCACAAAAGGACTGTTTCTCCCCCTCTGGACCCATAAACTGAATAAATCTGCCTTTCTTCCTTAAATTGCTTGACTTCGGGTGTTCTCTCACAGCAATTCACAGGAGTAACTAATGCACTTGCTGGCCATTATTATTATTACTATTATTATTAAATTGTGCATGTGAGTGTGTGTGCATGTGCCTGTGCAGGCACGTGTATCCCAGGCATGTGATGATTGGAGGACATTTTTTTGAGTCAATTTCCTCCTTTCTTGTTGTCCCTGAGGTGGGCTATCTCTCTTCATTTCTGCACAGTGCTGCCTGCATTTCCAGCAGCTACACCTCCTATCTCCTAGGCAGAGTGCTCGGATTACAGTACAAGTCATCACATCCGGCTGAAATGAACCCACTTCCAAGGATGGAACTCAGGTCATCAAAGCTGCCCAGGAAACATTTTTACCCATTGAGCCATCTCACCGTCCCTTAAAAGTTCCTTTAAGTCCTCCTATCTAACACATTTCAATGATTGGTCAGAAACCTAATTTTTCAATGAGATGCCTGGTTAGATTGCCATGAAGTTAGTATGTAAATCATTCCCCTGCAGAGTCACTCTGGGAATTAGGATTTCAATGATTCTGTTATAACATGTAGGATAAGCCAATATTCAGCCCAAGGCTATAGGAATTAGCCCATAAAACTGGTAAGAGCTCCCAGCTGGTTAGATAACTGTCTCTTGTCTCTCTGGGTGCTGCCAGTGGGTCAACCCTGGCATTGCAGGTCCAAAATCTGTTTATAACATGGCTTTGCCTTCTATATTGCAGCTATTCTCTACAGCTAACCCAAGTTTGCCTTGTGCTATATCTACCGAAGCAAATCTCAGTCACCAAGCCACAGACACACAAACTCTGGCCAAAAGCAAACCTAACCATTTTAGGTTATAATTAACATGAGATAAATCTTATATCACAAATGAGTTCAGATACCCATTTTTAAAAATTTTCTTCCATTTTCACATATATGTGCATATGGGGTGTGTTCATGTTTATATGCATGTTTGCATGGGTATTGGTGCATTGTGTGTGAAGGTCCATATATACGCATGAGAGCATGTGTGTGCAGAGCCTGAGGTTGGTATTAGAAATCATCCTCTATTACTCTTGCACCTTCTTCTTTTGAACCTGGGTCTCTAAATTCACAGTGACTGTCATAGTTGGGCACAAGCGTCAACTTGATGGTTGCAGGTTTGAGCTCTGGGCACATTTGTGGAGAATTAGTAGTTGAGTTGAGCCAAGAGTGAACCTGAAGGAGATTGTCCTTCAGGGAATGGGGAAGGCCCAGCCTATGGCGGGTGGAATTAGGCCCTGGAATAAATCATGGAGAGCTGGTTGAGAGAGTTGGCATCCTTTTGTATACTTGGCCAAACATGCTGGTCTGGCAAGTAAGGATCATCCCTCTCTCAGCCATTACGTGGAAAGAGTGTGGCCAGTTCCCTCGGCCCTGGTGTTGGTGTGAGCTCTCCTGTCAAGCTGGACTGAGAACTGTAACCAAATAATCGTAAGAGACAATAAACTCCTTGTTCCCTTAAGCAATCATGCAGGTGAACTGTAACAGTGTGTCACAGAGGCTAGTGTGGTTAGCCAGCTTGCGCTAGGAATTCCCTGTCTTCTCCTTTCAAAGCCGGAATAAACAGTGCATTAACCACTGGGTCACTGCCACAGCCCTGCCCATATAATAGATACATAATTTGCATAAAACATTTCTTAAGCCCACTGTATTCTAATGCTTCTGCTTCTATTGCATGTTATTTTTAAACCGTTACTTTGACTACGCCATGATGCATTTCAACCACAATCTCACTAAGATTCTGAGTTTTGCTACCAGTCTGGAGATGATTCTTCTAGTCTCTGACACCTGTTAAAATAAGGCATGATGTTAGAAAGGTCTTTTCTATATGTATGGTTCTTCACATTTCTTCATTCTCTGTTCATTGGTTCAAAGGAGAGTGGTCAGGGAGCTCAACAGGTAAAGGCATTTGCTGCCAAGACCGATCAAACCTGAGTTTGATCCCTTGAACCCACATGGAGGAAGGAGAGAACCACAAATTAGCCTCTGACCTCCAAATATGAGCACAACATGTGTGCAATCCCCCACCACGCACACACACACAATAAATACATGTAAACTAGTCCAAAGCCACAGTCATCAGCTGAGCATAGTGGCACATGGTGACAGGAAGATCACGAATTTAAAGTCAGCTTGAATTACATAGAAAGACTCTTTCTCAAAAAAAAAAGGCTGGGACCATAGCTCTAGATAAATCTATCTCTATCTGGATAAAGTGCCTGCTGAGCAAGCAAGAGAGCTGGAGAGTTTGGAACCCCAAGTTCCATGCAAAAAGGCTGGGTGGTTGTGGAAACTCACCTGTCATATACCCTTTCAAATTGGGAATCTCCAGAGCGATCGGACTACCAATATAGCCTTATATATGAGCTCTAGGTTTGATTAGAGATCCTGTCTCAAAAGAATAAGGTGGAATGGAACCAAACCATCCAAATCTCTCCCCATCCTAAAGCTCAGGGAAACTTGCGGAAGAGAGAGCGGTAAGATTGTAAGAGCCTAAAGATGGGGAGGAGCAACGATACGCAAAAAACTCCACACATAATCGGATTTTGTATGACCTATGCAATGACTGACATGTCAATGACTCCCCAAAGTCTAGCATGGATCACAGGCACTAGGATCTTTAGAGGCAAGGGATTAACAGTCACAATAGTGCTCCCATACTAAAGGGGAGCATAAGAAAGGGCTCAGGGCAATGCCACTGAGTCCTTACACCTCATTAGAGTGGAGGATGCAGAGGGAAGTTTGACCTTCACACTAAAGGTGCTTCAGGGAATGGGATGAGGGGAAGAGGGGGGCATTGAGAGAAAGGGAGGGGGTGAAAGGAAGGGGAATAGTGGGGGTGGGTGCAAGGGGGACTGGGGAGGGGTGGAGGGAGGGAGGGAGAGAGGGGATGGGGTACCTATTAAGTTTGTTTGATTGGAAAAAAATAAACATAATAGAAAAAATTTTTAAAAAAAGAAGAAGAAGATAGGAAGAGATAAGTCTCCCATGGTATGCCCTATTGCCACTGGCGGACTATCTGCCAGTCACATTGTTTTAAACCAACTTCCCCAAAATTGGAACACCATACCAAGCTGGATCAGTAAGAGTCTCCACAATTCAAATCATACTTTAGGGCAAATGTCTGTCCCAAAGTTTATCAGGCTCTTAGTTTTTCCACAGTTTGGCCATTGGAAATCAGAAGGTACCACCTCATATATACCACTCTGCTATGGAGATTATTTTGAGCCCAAAGCAATGAAGAAACAATACAGTAGATCTGCAAGACAGCCGAGCAAGAATAAACACTTGCCCAAAAATCTGGATACCTGAGTTCAATCCCCTGAGGCCCACATGGTAGAAGGTGAGAACTTGTTCTCACCTTTGACCGCCACCTGTGTGCTGTCTCTCTCTCACACATAAAATAATAAAAAATGAAAACAGAACAACAATAAGAAATAACAGAAGAGTCCAGCAAGATGTTCAGTGGGTAATAGCGCCTGTTTGCAGACCTAGCAACCCGAGTGTAATCCCTGGAAGTTCACATAATAGAAGAGAAAAAAGAAAACTGACTTCTGGAAGTCTCATATTCTCTCTCCGTCTCTCTCTCTCTCTTTTGTGTATGTCTGTCTCTGTACATGTTTCTAGCTCTATGACCTTCCTGTCTCTGTCTCTCTCTCTCCATCCCATCTCTCAAATAAAGAAATAAATTTTGAAAAAGAAAGAAGGAACAAACACAAAGAAAATTCTCTGCCCCTCTGCTTGCTTCCCATACCAAAGTAGGCATACAGTTCCTCTGGTCATGCTATCCTTCCCTCTGATCCAGGAGGAAGCGAGCCACCCTGTCACAGGAAGTCTGGCACTAAGATGAGTTTGCATGAGCAGCCTTTATCAAAACAACCTTTCTTTTCCATCAGACTTGCTTTCAGCTGCTTTCCCACAATTCACTGTCCTGCAAGCCCAGACTCCTTTGTCATAATGTGTAATCTCCCAGGATTACCCGCTTCTTCCAAACAATGTTACTTCTTCTCAAAAAAAAAAAAATACTGTTTTCCTTTTGTTTATATGTCTATGTCGGTCTGACTCACAGACCTTGGTTACTGAGCCTAAGAGGGTAGAAGGAAAGTTTCTTTTCCTCTGCCCAGGATAGCCAGCCCCATTTAAAACTAAGGTTTGAGAAGACTGGGGATTGGGCTCAGCAAAGGAACCTGAGTTCAGATCCCCAGATCCCACATAAAAATGATCAGTCAGCATGGCCTGTAATTCTAGTCCTGGAAGGTGGAACCTGGGAATTCCCAGAGCAAGCTGGCTGGCCAGACTAGCCCCAGGGGCACGCTGTGGGCTTCACTGAAGACCCAAACTCACAACAACAAGGTGGAAGAATGACTGAAGATGATTCCTGATATCACCCTTGGACTGTCACAGGCACACACACTCAATAGATACACGTTGTTCATGCACTGTACACACGTGTATACACACCCACATGCGAATGCATACACACACACACACACACACACACACACACACACACACACACACACGTACCCCAATACACATACACTACAAAAAAAAAACCCTAGGGTTTGAGAAAACTGATTCTGAAAACTGATTCTGGTAAAGACAGGATTCCTACCAACCAAGGATGACAGACCACTCCATTATCAGAACAGGAAACCCCCTGTCACAGAACTCAGGGGTGCAAACACCAGTTGGAAAAACTCTAGACATTCTCTACCCTAGTCTGGCTAAGTTGGAAGGGGAGGCTTTCTAATGCTAAATGCCACCCCGTTTTCTTTTGTGATGGTGGGGAAGATGTATTCTATAGGTAAGTGGCATCCTTAGCATACCCATTTGTTATTTTTTTTAGATCAACTTCTATACACCTCAGAAATGTTTAAAAAGAGTGTTTCTCAACGCCAGACACCCAATAGTATGAATAGGGCATTTTCAAATGAATATTATTATAACATCATTGGGCATTCCCCTTCCCTCCCTCCCCTCCCCTCCCCTCCCCTCCCCTCCCCCAGAAAACATATTTTGGGAGAGGGTTATTATTGTCATGCACTGACTTAGAAACTGGAGCAGGAGGCAAGGAGGCACTGGTTAGGCCCAGCTCTGAAGTCAAAGGAAGAAACTCACTGCAGGGGAGATAAGGGAGGCTTATCCATTGCATGCAGATGTACCGACCCCTGTGGTTTCCCTAAATGTGGGCTGCAGACTTTGTGGTGGTGGGGACTGTGCTCACACTCTCCTCTAGCTAAAAAAGAAAGAAAAGAAATCAATGGAAAGCTGGAGGAAGTCAGGCACAGACCTTGTGATTTGGTTTTTCTACCTGGAAAGAGTATCCTCCTGATAATGTCTCTACTTTATCTTTAGATTACTACACATCCCTGCATTATGCCATTCACATTTCACTTCTGAAATAGACCTTCCATACTACATATTGAGCTCTCCCAGGCAATAACATGTCAGCAACCAACAAAAGGAAACGACCACAACAGAAAAACCTCAAGGAGGGCTGGGAACATGGTTCAGTGGGTCGACTGCTTTCCCAGCATGCGTGAAGCCCTGGTTGGATCCCCAGTACGTGACAACATGTATCTATAATCCCAGTGCTTGGGAAGTAGAGGCAAGAAGCTCAGGAGTCTCGTGTCATCCTAGGCTACATGATGATTCCAAGGCCAACCTGGGCTAAATAAGATCCTGTCAAAATAAAACAAACACATGAGTAAATAAAAATCCATCCTTCAAGGAAAAGAGCTGAGAATCAGAGACAGGCTAAGAATGTTGATACTAGAATAAGAAGGCTGTAAGGGAACGAGAGTAGCCCAGTTAGTTATACGATGTTCTCTTTCTCTTGTCTCTCGCTAACTGAGCTGGATGATAGCTGAAAGAGCAGACTAGTTCAAAGGCTATATTCCCCAGACTTCCTTGCCAGTGGGGGATCTGAAGAGGGGAAGTTGCCACCCTCCCTCCTTAAAGGGAACTGACTCAGCTGAGCGGCGCCCCCTGCCTTGTCCCGTGACTTCTGGTGACAGGTGCCGCCTGGAGGGTCAGATTTAGCAGCTGAAGTTCCAGGTGTCCTTTTCAGCTGGGATTATAGAAGACTCTCGTCTTGAATGTGGAAGGTGCTTGCTGAAATGATGGAAGCACAGAGATAGTGCCTTGCTTGGTGATGTCGTGAATTCCATCCTCTGTGATCTTAGCCTTAAATGCTCTGCCTCCAGGTCCTTCTTCCTCGCGTCTCTTGCAGTAGGAGAAACAAGGAGTAGGGGATGAAGCTCTCAGCTGGTAGAGTGCTTGTCCAGTGTGCATGAAGCCCAGAGTTCATTCCTCCGCACCGCAGATACTGGGCATTGCAATGCAAGTCTGTAATCCAAGCACTCAGAAGGTAGAGGCAGGAGGATCAGAAATTTAGGGTCATTCTTTGCTACGCAGTGAATTCAAAGGCAACTATGTTATAGGGCACCCCAGGGAGAGAGAGAGGGAGAGAAAGAGAGGGAGACAGAGACAGAGAGAGATTGAGAGGAGACTTCTGTTTTACCTAAATTGCCTATAAGGTTTTCATTGCGTTCAGCCCAGCTTAATCCTGGAGGAAGAATGGGTGTTACAGTCCATGTCTAAACAGGTTGTTTTCAGGATAGGTCTTCAAATACAAGGCTCTGAAACATCTCAGTGAGCAACAATAAACTGTCATTCAATGGGACGTACAAGAAACAGTGAGTCTGTTTCCCAGAGAAGCCAACCTACATCATGACAGACACCTGTCACAATGACTCCATGTGCAGCCCAGGTGCCCCAAGCATGCCCTCAGCTTGTCTTGCACACCTTATCAGGTCTTCTCTCTGCTCTCTGTCCTCCTTGTTTGTCCCTGTCTATCCATACTCTGCCCTTCCATTCCTGCTGATCATTCTATCGTGGCCAGGAACCTTCTGGGTTCTGCATTTCCCATCCTGTCCACCATCCCATGATGTTCTTCATGAGCATCCTAGTCAGTTCTTTGCAGCCCAGCAGCTTGGTGGAGGCTGTTCTTCAGAAGAGTGATTCACCTCAGCGTCCCGTCTGTGAGCCGGCTTTGTCAGGTTTATTTTCTTTCTTTTTAAAAAAGTTTATAAGTTATAGCACTGTGTGAATAGTTGTTCTGCTATATTGTTGAGGAATAATGACAAGGAAAAAAAGGTCTGCATTTGTTGTGTTCTGATGCATTTTCTCCCCAATAGTTACCATCCTCAGCTGGGTGAACCTGATGATTCAGAACTGCAGAAATAGAGGATCATAGATACTCACAGGGGCTCCCAGTTACTGGACGTTGCCCTGACTCTCCCCTGGCCAGCCTTGGGCAGATGACCCCTGGGAAGGGATCACAGTTAAGCACAGGTGTCAACTGGACAGTTGAGAATTTGAGCTCTGGGCACGTTTGTAGAGAATTAATGGTTGAGTTGAGCCCAGAGCAAACCTGCAGGAGATTGTCTAGCTGATGGGGAAGGCCCAGCTCATGGTGGGTGGGATTAAGCCCTGGAATAAAATACAGAGAGCTGATTAAGAAAGTTGGCATCTTTCTTAGCTAGGTATGCTGGTCTGGCAAGTAAGGATCGTCTCTCTCTCAGTTATTATGTGGAGATGATGTGGCCAGTTCCCTTGGCCCTGGTATTGGCGTGAGCTCTCCTGTCAAGCTGGATGAAGAACTGTAACCAGACTATGGTAATAGAGAAGAAATCTCTTGTTCCCTTGAGCTGTTTGATGGTGATTTATCAGCAACCATGCAGGCAACTGCTACAGGAGGGCATGGGCTGGCAGGCCTGCATGTGTTTCCTTGGGCCTCAGGACTTCTCGGCTTCCGTGCTGTGTCTCTGGCTCCCTGGGCAGCCTCCTGCCGCTGTGTCCACACCTGTTTCCTGAGCCCTATTTGCATTCTCCTTGTCTGCCAGAGACATGCCTTTATGGAACTCTGCATGCCACAGGGACTCCGCTTGCAGCCAGAATCAGCGTCCCAGAGCGCCATACTCTCCCAGGTACGTGGGTACGCAGATGCACCCCACTTGGGCTATCTGCTTGCCTGAGCCCAGCTCTGTATCCCAACTTCGTGCTCACTGCTGCTCACTCACCTCCTTCCAGCCCTGACATCCTGACAGTGGTGACCGATATGGACTTTGCCAGTTGTCTAATGTGATTGGGATGAACGTCTCCCAGAAACCCTGGGTGGGACGCTTCTGGTCCCCAGCTGATGACGCTGTTGGGAGACAAAGGGGCCTTTGGAGGTGGGGTCTAACGAAGGATGGAAGGATAGTGGGGTATGCCCTTGAAGGGGATATTAGAACCCTGGCCACTTCTATTATCTCTCTTTACATTCTGGTCACTGTAAGGTAAACAGTCTCCTTTACCACATATACCTACTGCCATGATGTCTTGTACCACCCCAGACCCAAAAGTCACTGGGCCAGTCATGGACTGAAACCTCTAGAGATATAAGCTCAGATACACCTTTCTTCCTTTGCAGTTGATTATCTCAAGTATTTTGTGGTAGAAACAGAAAGCTGACTAATACGCTTGGGTACTAGGACGAATCGCTTAGAATCTCTCCTGGGTAGTTTCTTCATCAGAAGATAATAGAGTTAAACGATATACTCACAGAACTTAAAATTCAGAAATACCGTGATACTTTGAACATAGAAATGTCCTCAAGCACGAAGATGTGCTTTCTACCACCTGTGCCTATATTTTTTCTTCTTAAGCAATCATGTCAGAGACCTTGACAAAGCACCCCTCATATGCCAGGCATGACTGTTTTAATACATACGGTCATTTCACTCTTCTATTAATCTATATCTCTAAAGTGAATAAGATTGTTCTTTATGCTTTGGTCAAAGAACAGCAGAGTATCAAAACAATGTCCTCAAACAGGGTGGTGGATGCGGATGGGAAGTAAAGCCCGGGGCCACTCCACTCCACTTAAATAGAAGCAAGCATCTTGGGGTGCAGGCAAGCTTGGTGCCAGAGTTCTACATTCAAATTTCGAGGCTACTGTGGTTGGATGACAGTGTCCCAAGGTTGAAGGTTTGCATGCCAAGATGGCACTATTGGGATGGCGCCACCAGGAAGAAAAGTTATGGGAAGGAGGCCTATAGATCACCGGGGGCAGGCCAGGAAGGAAATGTGGGAACCCAGCCTCTTCTCAGTTCCTCTGGAACGGCTGTACCATGCATCCCACCATGATTTACCACCTTTGTAAGAGCTCAGGGTTATGAGACCACTTGTTCTTAGAGGGAAATCTCCAAAACCACAAGCCAAAATTATAATCACCAGAAGGCTGACTAACAGAACGGCTGACATTTAAAAAGTAAAGTTTTGGGCTGGAGAGGTGGCTCAGGGGTTAAGCCTCCGCCTTGGAGGTGGAAGGTCCTGAGTTCGGATCCCAGATCCCAGGTATAAACGCCAGGCGGACGCGGGGGCGACGGGGGGGGGGGGCCGGGGGGGTGACGACCGGGGGGGGGGCGCCGGGGCGACGACCGGGTGGGGGGGCGACGACCGGGGAGGGGGGGGGACGGCCTGCGCTTCTGGTCCTGGTAGGGCGGAGCCTGTGAATCCCGGGGCAGAAGGAGGTGGAGGCGTCCATGGTGGTTCGCGAATTCGTCCGTGGTTCTACACATACACAGACACACACACACACACAGACACACACACACACCTGCGTGCGCACATACACACGCACATGCGCACAGTTGAATAAATAATAATTATAAAAAAAATTTAAAAAGTAAAGTTTTGAAAATAGGGGTGGTGTTTAATAAGTAATTGCTGTCAATGATGATTCTTGTTTCCAAAGGGCTTTGGTTTCCAGTTTTCTCCTAGGAGCAAGATAGTCTTTTTGGCTGCAATATACTGATATCATCTTTTAAAAACAAACAAACAAATAAGTTAAATACACACAGACAGGGATCCTAAAGAAAAAAAAAAGACACTAAATTCTTAGAATTCATTTTCAAGCCTCAGTACAGAAGTTAATCTCCTCAAAGTGTGATTGCTTCTGAGGGGAAAAAAGATATTTTTGCTATATACAGAATTCAGAGAACTGATTTAAACAAGCATCAAGTTTCACTTAAAAATTCTACCCTGGTAAATAGCATGCTCTACAGATATGCGATTGGGGGAGGAAGCACCATGGTTCCTAGGCAACAGAGCAGAAGGGACAGAGCAGAACTCAACAGTCAGCGGGAGGGAGGCTGCGCTCCGAGGCTGTGCGCCCCACATTCCACCTCACATGCAAGGCTGGAGCTAGGCATTTACTACCTGTACCAGCAGCTCCTAGTTCCGTGACATGCAGATGACTAGTTTGGTCTTGTTTCGAGAAAGCACTCTCTAAAAGCTACCTGTTATAAAATGTATAATTAATAAATACTGCAAAAGTTATCTAGCAATTAAATAATTGCCTACCTATTAATATGTTGGTATCCCTCGGCTTTTATGCATTATTAAGAATTCTTAAAGCCGAGCCTCCGAGAATATAAATTAGGGCCAAATGTATGTCGCACGTTAAGGTTGAAAATATTGCAACTCTCAAGGGGATTCCAGATCTGCGAGCTATAATTTATAAGGAAGGTACAAATAACTTTGCATATAATTGTTCTCTGGCCCATAGTTATTTCAGAGTTAATTAGATTTAATTTAGGTAGCTTCCAAAACCTACTTAGTGTTGCCGTAGGGAGACGCCCAGGATTTCCTGAGCTGTTTGTATCGCTTCTGCATAATTAATCAGCAAAGCATCCTTATGGTGGACGATACAAAGTTGAAAATCTAGTTCATTATTGAATAGAAAGGCTGCACGCCAGTCAACATTGAGAAGCCTTGTTCCTGGAACTATTTAATTAAAGCTGTTAATATGAAATTCAACCTCACAATGTGTCAGCCTTCATTTCTCTTCCTTTTTTTTAAATAGGCCCAAGTTAGTCTTGAATGAGCTTTACAGACAAAAGGGGCCTTGAACTCCTGATCCTTCTGCCTCAACCTCTCAAATGCTCTGATTGCAGGCAGAGGCCACCATATCCAGCTCATCAGCTTTCGTGTTGATGAACACCAAATAGACATTTAAAAAAAGAAAGACTTTTACCTGAAGAGAGAACAAGTAGTGGAATTATCTTCAAAAAACACTGGAAGGGGGTATGGGTTCAGGGATTAAGGTGTGAAAACATCACAAGTTCACTTGTAATTCATGCACAAGACACTTCAAGAAAAATAAGTATATATTTTATAAATCACTGAAAATATGAGTAGAGCATCAAGACTATTTTTTAACTTTCTTTTTAAAAAAAACTTTATTTTGTGTGTGTGTGTGTGTGTGTGTGTGTGTGTGTGTGTATCAGAGGGCACTGTGTATCCTTGTGAAAGACCAAGGGTGACTTCAGGAATCATCCTCGATTGCTTCTACCTCCTTTTTGCTTTGCTCCAGGATTTCCCAGACTCTGCCTACCAGGGCCAGAAGTGCAGGCTCAGCTGTTTCTGTCTGGCTATTTTTACATGGGGCCCTGGGATGTGAAGTTAGGACCTTCTGCCTTCTTTCTTTTTCCTTTTTCATGTGTGAGCTTGTGCGTGAGTGGGGTACGTGTATGCCATAGAGCACACACAGAGGTCAGAGGACAACTTGTGGGAGTCAGTTCTCTCCTTCTACTTCGTGTGTTCTGAGAATTGAACTCAGGTCATCGAGCTTAGTGGTGGGCACCTTTTACCCGCTGTTTCATCTTGTTAGATCTGTCCCTCCCTTCCTTCCTTCATTCCTTCCTTCGTTCCTTCCTTCCTTCCTTCCTTCCTTCCTTCCTTCCTTCCTTCCTTCCTTCCTCCCTCCCTCCCTTCCTCCCTCCCTTCCTTCCTTTTTTTTCCCTTTCTTTCTTGGTTTTTGGAAAACAAGACATGTTGTTTGGAAACACCCCAACACGTAGCAAGCACACTCTTTTGAAGTTTCATTTGTAGTTTCAGTCATCTCTGGCCAACAAAGCCCTGTTTAAATCAACATGTGAAAGAGGAAAACATTAGCTATTATTTAAAGAGGTCGCCCTTCAGTTGCCCTGCCCCTTAGTGCAGGTATTTCCTCTTCAGAGTGTTAGTCACATGATTATTGGAGGTGTCAAGTTGAAAGGTGAAACCAATGTTTGCCTTAGTTTGCATACCCACCTGCAAAATCAAGCATGCAACTCTCTCCAACAAACAAATTGGTCTCTGTTATTTTGTCATGCTATTTCTGTTAGAGAGATCAACAGGACCTTAGAATGTATTCACCAAGGAAGTCAAACCAAGGAAAGATCAGGAGACCCTAGCTTTCAGACATTGGTTCTCTCCTTTCACCACGTGAGTTATTCTAGGAGTTGAACTCAAATCACCAAGTTTGCAAGTAGATACCTCGTCTGCTGATCTATCTCATCTGAGCCCCAGTTTTATGGTTCGATGATGGAGATCGATCTTAAGGTCTGGAGCATACTAGGCAAGATGTCTATTTAATTCCTCCTTATGTTATGACATGGATGTAATCTGTCCCCTGATGTCACATGGACTGGAAACTGGACCTCCTAATGTATTCAGAGATCTCAAAAGAGACGAGGTCTCATAAGGGTGAATGGGCCATGGCCCTTGCCAGAAGGCTGAAATGCTGCTTGTAGAGAGACTGGACAGGACACCATTACCATGAGAACCACAAGATACAGGCAAGTGAGCCTGCCCTCAGCTCTGGCTTTCCTATTGTCCCCTCTGCACTCAGATGGCTCTTTTGATGCTTTGCTCTGCTGTGACAGAGTCAAGGAGTTCTTAGTAGAATGCCGGATCATGGCGTTTGGACCTTTCTGTCACACAACAGTGAACTAAGTGAAATAATTATGCATAACGACAGCCTCAGGTATTTTCTTATAGCCACGCACACACACACACACACACACACACACACACTCCACCTTACTGGCAGCTTTACAACTCTGTGCCTCCACTGAGAAGCAGGTCTTATACAGACTCTCCAGGCCTCAGCATTAAGGTTGCGTTATGATTATCAAAGCTGCACTAAGGGCTGGGTCTGCAGCTCGGTGGAAGAGCGCTTACCTAGTGTGTATAAGGCTCTGGGTTCAATCCCCAGGACTACTAAGAGAAAGAGTAAGAAAATTACCTATTTAGGAGCCAACAAGATGTTGCTCAGTGTGCAAAGGGACTTGTTACACAAACCTGATGACCTCAGTTTGATACCCAGAACCTACACAAATGTGGGAGAGAACTAACTCCACGAAGTTGTCCTCCGACTCCACATGCATGTTGTAGTATGTACATGCATGTTCTCTCTCTCTCTCCGTTACTAATAATATTATTTTTATTGAAAAAATACTGCATTGACTGAGCCGCACATAGCCCTTGGAATCCTTTACAATGTGAGGCTGTGACAGTTTTAGATGCCACTAAGGAACCCTGCCCAGAGGGAGTGTGCACTGAGGGGCCCTGCACTGAGGAATACAGTGGGTCCTTCATCCTTCTCTTGCATACCAAGGATTTGGTGAAAATTCTCCAGTCTGAGGCAATGTGCTTGACTCAATCTCCTACTTTCAGTGGATATTTTGGTCCCAATTATCCCACAGAACTCGCGCCTTCCTCTTAGACCCAGAGATTACCAGCTGCCTGGTGCCTTCAGGCCTACTCGTTTCTTTGTGTTCCTGCCCTGTTATTTTTCTGTAGAAAGTTCTGTTATGTGTGGGGGTTATCACAAATCTCTGCAGAGGGATCACTTGTGGGAGTTCGTTCTCTCCTTCTACAATGTGGGTTCTGGAGATGAGAACTGAAGTCATCAGACTTGGGGCAAGGGCCTTTTCCCACCAAGACATCTCACTGGCCATCTAGAAAGATCTTCCTCTTGTTTTCGGAGAAAGGAAAGCTTTTGCATATCTCTAACTTTGATTTTTCTCCTACGAAGGATCTGGGTTTGGTGCTAGAGTTAGAAAGGGATTTACGTACATGCTGAAACCAGCAAGCAGTCAGACTTCCGGCGGGAGGTCCATGACAGCCGAGCCTTGGGTATGAATTTCAGAGACAGCAAGGAAGGCTGGCACGGCTGGGCATGGGTGTCAGAGAGGGTGAGAGAAAGATTTTACTTGGTGTGCTCTGTGCATGTTGGCAGGGGGGAGGAGGGAATGGGGGCGGGGGGACTCACCAGAATTTCGATTAGAAAGGAAGACAGCAGCAAAATAAAAGAAGAAAAAAAGAAATGCAATACCACTCACTTCAAATCATTCAGCTCTGCCCCTTCTACTGATAATTTTCTTTTTCTCTGCCCCCCCCCTTTTTCTTTTAAAAAGCACGACTCATTTTGGTCACTTTATTAAATGACATTAAGCAGTTTAAATTTCAACTACTAAACAGCATTTTGAATGATGAAAACACAGGTAGTATATTGTTATGGTTAAATGATTTTCTTTAAAAATACAATTCCAGGCTTCCTCAGAACTTAAGTCAACTACCATGTCTTCACAACTATGCCCAGAGCACAAGCCTTCAGTTGGCAAGTTGACGAAGATGTCTAACTATGACAAGTCTTAAAGGAGAAGTCCCAGCTTTTCTACAGTACTCAAGATACTCAATACAGAACCGCAAAGCAATCTGAATAGAAACAGAAGCAAGTCTTACAGCTGTATGATTTCAGCAGCCAGAGCTGACTGAAACATTACTATACAACTGGGACAAAACATACTCAACACCACAATATTGCACAGAAACACTTTATGCCCAAAGAAATGAAGCAGGTCACAAAATGTGAAGAATTTGACAGGTAAAACTGTATTACAATCAACAATTTTTTCATTTATTTATTTATTTATTTAGCGTGTGTGTGCGTGCGTGTGTGTGTGTGTGTGTGTGTGTGTGTGTGTGTGTGCGCGCGCATGCGCGCGCGCGTGTGTGTATCAGAGGGCACTGTGTGTCCTTGTGGAGAACAAAAGGTGACTTCGAGAATCATCCTGGATTGCTTCTACCTCCTTTTTACTTTTCCCTGAAATTTTCCAGGCTCTACCCACTAGGGCCAGAAATGCAGGCCCCAGCCATTTCTACCTGGCATTTTTTACATGGGACCTGGATTGGAAGTCAGGACCTTCTGCTTGGGAGGCAGAGTCTTAACCCCTTAGCCATCTCTCCAGCCCTAAAAGCAACATTTTAAATCGTTATTTTTAAGTTATTGCAACTGTTGAGGACATCTAAAATAAATATTAAAACAAGCTTTTTAGTATCTTATTGGTATGATTTTGTCTTTAAATAGCTGTTGAAATTTGCTGCTTTACTAAGTACATATTATATAGCTAAAATGTCAAGGGCAAAGAATGTATTCAAAGTGGTCCAAGTTTTATTTCTAACTTTCAGATTGCCAATTGCTTCTTTTAATTATTATTTTTTAAGTCACAACTTCATCCATAGTGAACAGGGATTAGAAGGTTGCTTAAAACTTTCACATCTATAGACAGTTAATTTTTAGCCAAACTAAGAGGAAAGAAGAAGAGAATGAAAATAGAGAAGGCTGGGGAAGGAGAGGTAGGGGATGAACAGCAGAGGAAAAGGCTGTGAAGAGAAAAGGAGATTCTCCGGAGGAGAAGAAACAATCCCTTTACATAGTTATACTTCCCTTCTGAAGTGACCATCTCTGAATGGCTCGTGCCCTGAAGTAGTTCTTAGTGTCTTTTATTTACTGCATACAGTAATAAATGGCAATGAAACAAACTCATTGTTGAGCAGCAGCAACTGAAGGAAGGTTTCTTTCAGCCTACTGTGGGAGGGGTGCAGGCCATCTTGGTAAGAAGGCGTGGCAGCAGGAGCCTGTGGTCGTCGATCATAGTACGTAGTCCACAGCCAGGAAGCAGAGAACAGACAGGAAGTGGAATCAGCCCTCAATGACTCTTCTTCCAGCAAGGGTTCATCCTGGAAAGAGTCTATAACCTTCCAAAGCAGCGCCATCCAATTGGAGATCAAGTATTCCACCAGGAGGTTATAGGGCACAGTTGACATTCAGTCAGTGTGTGTGTATATGTGTGTGTTATTTGGACCAGATGAGAAGGAAAAGCAGGATCACCAAACACCCCTGGATTCATCTTCTTTTTCCTCTTCATTTTATACATGAGAAAAGTCAGACACAGGAACAGGTCACGGACTTGTCTTTGATACACAAATGCACACATAAACCAGAACCTCAGGTTCCCAACACTGATGTAGATTTCTGAAGAAATGTACACTACAGCAGGTATGCTATGAACTAAACAATAGCATTTGTGAGGTTTGGTTCTTGTAATTGCAAACTCTGTAAATGTTATGATGGAGGGTCTGACATTTTAAATATATTATTCACTTATGAGGGAAAGAGAAAGAAATAGACAAGAGAGCGAGAGATAAGGAAATAGGGAAAAGTAGACACACGCATCACATGACACATGGGTACAGATCAGAGGACAACTTTCAGAAGCCAGTTCTCTCCTACCATGAGGGCTGCAGTGATCGTGTGCATCAGGCTTGCACACAGATGTCTTTACTCACTGAATCATCTAGCCAGCCCAGGTCTGATGATTCATAAAGTGTAATTTCAGTGTCAGTTCAGCAAATGGAATGCACTCTGTTTTTAATAATTTACATTTTGGAAAGTGCCATAAGTGGCAGAAGGACTTAGAGTTTTCATGGGATAAAAATGTGTGTCTCACTTTGGGACACTCAGCCAATACTGGTCATGGGAAAGAATAGAATGAAAGTACTGGAACTGTGACATTCCTAGTTTCACTGTGGACCTCTAAGATCGATGTTCTGGAAAAAATTTGCTTTACAATAGGGTCATGGTTTTTCTCCCAACAACTCACTGCACAAATCTGACATCATTTTCCTTTCTCATTACAGGTGATCTCTATTCATTGAGTGGTACTGAATATTTGATGTTTCATAAATATGGTTTGCTATCTAAGGTGATAACGCTCACCACCTACTTTGAAGACAATAATACATGGAAGATATTTTTGCCCTATCCTCCTGTTTCAGGGAATAGTGCTTTCGAAGATACAATCTTTTCACTGGAAACACTGCAATTTTATTACTTAAAAATTACATTTATTTATCTTCTGTATGTGCATACATGTTTCATATGCTTGTATATGCCACAACATGCTTATGGAGTCCAGAAGACATCTTCCTGGAGTTGGTTCTTTCCTGCCATGTGGGCCCTGGAGATTGAAGTCAGGCCATCAGGCTTGGTTACAAGGGTTTCTGTCACAGACCCATCTCACAGACCAATTTTTTTTTAATGTCATTATGCATTTTCTTCCCTAGTTTTACAAAGCATGTCAAGCAACTATCCCTGCTCTCCTCTTTTCCCCTTCTCCCCCCCTTCCCTTCTCCTCCTTTCATCATCCATCCCACTCCCTCCCACCTTCTTATCCGTATGCTTCTCTGGGTCTCCGGGTTCCCTCTGGATCATCTGCTATAGCAGGGGTTCAGGCCTCTGCAGCAGATCAAGGAGCCCTTCCTTGGGCAGACCCACTGACTGGGGTACTCCCCCTCATCTGTCTAGCTCTAGCCCCTAAGGTTCCCACCACACATAATTATTCCTCCTGAGATCCTCGCTAGTCTATGGGGGCATGTTGGTATATCAGTCACTGTGAAGGTCTAGTAAGGACAAGTTTCATTGCAGTGAGTTCCTGGATTCAGCAGCCCTGCCTTGAATGGAATGTCTTGGCCAGCAGTTGATCTTCCCATCTTTAGGTTCTTACAATCTTACCACTCCCTCCCCGCAAGGTTCCCTGGACCTTAGTTTGGGGAGAGATTTGGTTGTCCTGATTTGGAGTGAGCATTGCAAGGACACTCCAGTTTTTCAAGAGTGAAATTTTTCAAGGAGGTTTAGATATTAGGGTAGTAATTCCCTTCTAGAGCCACAAGTCATACATATTTTCATACATGGATACACTCGTCACTTTGTGTATACAAAGAAAAAGTAAATGTATAACAGTAGTAACTAAATTGTCATGTGTACACACACATACACACACATGCCAATTACTACTGAGTTCAAAATTTAAAGGATTTTTAAGGCTGGAGAGGTGGCTCAGGGGTTAAGCTTCTGCCTTGCAGGCAGAAGGTCCTGAGTTCGGATCCCAGATCCCACGTATAGACGCCAGGCGGAAGCAGGGGCGGCCTGCGTTTCAGGTCCTGGTAGGGCGGAGCCTGTGAATCCCGGGGCAGAAGGAGGTGGAGGCGTCCATGGTGGTTCCTGATTCGTCCGTGGTTCTACACACACACATACACACATGCGCGCGCACATACATACACACACACGCACAATTGAATAAATAATAATAAAAAAAAATTATAAAAAAAAAATTTAAAGGATTTTTAAAGGGGGGCCATAGAGATAGTTCAGCAGATAAGGTGACTGCTCATAAAACCTGGTAACCTGAATTAAATCCCCTGAAGCCCACTTGGTGGAAGAGGAGAACTGACTTCCAAAAGTTGTTCTCTCAACTCGACTCCTGTTCTGTGGCATGTGTATGCTCACTCTCTCTTTCTCTCTCTCTCTCTCTCTCTCTCTCTCTCTCTCATGTGTGTGTGTGTGTGTGTGTGTGTGTGTGTGTGTGTAAAGTATTTAAGGGTCAGAGAAATGTCTCTTGCAGAATGTAAGTTTCAAAAGAGCAGAGACCAACTCTAAATGTGCTCAAATTGTAAAGTTCATTGACTCAATGAACATTTACCACTTGACTGAATTAATGGATGAGCATTAACTTAAAAATTAAGAATTCAAATCTATGTGTATATTTTAAATTAAATCAGCTCCTTTCAATAAAAGACTCCAAAGAGATACTACTACCATTGTTGCAAATGAAAGCCATACTCCTAAGTGGATTTTCTTCTTCTGACTTGGTACATGTAAATGTAGTTAAAGTCGTTTTGGTGTTAAAGGTAAAGTTTTGATCCTTTGATAAGCAAGTGAAAAATAAAAGAAGTGATAGTTTTTTTCCCCCTAACCAATTTTTTCTACTAATTCTATTATGCTGAACCTCACTTTTCAAAAGTCTGTTCTATGTTGCCATGGCGATCCATCCCAATATGGAAAATCTCAATTATTTCACACTGACTTTCTTTCAAGTTTCAGTATCATGCCATTACCACCCACTTCCTCCAATCACTGATCCTCTCACTAGCCTCTTTTTTGGGAAGCTGTCATGAGAGTTAGGGGCTAAGGAAGGGTGCTGAATGGAAAGTGGGAATAGATAAAGATGTAGGAAAAAAATGAAATTTGAAAATAACGCCTGAACGCCATATAGTAGTCTCTTCTCCAATATATCATGAACTTTTATTTTATAAGTGATATACTTATGCGTGAATAGGGTTTGAAAGAGAGTAATCTGGTAATAAAGATATATGATATGTAGTAGACTTTAAAGAATATCCTTAATATAGAAAAGGTCTTGGAAGAAGAAATATAGGCTACCATGGGTGGCAAGGTGAGGATGAAATAATGAAGGGGAAATGCCTAAGGGGAGTATAACAGTTACTCTTAACTATTGCTGTGAGAGAGCACCCAAAGTCAAGCAACTTAAGGGAGAAAGGGAGGTTTATTCAGCTTACGGTTCCAGAGGGGAGGCACAGTTTCTCATGGCAGAGACATCATGGCTAGCTGACCAAAGCTGGAGGAGGCTACATCACTGCAGACATCTTGGAGGATAAGAGCTGAAAGACTGCTTGCTGCAAAGGCAGACTTCTCCTGAAGGTAGGGTGGGACTAATCTACCTCAAGGCCCACCTCTTGTGACTGCCTTCCTCCACCAAGACTCCACCTCTCAAGGTGCCATGACCTTGCCAAACACATGAGACTGTGGGGGACACATTTCAAACCATGACAGGGAGGAATGAGGGGATGGAGTATGGGAGGGGCTGAAGGAGTAACAGAAAACTCTATTAATGGTGGATGCAACCAGACAAAACCTTCTATACTATAATATGGCAAACAATATTTATTTTTTTAAAAAGGAACAAGAACAGATATTCCCTGTACAGGGAAGCACAGAAGAAGATAGGACAAAACAAAACAACTCAAACCCAAGGGCAATTGAACAATTACTAGAAGCAGCAGGTAGGTGATACTTCCTGATAAGTTGTTGGTCAGAAGAGTCTCGAAGACCCTCCAAAAAAAATAACGTAGGGTTTTGCCATTGCCCTTGGCTGCCACCCCCCGGCCAGAAATGGGCCGTAAGCATGTGGATTACAGGAGTTGCGCAAAAACTTCACTTGAAACTGGAAGCTTCTTCCTTGCTGGACGGCTTTCATAGTACCAAAAAGTACTACACAAGTTACAGGGAGGCAAAAGCAATCAACAGTCTCAACAATCTGCAAAACTGCAAGCTGCAATAGCAATCACCCTGGCAAGAGGTGATCACCAGTGTAATAGTGGCATGACTGGTAAGGGGGCATCCAACAGCTTTCTGACTAGATTTCAGACCCACTTGTTAGCAGGGATCCTGTTGCTGGTACTATAAACTAGAACAAGAACTTATGAAAGGGGAGAACATAGACTCTAGATGGAATGTAAGCTATAAAGGTTTAGCTATAAAGACACTATATTAAGTTGCCTTTTAAACAAATTATGCATATAGATTTGTGTAGTATTCAGCACTCAATGTAGAAGCTTCCTTCTGTAATAGACGGCGTTTATCACAGAAAATCACAACTAGACAAAAATGCAAAAAATATGTGACTGCAATCTGCTTGGTCTTAAACAGAATATCTAAATTATTCCAGTTCTTACCACAAGGTTCAGGGGGGAGGAGAGAGGGATAAAATTATCAAAGAAGCACTTAGCACCCAACCAAGACAGAACCATGTGAAATGGAAGACCTGTAATACAGACACCATAAGTAGCCAAGTAAAAACATCTATGGATGCTAAGCCCTTTTCAGGACATCTAAACTATCTCCCATCTCAAGGCTCAGGGAACCTCGTAGAAGAGGGGCGGTAAGAATGTCAGCGTCAGAGGACAAGAAAAGGTAATGTCAGACAGTAGCCTCTGTTCAAGTCAGGGCTGTGGTACCCAAGATCTCAATGCAGCAGTGTCTACTTCCACTAGACCTCTACAATAGCTGCTCTAACAAATTTTAAAATGGGACAGAGAAGCCCCTATCAAACATGATGCTACCTTGAGAGATTGTATGGGATTCTGCCCATGTGTGGGCCATTTGTGCTCTGACAAGTGCCCAAACACTAACTAGAGTGGGCATCCTAGAAGTAACCTAGTTGCTTGCACATATAGAAAAACACAAGAGAGGAAGGAAAACCAGTGGGCAGGAAGAATAGAAAGGGTGAAAAGGGATGCAGGAGGGAAGGGATAGGAAATGATCAACGAAAACACATAAATTAAATCAATTTTAAATCAATTTAAAAAATAATGTTTATGTATTTTTTTAAACAGTAAAAACCTTTGTAAAACAACAAGAAAAAAATAAAGTTAAACCTTCAACTATGGTTTGCATATGGTTTACGTGTGTCTTCCATGGGTTCGTGTGTTGTAATTTAATCAACGTGGTGGGGTAGGTGTAAGTAGAAACTTAACCCAACTGTGGTATATAAGTAGAGTCCTTTGAGAAGCAAGGCATGCTAGTTGGATACAGGCGTCAATTTGACAGCGGGAGGCTTAGCACTGGGCACATCTGTGAAGGATTAATAGTTAAGACATGCCTTAAGCAAGCTGTGGGAGGATATCTAGTTGATGTGGGAGGGCCCAGCCCATGGTGGATGACACTATTTCCCAGGCTGGTGGATAAGATGGAGAGACTTGGTTCAGCAGATTGGCATACACTAGCATATTCACAGACTAGCAAGTAAGGTTTGTCCTTTTCTCAGCAATCCCTGTAGATATGATACGGGCAGTTGTCTGGACTCCTGTTGTTGGTATGCCCTCTCCTGCCAAGGGGGACTATAAATTCTAACTAGAATTGTCAGTAAAAATAAAACCCTTTGTTCCTTTAAGATGTTCAGTTGTATGTCTATCAGCAGCATGAAGAGAAACTGCAATAATAGGTAAATAAATATCCTTATAAAATACCCAGTCTAGGTAACTGAAAAACGAGGCAGGTTTACAAATGAAAAAACCAAAGCAACCAAACAGATAAAAGCATATGAAACCCTGCCTGCACTCGAAGACATAAAAGTTAGAAAAGGGGCTGGGGAGGAGATGGCTCAGGGGTTAAATAAAGTCTTTGCCTCATAAGCAAAAGGACCCGAGTTCAGATCTCCAGATCCCACATAAAAATTCCAGGTAGATATGGTGATTACCTACAATTCCAGATCTAAAGGGTAGAGCCTAGGAGACCAGAGAAGGAAATAGAACAATTCGGGATGATTCCTGTTGTCACCCTTGGGCCTTCACAAGCACACATGCTCAAGCTCCCTCTTACACACACACACACACACACACACACACACGTAAGACAAGCTGCCAGTCCCTCGCACAGAGAAAAATTCAAGAGGCGGCTGATACTAGCATGTGGGTTTGTTCAGTTTGGTAAGAACGTAGATCACTCTGCTTTTCTGAGTATTTTGGAGCCAGCATTTCCACCTGGAAGGGGGAAGAAAATGAAAGATGCGTATTTACAAATTGGATGTGCAAAGATATCTCTCATTTCTGCTGTTTTCATATTCCCCCTCCCCCCCATGGAAACGTTACCAAGGAACTCGGATCTCCTTTGGTGAACTTTTCTAGTCCTTATAAAAGAGTTTAAAAACAAAGTCAGAGGAAGCTTCAGGACCATTTTATTAGCGTTTGAGAGAAAAACAACAGAGCAGGAAAGGTGCAAGTCTTGGTAGCTGCTGGTAGGAGGGAGATGGAGAAAGCTAGCCCTGCCTTTGAACTGGCCAGGAGGGTCGAGAAGCAACTGGAATTGGGGAAGGGGGGTGTTCAGAGACAGTGAGGAGGTCCAGAGTGCTGAGTCAAGTGTGCTGAAGATTCGGGCCAGTACCAAAGGAAGAGATAGAAATGGAAAGTTACACCTTTAAGTCAGAACTCAGAAAAGTGCGTAGGCTTAGTCGAAAGGATCTGTAAGCAGCTGTAGGGAGGAAGAGTTTAATTATTGCTTCTGTCGCCTCAGCATGACTTCAGGTGAATCAACTTTGGTCCCCTGGTCAGATGATTGACAGGCCCAGTTAAATTCTTTTCTTATTTATGTCCTTCCCTTCCTTTTTTTTTTTTTCCATTTACTTTTGTGGAGGGGGTAGGGAGGACATGCACGGATGTGCATATTTTCTCTTTCTCTCTCTCTCTCTCTCTCTCTCTCTCTCTCTCTCTCCTAAATAAATAAATGGACTGTCTAAAAGCTCATTCTGTTCTTCTGACCAGGAAGAACAAGTAACTTTCCAACAAAGCCCTGGAATCTTTGCAGATCATATTGAAATCCTAAGGAAGAACAAAACTAAAGCTTCTCAGAAAGAGAAGAGTTGCCAGAAGTTGATGATAAGGGAGGGTCACTCTCCAGGGTCTCCTGGGCTGCCAGTTCCTCACCTAGCTGCACCTAAGAGAAAAAGTCAACATTTATCACAGAGGACCAAGTATATAGATAATTACTGGACCATGCTGCAGACATCGAAAATATTCCTGGAAACTATTTCTTTCTCATTTTTCTTTTCGCATGTATATGTGTGTGTAGAAGAGGGAACTTGAGTGTGTGTGCTTGTGTAGGCCCAAGGATGACATTAGGAATCATCCTGGATTATTGGGCCTCCTTATTGCTTTGCTCTGGAGTTTCCCAGATTCTATCTTCCAAGTCCAGAATTACCATATCCATCTAACATTTTTATGTGGAATCTGGGGATCCAATTAGATCCGTTTGCTGTCAAAGCAAAGTTTTAACCCTTAGCTATCTCACCAGCCTGGAACCTTTATTTTTTGACGTGAAAATACTTTATACTGACATGAAGATATATCAGTCTTACGTGTGAGAAGAAAAATACAGACTTCTAGAAATTTGTAGGAAAGATAAATGTATAATCAATGAAGGTTTCAGTTTTCATAAAGAATGATAAACCTAGAACAGGATAGAAGAAAACCACAGGGCAGTGTGAGGAGTTTCCCAGTAGTTAAAGCCCCATGTTGCTGTTGGGTTGTATTTCGTTACAAATAAATCCTCTTCAGACATCATGTGCATTTCTGAAATTTTCCCGCAGATAACTACTGGTCAATGACATTTCCTATGAAAAAAATCCAAACACTCCCTTGTTTTTTATTACACTTTAGTGCAAGATTTTTGAGACTCTTTCTATGAATCAAAAACTTCCTTGGTGTTATGCATGGCTATTGCATTCGAGAGATGGATCCAAGGAAGATCACCAGTCTGGGCTATACAGAGTGAGACAAAGGGGAAAAAAATTGACATGGAGTCCCTTTTTCCCTAAGGGGCCTGTTTGGAACAAGAATCATCTCAACATTGCTCCCAACGTGTCCCCCTGAGTGGCTCTCTGCCTACAACACAAGCCAAGAGCAGAGGTAGCCAGGTGACCCACTCTCTGGATCTGTTGCAAGGTTTTTATGTCCAAGTTCTTGTGCTTGGAAGTTGAAGATAGAATGAGAAACCAGAAGATTAAGCCAGATTTTATTACAGGAGAGAAAGAACCCAACTGAGGAGTTCCTCTCCACCTGCGTCTGTGGATTTCATGTCCATATCCTTCCACAAACGAGGGTTGGGGGAAGTTGGGACCTTATCTGACTGGGGGTTGGTGCCAATTTCTGTATAGTGAGACCTTCAAGCCTTTCCCACAAGTCTTTCTACTCTGTCCTATTCTGAGCCACCTAACAAAAATTTTTCTCTCTCAGATCCGACTTGCTCCAAAACATTGAAAATTTCATAAGCTATGACTGGGGGTCCCACACACACACACACGCACGCACGCAAGGAAGATATAAATAAGTATAAAAAATTTAAAGCAACAGTTTAAGCTTGGTATTATTTGAATCTGCCAGAATGAACTTTAAAAAAGTTGTATACGACTTGCATAAATACCCTAAAATGTTAAGCACATTATATAGCAGTAAAACAGTAAATTCTGACTCCATTTCCATTATGTACATTTAGGCCACACATAAAATATGCTCAGATGATTACCAGCATAAAAGAGAGATTAGTGATAAAAGCACATAAAATTTAGTCCCTGCAATTTGACCCTCTCAGGCATAAATGCACTGGTCCAGTAGCAGATTGATGTTTACAGCCTTACAGTTATTCAATATTTAATTTAAATGCAAACAAGCTTATGCCTGGATACCCTTGATATTTTAGGGTTGTTTAAGAGTTTGCTTTTCATCATTACTGGTAGACCAAACTCAGCAAAATGTCCCACTGTAAACAGATTCTCAGGTGCAGGACCTCAGCCGTTAGACTCACCCAACCAGAGGTTTGGGAAAGGGTGGAGGTGGTCAGAGCTAGGCACCCACGTGCCCAGTCCTGCAAAGTCTGCTCTAGCTACATCAGTTTCCTAACTGGTTTCTCTCCCTCCTTCCTATCACCTCTAGTGGGTCTCCTTGAAGTTGCCAGGTCATCCATTCAGCAGGCAAAGATCAAATTATGGACACTTGACTTAAGATCATGCTAATAAACACTTAGGAAAATATTACCTCAAAGCAAATGTGGACTGAAAGGTTGATGCAAAGCTTAAAGAAAAATTAAAACAAAACAAAACAAAACAAACAAACAAAAAAACAAGGGCCAGTGAGGTGCTTCAGTAGTAAAGATGCATACTTGAAAACCTGAGAACCTGAATTCAATCCCTGGAAGTCCACGTGATGGAAGGAGAGCATCGACTTCTGAAAGCTGTTCCCTGACTCCCATTTGTATTTGTATTTGTATTTGTATTTCTCTCTCACTCTCTTTCTCTCTCTCTCTCTCACACACACACACACAATGCTTTTTCCTCTCCCTCTCTCTCTTTTAAATAGATAAATAAAAACAGCTGAAGAAAAGTCTAGACCCTACTAAGTTGCATTTCAAGTGCCATGTACTTAATCTTTCAGAAATGAGCAAAGCAACAAAGATGGTTCATTTTCACCTCTTCTGGGGTAAGATAGTTGCTCATGTCCTATAAGAATCGTCACTTGGCACTCTCCTCCCCCCATTAGTGACAATAGTTTGGCAACACTGTCAGCATACATAGTGTAGTCGTTCATCATAATTTAGGGCAGGAGCTCTTAAATCTGGTTGTAGCTCAGAGTCTCCCTGGGAGACTTTAATCTCCCAAGAGTAGCCTCGCTTCTCACCGCTTTACTCACAACTTTGGGATTCTCGAGAAGAGATACATGCTTCAGCATTTAAAAAATTCCCAGCTACTTCCAGGGTGCCGGGTTTTGGAATACAATTGTAGCAGCTAGTCTGTATGGTTGCCCATAAATTCATGACCAAAAGGCTTAAGGGAACTTAAACCAAGGATAGTCCACTTATAGTTTCTTGTCCAGCTTGCCAGGAGAGCACACACCACATTAGCATGTCTGGCCAAGTATATCAAAAGATGCCAATTTTCTCAACCAGTTCCCTCCATCTCATTCTCTTGTCCAGCGATTAGTCCCGCCCACCATGGGCTGGGCCTTCTCTATCAATTAGACAATCTTCTACAGATGCCTTTGAAGCTTTGCTCAACTATTAACTCTCTACACATGAGCCCAGGGCTCAGACCTTCAACTGTCAAGTTATGCATCAATTTTAATTCTTTTTACTTTCCTAATGTTATCTCCAAGGTACTTGCAGGTTGCAGAATTTGACAGCCTTCCCTTCTAGCAGGACTGAGTGAAGAGAGTCCCTTGAGGGTGAAGCAGGGTTGGTCATTCTTTAGGTACTTGACTGGACTCCACCTTCTACTTACCTGGTCAGAGGAGAATCTCCCCTCCTGCTAATTTAGCCTGGTTTATCAGTCACCTGACCAGGAGCCTGCCTCCACCCTCAGAGAATCTGACCCACCTAGAAACATGCTAAAGAGATTGGAGGATCCTGTACTTTCTCTCCCAGAAAGAAACTCCTTTTCTCAATCTCTTTCTCAGCAGAGATCAGCAGGTTCAGGAGCTACTGGACTTCCTGCGGATCTTGAGCTGCTCACTCTTTGACCTCTAAGTTCAGGAGTGAGACTTTACCCACTGTTCCCTGTGCTCTTGTTTCTAAAACGTAAACAAGCTTTTTCCTGCTCGCCATTCTCTCCCGGCAGCTGCCAGGATTCCCAGCTCCTATCTCACATTTCCTGCCTGCTCTGTCCTTTTCTGCTTTAAAACAAACATAAACATTCTCAACTGTTTTCCTGTCTTATAATTTGGCTATTTGCCAGAGAAAACGAGCCTGTACCTCTGGTCCATATCAAAATTTCAATGCATACCCAGGTCACCTTGAGGAAAGCACAACGCGGACCCTCTTGCTATTTCTACGCCCCTTGGATTCCAGCTCTCCAAGTGGCACAGATGCCTAGCAATTGAAAGAGCCATCAGTTTAAGTCTAGACTGTCCGAGGAGGGAGTCATCAGTCTCAATTCCCTACTGCCAGACCATATCTTCATGACCCATTTTCCATCTTCCTCCCAAGTCTTGACTGACTTGCAGGCATCTCCGCCCACATGGCTACTAGACCAGGAATGGAGAATAGTTACTCATATTTTAATGACTCTGTACGTGGAAATGATAATATTTTATAATATTTTATAGCACTTGATAGTATCCTCTCTTATTATTTAAACTAACATTCAAAATATTTGGCCTTCTTCTGACATTTTCCTTCACGTATCTTGGTATTTTGTTTATATTCATGGCTTCTTTTGCTGTGTCCCACACAGTGTTGCTCCATGGGGACAATGGAAGTAGAAGAAAAAAATCAAGACACATACAGACAGGCTGGGCTCAGGTGGGCTACTGGATCAGGTGGACACAAGATGGGAGTATGGATCAGTCTTAGTATGTTCATTACATATGTTGTGGGAGTTACTCTGGAATATTTTTTTTCTTCCACATTTTATTTTTTTCCTAATCATACAAGCTCAATAGGTACCCCCGTCCTTTCCCTCCCCCTTCTCTTTCCCCATCGTCACCCATTCCACTCTCCCCATTTCCACCGTTCCTTTCACCCCTCTCCCTACCTCCCCCTGTCCCTGTGCTTCCCCCTTCCTCCCTCCCTCCCATCCCCTGGAGCATCTGTTTATGTGGGCGCCGAACCTCCCTCTGAGTTCTCCACCCTAGTGAGGCTTCAGGATTCAGTGGCATAGCCTGGGACCCCTTCTTGGATTCCCCATTCGCATGAGAACTCTATTATGACTGTTAATCCCTTACCTTTAAGGATCCTACTGCCTGAAGCCTTCTCCCCTGTGATTCGTGCTAGACTTTGACATGTCAGCCATTGTGTAGGTCAGGCAAAGTCCAATCCTGGCTTCCGCAGCCAGATACCGCAGAGTGTGGAGTATCTTGTATATCATTCTTCCTCGCCATCTTTAGGCTCTTACAATCTCATGGCCCCCTTTTCTCTCTTTTTTTTTTTTATGGCCCCCTTTTCTGCAAGCTTCCCTGAGCTTTAGGATGGGGAGAGATTCAGCTGGTCTCATCCAGGTGAATAATGTAGGGTCTTTGGTGTTCTGAATTATGGTTTGTTGTTGTTTTCAGTTTTGCTTCTCAGACACCAATTTGGGTAGCAGAGAGAACTCTAATTGGCCAGAAGTCTGGAGTGAAAATCATGCTCCAAGGACTCTAGTCGCAAGCTCAGCTTGGACTTACATTTTGCACTAAAGCAAGGGGACAGCGGAGGAGCAAAGTAGGAATTTCCAGAAGCAAATGCAATAGTTAGTAGTGTCAGTAGGACAGATGGAACACAGATGGGCCCATGAGCTTAATGCTTATGGAACAGAAGCTGAGGCCAGACCCAAACCAGCAGCACAGCCGCAGCCCATGGGGTGGGTCGGTGTCTCAGGAACTCAGTAAGTTCTTCATCTTATTTCATGCATAGTAGTCACTTAACAGTGTATATTTTTTTCCCTCACATAGATAAGCCAATAATAGCCCCTACATCATCCCGGGCATGTTTATTATATAGATAAGCCAATAATAACTCTGCATTAGCAGGTGTCATGGGACATAAACAGTGAGGCTATTGTGATTTTCTTGCAGCCTGCCAGGTTAGCCAGATCCTGGTTCTGACCTGGCCAGTCCAGAACTTCTTTTTTTTTTTCTTCCTGTCCCAATTATATTTAATGTTATTAGATGCCTTATTAGTAACATAAATCCATAAATAATTAGCATGACAATGAAGAGTATTTTTAATCTTTAAATTCTACCTCAGCACCTATTTTGACCTAACTTAGAACCACATTAGCAATTAAACAATGGATACAGTTGATGGAATAAATGCCAGCAAAAAGGTCAATAGAAAATTGTTCATATTCGGGCTGGAGAGGTGGCTCAGGGGTTAAGCTTCTGCCTTGCAGGCGGAAGGTCCTGAGTTCGGATCCTAGACCCCACGTATAGATGCCGGGCAGAAGCGGGGGCGGCCTGCGTTTCTGGTCCTGGTAGGGGGGAGCCTGTGAATCCCGGGGCAGAGTAAACAAGGAGGAGATGGAGGCGTCCATGGTGGTTCCCGAATTTGTCCGTGGTTCTACACACACACACATACATGCACACACACACACATACATGCACACGCGCACACACCATACATGCACAATTGAATAAATAATAATAAACAACAAAAAAAGAAAATTGTTCATTTTCAGGAACCAGAAGTAAAGCATAGGGTGGGTCGACACAAGAGCAAATTTTAAATTGAGAATAAAGTTCTTTAGTATCTGGAACAGGAATATGGTTTTTAAGTGCATAAACACTTGTTTGGAGAGCAGTAACTAGCTTTCAAAAATCCAGTTTGTGAGTGGCCTTCAGAGTCAGTTCAAACATGAATGCACCATAGAAACGTTTTGTGTCCAGGTACTGACCAAGTGGAACATTAACCTTTCCCCAAACTGCAGCATGAACAACAGGGGAGTCTGCTACATGCTTCTAGAATGTAGTAGTATGTCGAAGAAAAAAGCAGCGTGAGAACAGCCAAAAAGAGATGCCTGGAGGTCACTGGTTTTCCGTGACTGGATTAGTTTGGCCCCTTCGTGCATCAGGGCATCTAGTTGGTTCCACGTGAAGATCTGATTCCATGAGTTGTTTTTTGTGTGTCAACGGCGTTTCCTTTTTGTAGTAGACTAAGCACTTTGATCTTGTGGGGAGATTTTCCACTGGCTGGACTAAGGCTCAGGAATCCACAGAGATGAGCCTGTTGACAGGCAAACACAAAGATACCCGAGACTCCAGTGGAGCACTGGATCTGGACTGTTCCATTGACCTGTAACAACGCCCTTCTAAAAAACTCATGAATTTAAGGCCAAAGGAGCATCCCAAAGGCGTTCTCCCACACTAAAGTCATCTTATCTACATTCAAAAAAGTCAAATTATATAAGATGGACTTGAATGAGGCATATCCGTAGAGGTCTTTTCTCCCTGTTTAATTTTAAATAACATTTGATCATGCCATCAGCACGTTCAACAAATCCTTGTCCTTGGGGAGTATAGGGAATGCCTGTTATATGAGAAATATTATATTGTTTAGTAAAACAAGCAAAGACCTGAAATGTATAAACTGGTCCATTATCCGTTTTGAAAACCTGTGGAAAACCTAAAAAGGCAAAAGCACGATGAAGAAAAGAGATGCCAGTCCAGAACTTCTAAGACAGCCTTGCTCACGTCACTTCTGCATGACCACGCTCCTGCTAAGTGGCCCTTTTATAATCCTACCTCATTGCAGCTGCTCTACACACTCACCGCCACTCGCACCCCTCTTCCTCTCTTCCCACTGGTCTCCTCTTTTTCCCCTCAAATGATCCCCCTTCTGTTAATCAACATTTTTTTTCTCAAAAACAAGGACAAGCCAATGAACTGTTGAATAATGAATGAACACAAACAGATGTCCTTTCCTCACCCCCTGTCCCCTGCCCACCGCATCAGACAGACAAAAGAGAAACTTCTGGCAAATAGACTTCACTGAGACAAGGACACAAATGGAAAATGCTTCGTTTGGGAGCAGATCAGCCACAACACCTGTGGAGCAGTGAAGAAAGTAAATGGAATGGAAGGTGGGCAATGAAGACTGGAGGGGGAAGCAGTACTGGATGGGGTAGGTAGAGTTTAATCCTCCTGGGCAACACAAGGTAACAGGCAGAATGATACGGTTACCTCGCCAAGGGACAAGAAAGCGCCAATTATTGGCTAAAAGTTCATGAAGGAGATTGGAAGCCAGGATCTGCTTCTAGGCGAGGTTGCTCCATTTCCCATTAGCAGCTGACCGCTAGCTGCTGGACTGTGTTAAGTGTCATACGTCTGTCCTATGCCTGTGCATGAAGTGCGCAGTGCTAGCGGGCACGTGGGCAAGCATGATAAACCTGAGGAATGT
The DNA here is from genome assembly GCA_023101885.1 of Typhlomys cinereus. Lineage (NCBI taxonomy): Eukaryota > Metazoa > Chordata > Mammalia > Rodentia > Platacanthomyidae > Typhlomys > Typhlomys cinereus. Next base: position 3,213,824 of record JALPQD010000209.1, on the reverse strand, counting down.
GGTAGAGTCACCCTACATACCACCATTTTCTTTTATGGAGACAGGGTGCAGCTGTCTAGCAAGGCTGACCTTTGCCAGGGGCAGTGGGATATTGGCCAAACCACAGCTTCGCACTGCCTCTCAGTAGCCTGACAGATTCTATTCAGGCAAAGCTGGGATTTATGACATGGAAAAGCCTTTCAAGAAGAGTCAGTGTGGAAGAGAGTTAAAGTTTATTAAGAAGGAGTGTTAAACACACATTTATGTTGTGTGTGTATGTGTATAGTGTATATGCATGTAGTGTGTGTATATATATATAATATATATGAATTCATGTAGTATGTGTGTATGATTAGTGTTTATATACATTGTATATGTAGGAAGTGTGCAGACACATGTTTGTATGCTGTATGAATGTGTTTACACATAGTGTGTGTCCTCATACTATGGGTGTGTGTATATGTTAATGTATATGCATGTGGGGGTGTGTGTGTGTGTGTGTGTGTGTGTGTGTGTGTGTGTGTGTGTGTAAAATGCGAAAGCCAGAAGTCAACATCAAGTACCTTCCAAGTCTCTCTTGCTGAACTTGGTGATCCCCAGTTTGGTTAGAGTGTCTAGCCAAAAAGCTCCAGGGATCCTCCTCTCTCTGCCTCTCCAGTGCTGGGATTTCAGGTGTGCACTGCTGGTGCCCAGTCTTTAACTAATTGATTGATTAATGTGTTAATTAATGGGTGCATATGCTGGGATTCAAACCCTGTAATTCTTGATTCTCTGCTGGTGAGAGGATCTCAACCCTACTCAGGACAAGGGACTCCTTTTCCTCTCCACACCTCTGCTCCCGTGTTTCTAGTCTACCTCAGCCTGCCACCCACTGTGCGGCTCGGACTGGCCTGCAACTTGTGATTCCGCTGCTTTGATCTCTCCAGTGCTCAGGTGACAGCTGTGCATGCCACATCTGTCCCTATATTGGTTATTTTTAGTTGAAGGCAATTGGAAGACAGCAAATGTTTGTTCTGTTCAAGTTTGTTTGAATACATAAAGACAGAGAAAAAAAAAAAAGATTTTTATTCTTTAGTACTCTCCTGAAAAGTTTCATCGCCCAGGAAAAGTGGAGTGGAGAGAAATTGGTGCCAGGCCCAATTGTGCTTTGTCACAAGCTGTCATTGCTTCTTTGAAGGCTTCTTTCCTTTTTTCTGAAAGTCGTTACTGGAGGAGATGGCTCAGGAGTAAAAGTCTTTGCTAACAAACAAAAGGACTTGAGGACCTGAGTTTGGAGCCCCAGGTCACACACACAAAAATGCCAAGTGGAAATGACAGCAGCTTATAATTCTAGCTCTGGAAGGCAGAGTCTGGGAAACCCCAGAGCAAAGCAATAAGGAGGCAGAGTAATCCAGGATGATTCCTGATGTCGCCCTTGGCACATACACTCAAGTTCCCTTTCCTGCACACGCATGTACACATGCAAGCGGGCGTGCATAAAAGAAAAGTCGTTACTGTTTCCGTGAGGCACCATATCTTCTCCCTCAACCTATGAAGAGGACACAGAAGTTCTTATATCACACTGAAATTTGGGTATCTGCTTCTCTGTCCTGTGATGTTTTCATGTATGTAACAAAATAGGGTGGTTTTGCCTGTTAATCTGTCTGTAGTCTATTTCACAGATTAGGCTATGAAACCCGTTGAGGGGGAGAACAGGGATTCTTTTTTAAAAAGTCCGTTTTCCCATCATTTCATTGCACCACATAAATATGTTATGTGGCAGCAGTGGAGGCTGCAGGATGTGATTTTCCGGGGCAGCCCAACAGCTGCAAGTGCACAGGAGCCCAGTCCTGAGGTCAAGTCTCCTCTTTTCAGCCCTCCAGGGCCTGCTCCATCTACCTTCCCTGGGGAAGAAGAGGCCCACCCACATTATCTGGAGTACTTAAGTCAGCTGATTATAGATGTTAGCCTTGCTTACGAGCACCTCCACGCAACGCCTCCATCAGCACTTGCTGAATAGCTGATTACTGAGTGCAGCCAGGCTGACGGGTAATACCAGCCATCCTGTGGAATAAACACTGCAGTGAAGGCTCGAGCGCCTCCCACGGGGCGGGGTGCAGGGTCAGAAGAAATGGGAACTCAAGGAACATCAATGAGAGAACAGTCGTTGGGACTAGGGAAAGGTGGATTCTCAAAGAGGAGAGCAAGAGGAAACTGCCTGGGTCAGCACCGGCCAAGGGCACATAAGCCACGCTGAGGCTGGGGATCACCTACCCTATCACAGTGGGACCGGAGCATCTATAATCCTCATTTGCTGGGTGAAGATGCTGCCAACCGTCTTCCCAATATCACACCATGGAGATGGGATTCACATTTCATCAGTTTGGAAGTTCCAAGAATCTCCACCATTCATATGCCACCCCTTTCCATGAATGCTACCTCCTATATGACCTCATAGCCTTTCATATAAATCTCAAGAGACAGGTGCCATCGTCAATCCCAGTCCAAGTGAGGAGACTAAGCCCTGAGGCACCAAGTACTATGCTGGCATTTGGACCTGGTTTATCCGATTCCAGACTTGCATCCAAGCAAACCGAGCATACAACTTGCCTTCAGTCTCAGCTTCACACACATAACATACAAACCAGGGGCTCGAGTCGCGTTCTGACCTGGCCAACAAGAGGAATGGGGCTCAAATGGAAGCAGTAAAACATGTTGGTAGAACAGCGGAGGCAAATGCTGGATCATCCAGAGGGGGAAACTTACACATTGAAGAGAGAAGGAAGCATCTTTAAGAGACTTGCAACTGGGACTGGGGTGCAGCTGAAGGCTAGAGTGTGTGCTCAGCATGCACAAGGTTTTGGGTTCAATCCAAAGCAAAAAGACAGCAAGAAAGGGAGAAAGGAGGAAAGAAGGGAAGGAAGGAAAAAAGGTAGGAAGGGAGAGAGAAAGAAAAAGGAAGAGAAGAAGGAAGAAAGGAAGGAAAGAAGGATGGAAGGAAGGAAGGAAGGAAGGAAGAATGGAAGGAAGGAAGGAAGGAAGGAAGGAAGGAAGGAAGGAAGGAAGGAAGGAAGGAAGGAAGGAAGGAAGGAAGGACAAGGTAGGGAGAGAGGGCACAGGGAGGGATGTTGAAAAAAGAAAGAGAGGGAGGAAGAAAGAATGGGAGGGAGGGAGAGAGGGAGGGAGGAAGAAGTAGGGAGAGAGAAAATAGGGAGGGAGGCTGAAAGAAGAAAAGAAGAAAAGAAGAAGGGAAAGGAAGGAAGGAAGGAAGGAAGGAAGGATGGATGGATGAAAGAAGGGAAGGAAAGAAGAAAGGAAGGATGAAAAGGGAGGAAAGAAAGGAAGGAAGGAGTAAGGATTTAAGGATAGAGGGAGGAAGGAAGGACGGGAGGGAGGGAACAGGTAAACTAACAATCATCAAGAGGAAGCTGGGGCATGTATTAAGCCTGGATTTTGGTTATCGATTGGCAACAGAGAAAACATAGCACTTTGTGCCCACACAGAAGACAACACCAGAGTTGGCGCCTCTTAAATGAAAATATTCCCTTGTCTTTCTCTCAGCTACATATTTTTAGCAAAAACTAAATATATCGTGCAAACTGGGTCTTCACATCTCTGGAGAGAACAGGCATACTTCAATCTGACTTCAAAGGAGCAGCCAGCAGACTTCTCTCTCCTCGGCCATCTTGAAATACTCCTACACGTTTCATCCCCTCTCCCAGAGTTATTTTTTTCTCTCAGAACGTAGAGTACATGAAAAATCTGTACCGCTTTTTTTTTTTTTTTTTTTTTTCTTCTGAGGGCTGAATTTGAACTCCCAAGCTCTGTCTGCTACCTTCCCTCTGGATCTTCAGGGTGTCTTTCATGCCAAGCCTCTTACTGGGGTCACTCTAACTAGATATAGAACAATGGCTTAATTGTGGTTGAAAACCATGTGCTGAAGAGACAACAATAGAGCCATGCTAACATGAGGCCTGAGTTTGGGACTCCATTACTCATATGAAAGTAGGACAGAGAACACTGGGAGGTACAGACGGGTGGATCTCTGGCACTTACTGACCAGCCGGTCTAGCTGAAAGAGAGACCCTGTCTCAAGACAAGATGAAGAGTGATTGTGGAAGTCCTTTAATATCTACCTCTGGGCTCCAAGAAGTATGTACGTCTGTATGCACTATATTTGTGAATGAGAGTGCATGCACACGCACGCACACACACACACACACACACACAAACGTGCGTCCTCTCATGTGAAACCCTGCTTTTGCCAAGGTCTCTTTTTCCTTAATCATATCCCTAACATAACAACCACTAACGCCTCATAATTTTAAGTGGTGAGCGTGAAGCTGCAAGTCAGTCAGTAATCCTAATGCTGCACACAGGAACCACAGCAAGAAAGCTTGCAGCAACCCCGTGAGGTGGGGAGCAAGCTTTGCACCCCTTTTTCCAAGTAGGAAACTGAGGTTTAGTTAATTTCCTGCAACTTCTCCAGGTTTGTGCTGGAATGGAGCCGATTGAAAACAACGGCCTGGGAGGTAAAGGCAAGTGTTTGCAAACGTGAAGGCCCGAGCTCTATCTCCTGAACCAATGAGGAGGAAAGAGAACACAGAATCCGGAAAGCAAAAGTTTGGGAAACCCTGGAGTTTTTAAAGCACTAAAAATTTGGATTGGAGAGATGGTTCTGGGGTTAAACCTCTGCCTCACAAGTAGAAGGACCTGAGTTCAGATCCCAGATTTCATGTAAAAGCACCAGGCAGAAAGAGCAGCGGCCTGCACTTCCAGACCTGGAGGGCAGAGCCTGAGAAAACCCCACAACAAAGCCAAAAGGAGGTAGAGCAATCCAGACTGCGCCCCCTGAAGAGATCTACCATAGACCATTTGTAGCTACAAAGAGACTTTGTTCACAAAGAAAAATGAACACCTTTTTTGGATACTCATGTAAATTATGAGGCTGGCCACATCACCGCCAGGTTATAACACCAATAACACAGCAGCCGATGCTTCGTCAAACAACCACAGCCGGTCACGCTGAGCAAACGAGGGGACGGCGTCAAGTGAGTTTTCTCTTGTGTCTTCTCTGCAGGATTAAAATAAGCATCTTGCTGGCGAAAACATAAAATGCAGAAGATTATGACCTTGGGGAGTCATAACTGATGAGACAACGCAAAAGACAATGCTAGACATTTTTATATTTATCCATTATAATGTCTTCTTGTCATGGGACCCAAGCATAAGTGTAACTCTTAGAAGATGGCTTACTAAGCACCCTTTAGTTAAAAAAGAAATTACTTATGGAAATACAGTAACTCAGGGCTGTAGAGATGACTCGACGGTTAAGCCTCTGCCTGGCAAGCAGAAGGTCCTGAGTTCTGATGCCAGATCCCACGTAAAAATGCCAGGCAGAAATGGAGACGGCCTACACTTCTGGCCCTGGAAGGTGGAGCCTGCGGAACTTCAGAGAAAAAGCAAGAGGAGGTAGTTCAATTCAGGGTGATTCCCGGAGTCACCCTTGGGCTACTATGTGCCCTCTGATACACACATTACACATGCAAAAATAAATTAATTCATTATCTTTTTTTAAAGACAAAAGTTTAAAATGGGAAATTATATTAAAAAAATAAATACGGTAACTCAATTTACGTGTGTGTGTATGTGTGTGTGTGTGTGTGTGTGTGTGTGTGTGTGTGTGTGTGTGTGTGATGTGTGAGCACATGAGTTAAGACGTTTATGTGAAGGTCAGAAGACAACTTTGTGGAGTAGGTTCTCTCCTTCCACCTATAACTGAGTTCTGGGATGAAACTCTGGGATGTTAGGCTTGATGTGTATCTGGCCATCCATGTGTGGTGTTTTGATAGGCTAAGCTTCATCCTCCGCTGGTGGTGAACATACACCTTCCGTGTGTGCACATGTTTATAACCATTGGCCTTGCAGTGTGGAATCTGTCTATTTTCAAACCTTAACCCATGGCCTTGCCCCAAGATAAACACACACCACTAAATAAAAAGATGAAAGCTTTTTTTTTTTTTTTAAATATATCTCATTTCATCTGTGGCCTTGATGGTAACGGCTAGTTCGATGAGTGTTTTCTTATCCCAGACTTATCGAGATGTCCACATCCAGCAGCTTTTTATCCAACAATCACACTTTAGTAAAGTGATTTCTTTTAAATGTATTTTGTTCTCGACATTGCCCTTCAACATAAATTGTGCACAATTGTTTCAAACAAATCATCTGCAGGTAGAGAGGAGAATGTTAGTCCTGTTTCTCTCACAACTCCTCCAGCATACTTGGGAGACTTTTTTGAAAGACACTTACATCGCAAATTAAAAATAAGGTGCTATGATCCAAAGTACCAGAGCAGTATTGTGCGTTAAGAATTTCAAGAGCACTCCCACATCACATAGGAGAACATTCTGCGAGTCTTTTCAAGGCTTATTAAAATTCACTCATGTTAAGCATACAATTCAATGACGTTTAACACATTTTGTAATTTCTTTTCAAATGATCATCCCTGGTAAGAAGCAGTATTGGTTTTCCACCAATCGTGTGAATCAAACCAGCTCATTGGCTGCTGCTGTTTCTAGGTTACGCGTTTGCACAGAACTCCCAGTTCTGGCTTGCTAGAGTTCTGATGGAAAGGCCTGTTTTCTCTCCGTGGCAGATTTTCACAGTATTCAGGTGCCTCTGCCCTGCACTCAGAATACTGAGCATTCCACCTGGCTAAGCTTGTCACCCTGGCGATGAGCTCAGTTAAGCATCTGCAACGCTGCTCATATGTCTCTGTCTATCCACTATCAAAATGCAGTGCAATCAGTCATTACTGGATATACTTTTCTCCAATTCCTGGCAGATGTTCAGCCTAATGGCCAGCAGGAAGCCTGGCCACAATGCATAATGGTTCAGGGGAGTTTGTACCTTAACAATCACCTAGGCATGGGTGTTCTCAAACAGCTTGCTGTGAGTTTTAGAAGCCAACTGGATCCGTTCTGAAAATAGAACTGTTATGTTTCCAATTAACATATCTTTAATCAAAAGCAAAAGAAGGAAGAAAGGGAGAAAGGGAAGCCAGCAGGAAGGGAGGGAGGGAGAGAGACAGAAGAAAGAAATAATTGTGGCTTCCGTAATCCCTGGGTTTCAAGTCCCCCTGGGCGCTCAACACCCATTTGTAAAGACCCAAGAGACCAGCCCTGGGGTCCTTTCTATCTACATCACTCATGATATTTAATACAATGCAAGTTCTTCTTAAATGGTCATATCTTACTACTTAGAGACCGACGACGAGGAGAGAAGGTTTTGTTCATGGTCGCTAGAGACATGCAGTTGCTTCAGTGTGTGCGTGCGTGTGTGTGTGTGTGTGTGTGTGTGTGTGTGTGTGTGTGTGTGCTCTGAAGGAATGAAAAGTCTGTTTTGAAATAAAACGATGAAACATGGAGCAATGAAGGTTATTCAAAGCAAAGCATGTTCGGTGAGTACATGGCATAGAATTGTACCAAGGATCAGAGCATTCTGGAGAAGAGCAATCAATGCCCATCACACACATTAGCAAAAATTCCCTCGAGGGAAGATTGAGCTCAGAGGAGAGTTAGCAACCTTAAGAGAGCTCAGATCTAAATAGGACATCCAAATCACTTTGCATGGTTTGCGGAATCTTGCAAAAAAGGAGATAAGAATGCAAAAGCCTGAGCATGGAGAGGGGTGTTGTGAGATAGTACCCTCTGGATGTGATCGGCTGCCACACCCAAGAACTCACTACAGCGAGGTTCTACATCCACTAGACCTGAAAGATAGCTGGCTTATCAGTGGAGGAGAGAAAGTCTCAACAGACACTCCACCTCTGTAACAGACTACTGAGAGTTAGTACCATACAGGAGAGGTAAGCTACTTTCCTTGATGATTTACCCACGGATAAGTCATCCATGCCCCGGCAAGTGCTCAGGCCCTTGCCGTTACAAACGTCCCAGATGAAACTCAGTGGGCCACACAAGCAAAATGACATGAAAGTAGGAGGGAGACTAGCTGGAAAGGAGGAAGGGATGGGATTAGTAGTAAGAGGTGAAAGCATATCAATTCATTGTATTCTTGTATGAAAGGGTCAAGAAATAAATCTGAAAGAATAACCTTAAGAGAATATTTTTGAGAACATTTGAGAATATTTTCATACATACAGTTATAATTTCAGTAGAGTGACATAGCCTATATATTTTTTTTGAGGATTAAGGCAGAGTTTATTAGAAGAGAGAAAGAACAAAACTCATGATTGTGAATCTGTGAGAGGCAAAAGAACCCTGGAAAACTCATGGACTCCTGGTATGGAATCCATAGGGGTGAGAAAAACGTCTAGTAGGAACTCATGAACCAGATCTGGAGTACTATAAAGGGCAAGGGAGCAGGAATCATGAACTCCAAACATGTAGTACCATGAGGGGGCAAGAGCGCCATCTATATTCTTATCTGCCCAGCACATAAATAAAAAGAGGTGTCTGTACAGTTATACACAGAACAATGGAACTGGGAGACAGAAAACAAGCTCACAAATATCTCATGTTCATAGTCACGCTCACGTACACTGGCAAAAGTAAAGAGCAGAAAGTTAGGGAAGCCTAGGGCACCAGATTCTTGTTTTAAGCCCATTCCTCTGCATAGTATCCATGAGGTTGATTTGGTGGTCCATTGATAAAAAGGAGAGACTTGAAAAATATGAGTTTTAATAGAGTCAAGGACTTGTGGCCAAAGGAACAATAAATAGTTTGACCTTAAGGTGATAGATGAGTATTAGAACACTTAACAGGAGAGCTAATTTGAAGTGGGAAAGAGAAGAAGAAAGAACCAACATGGCCATTATGGTGGGGGAAATCTGCAAAGCCCGCAGGACTGCTGATAGGGTTCATGGCTTTCAGAGGATGCTAGCAGATTGTCAAGGGAAGCTGGATGTGGGAAGTGAAGGCATGTCAGGCCAATGACAATCACCTGTCAATGCTGGTCAGTAGGGTTGGGAAGATAAGGCTGAGAAGACGGGGTAATTTAATTTTGGGGATGGCTGCTGCAAACACATGTGTTCCATCTGGGGAACCTCCAAAATGGATGTAGGAGCTTTACAAAATGGCCTCGCTAAGGCTAACTGTATCCTCTTTGATTCCTGAGACATGGCGCTAGAAAGGAACTGCTCGGCTCTGTTTATTTTAGAAATCCCCAAGCTGAGTGGGTCACGGAACACTCTTCTTCACAGAGTACTCCCATAAGCCTGGCAGGGATTGAATTCTGTGCAACACAATTTAGGACATAGTTTTGCATGATAATAATAAGAAATAATGGGGGCTGGAGAGGTGGCTCAGGGGTTAAGCCTCTGCCTTGTAGGCAGAAGGTCCAAAGGTCCTGAGTTCGGATCGCAGATCCCATGTATAGACGCCATAGACGCCGGGCGGAAGCGGGGACGGCCTGCGTTTCCGGTCCTGGTAGGGCGGAGCCTGTGACTCCCGGGGCAGAAAGAGGTGGAGACGTCCATGGTGGTTCCCGAATTCGTCCGTGGTTCTACACACACGCACACACACATATGCACACATCCACAATTGAATAAAAATAATTTAAAAAAATTTTTTAAAAAGTATGATAACCACATATACTTAAAAAAAAAAAAAGAAATGATTATTCAAAAAAAAAAAAAAAAAAAAAAGGGCTGGAGAGGTTGCTCAGGGGTTAAGCCTCCGCCTTGCAGGCTGAAGGTCCTGAGTTGGATCCCAGATCCCACGTATAGACGCCGGGCGGAAGCGGGGGCGGCCTGCGTTTCCGGTCCTGGTAGGGCGGAGCCTGTGACTCCCGGGGCAGAAAGAGGTGGTTCTACACACACACAGACACACACACACGCGCGCGCGCGCACATACATACGCACACGCACACAGTTGAATAAATAATAATAAAAAATTAAAAAAAAAAACATAAAAAAAAAAAAAAGAGCCAAAGACCTGCAAGTCAGGCAGCTCACCGAAGAACAGAGACAGGTGGCGAATGAAAAGATGCTACTATCACAAGCCCGACGACAATGCACGTCTATCAGAACAGCCAACTGACCAACATAGATGTCAGATGCTGCGGAAACTGAGGAAGTCTCATTTCTTTGTGGTCAGAAGATGAAATGTTACGACCACTTTGGCTGTTTTTTACAATATTAAATCTACTCTTACCATGTAATCTGGGAGATACCTAAAGCACAATGAAAGGCAAGGCAAAGTCCAGGTCTCTTCAACTCCAGTTCTGAGCTTGTAGAATGTTTTGCCTCATAGGACTGGGGAGAAGGCTCAGGGGTTTAAGCCTCTGCCCCAGAAGTAGAGGGGCCTGAGTAGGGTGTCTGATCCCATGTAAAAGTGCCTGGAAGAAATGGCATTGGCCTGTACTTCTGGCCCTGGAAGGCAGAGCCTGGGAAAAGAAAGTTCTGCTTCACAGAAACATTCTTACTACCTACATCATGAAACCCCAAGAAAGATGGATAAACAGATTGTAGCAATGGCACAGTGGTCTTGAAAGAAAAAATAAATTTAAAACAGGGAACCTGATGTCTAATTTGACCATGAATAATAAGGGGAGGGATATATACCATGGCCCACAGGCGGGCAGAGGACACCTTTTCAGAAGTCAGTCAGTTCTCTCTTTCCACTGTGTTTCCAAATCTGGCAAATCTTTCTTTCTTTCTTTCTTTCTTTCTTTCTTTCTTTCTTTCTTTCTTTCTTTCTTTCTTTCTTTCTTTTCTCTTTCTTTCTTTCTTTCTTCCTTCCTATCTTTTTCTTTACTTTCTTCTTTCTTCCTTCTTTCCTTTCTCCTTTCTTTCTTTCTCTTCTTTCTTTCTCTCTTTCTCTTCTTTCTTTCTTTCTTTTCTTTCTTTCTTTCTTTTTCTTTCTTTCTCTTCTCTTTTCTTTCTTCCTTTCTTCCTTTCTTCCTTTCATCTCTCCCTTCCCCTTCCCCTCCACTCCCCTCCCCTTCCCTTTCCCCCTTCCCCCTCCCTCCTCCTTCCCTCCCTCCCTCCCTCCTTCCTTCCTTCTTCTTTCTTCCTTCTCTCCCTCCCTTCCTCCCATCGCTCCCTTCCTTTTTCCCTTCTTCCCTCCCTCCCTCTCTTTCCTTCTGTGTATATGTGTGAGTACAGGTATGCCTGCTTGTGCACAGGGTGGGTAAGTATTGTCTTACAGCAGACCAAAGCAACAGGAGAAGTGGGAGTGGTTATCCAGTCTGCCCCTTCCTGACAGCTTTGTCCCTGGAGTCTCTTCATCCTTAAGTGCTAACAGACTCATCTGCTGAAATCTAGCTGCACCTGGAGCTGCCTCCCTTTCTCTCAGGGGCAGTGGGTTTCCAGTCTCGCTGGTCTTTTGTGCTAATTAATGTCTCCAGTCCCTCACAGCTTCACCGGGTCTCATCCACCACACAGACAAATCCAAACACCCTGCAGCCTCCACTGGCTGGTTTTTGGTTGGACTGGGTTTTATTTACGTGCACCACTGATCAACTTGATGAGAAATACACACAGACCTTCTGATGACCTGGAAAGGGGTATTGAATTTTCTTTTCTGAGACTTTTTCTTTTTTTTTAATTTAACAATATGCAGCATTTGCCAATGAATTCGGGGGAGGAGGGAAGGGACAATCAGGTACTTCAGTAATAATTCAGTCAAAAATAATCCTCTGTGCCGCAACCTGTGATAATCGCTTGGAGCCACACCGAGGAATCGGAACAGCTCTTGCTGCTTTAGGGAACTTTCCTAAGAGAGAAAAGGGAATTAGGTCAAGCTTCTTGGACTGATATTTGAAGCCTGGTCCATGCCAAGAACTTGCAAAAATCTTCCAAGAATTTGGAAGTGTCCTTCCAAACACTTAAGGCAAACACAGTTACTATACAGACTGCCTAAGCTCTATTTTACACAGCATATTAACTTATTTATTTATGTACTTTCTTGTTCATTTTAAGAGGCACTGTGTACTTTCTTTTCTTTTTCTTTCATTGTTCATTTTCTGCTGGCCTTGAACTCACTCTGCCATCTAAACCTCGTCCTCTCAGGTGCTGGGTTGATAGATGGACATCATTACTCCTAGCTTCGGGATGCTATTTGACTAGAATTTTTAATGCTGTGAAGTGGCACTGTATGTGACATACACATGCACAGACACCTCTGTCACAATGACGCACCATGGCGGACACACGCAGCACCCTTAAACTTCTCTATCAGGCTCCTGGGAAGCCTTACTTTTTTCACATATTCAAAGAGACCAGCTGCTGAACCCCGGCTTTTGTGACATATTCCTGCTAGTGTCCCCATGCACAGTCCCCCTTAAGTGATGGGCTCCTTCAATGTTGGAGCGGTGTTTGGTGGTCCATGAGCTATGCAATGGTCGTACTTCCCAGAACATGTTTTGGTTCCAAACGAGGACCACATGCATATCAGAATGTCATTTGGGGCCCATTATTAACTATGCTAAGTAATGAATCTACCAATTCCACCTGATTTTGTTACACAGGATCTGAACTTAGATCACTGAGTCATCTGTCTAGCCCACAGAGGACAACCTCTGAGTCTGTTGTCTGCTGCTACCTTGTGGGATGTGGGACCCACATTCATGTTATCAGGCTTGTACACAAGCTCCTTTTCTCTGAGTCAACTTGCCAGCTTTGATTAATATAATATTAATATTTGAAAAAGAAACTATCTATATTAGTTGGTTTTTCCATTGCTATACAACTAAATTCCTGAGGCTGAGTACTTTATAAAGGAAAGAGGTTTACTTAGCTTGTAGTTTTCTAGAAGTTGAAAGTTCCAAATCAAGTGTCTCCATCTACCAGGTCTCCATGAGGGCTCAATGGTAGATAATGTTGAGACCTGGTATAAAAGGATTAAATGATACGACATGAAGCTCTTTTATAACCTTCTCACCAGAACTAGCCAGGACCTATGAAAATGACATTAATCCCTTTTGATAGTCAAATTCCTTATCATTTTGCATTGAGCTCCATCTCCTACAAGTTCCACCATTTTGACA